>JAGPOW010003477.1:18158-66488 GCA_030014935.1 Caiman crocodilus | reverse complement strand
GGAGGATGAAAAGAAATTCCAGGACATCAGAGGATAGGCAAGGGGCCAGGAGAAGAATGGCAGGTGGATTTTACAGAGTTGCCCTGGCAACAAGGGATGAGGTATCTCCTTGTCTTTGTGGACACTTTCTCTAATTGGGTCGAGTGCTTCCCATGTCGGACTGCCCAAGCCCGAGAGATGGTCAAGGCACTCCTACGAGAAATCATACCTCGCTTCAGACTACCAAGAGGAATAGGGTCAGGCAATGGCCCACATTTCATTGCACAAATTACTCAGAAAGTTTCTGAGTTCCTGGGGATCAGCTGGCACTTATACACTTAGTTTAGTGGAAAGATGGAACGTATGAATCAGACCTTGAAGAGACACCTTGCAAAAATTTGCCAAGAAGCTTGACTTATATGGACAGAGGCCTTGCCCTTGGCCTTGTTGCGGGTGAGAGTAGCACCACATTCTAATTTGGGATTAAGTCCATTTGAAATAATGTATGGTAAGCCCTACCCACTGAGTCTGCCTGTGAGTGGTGAGCAGCAACCACACGTATTACGGGAGGGGATGATCAGAGAATATGTATGGTCGCTAGTTTCTGTTTTATCTTCCATCCATCAGCAGGTATGGGACGTGTTGCAGTCTCTTTTTTTTTTTTTTTGGTCCTTGACAGTCTTTTAGGCAATACCTTTATAGTAGTTTATCAAACATATTCAGAATTCTAATTTTAGCCGAAATTCTCACATATCTGTCTAAGAAAAAAAACCCTATTTTTAAAGTCATGAATCATTGTGAGATATTCCAGTAGTCAGGCTTTTAATATTCCTGGATTTTCTGAGCTTTATTTTTAAACTTGTATACATGGAAAAAAATGTCTGTCAGTTGGCTGCCTAACTTGTGTGTGCTCTTTCCTGATCGTGTTTAAATCAAGTCATTTTCCATATGATTATGCCTTGACTGAAACATTTGTGCATGCAGAAACACAGTATGTTTTTTTCAGGGAATTGCAAGTACAAATTAATCATGCACCTTCCCTTTTTTTTTTATATGCAATCACTTACACAGATTTGTACATAAATACTGAGCCCCTTACGTTCAAAGTGGTGTTTAGACCATAGTAGCCATCTCAGGAGTATGGATTAAGAAATAGATATTGGACTTGACAAGTCTTTGCCTCCATTTTTGGAGTTACAAGGGGCATTCTATGGCTTTTGTTATGTTTCATGTTGACCAAGATGATCTTGGTAATCTGTTCTGATAATAAATTCATAAAAATGACAGTATACAAAACCTTTGGGTAGAGGTGATATCTTTTTATTAGACCAATTAAATAGGTGCAAAAAGGTTATTTGCAAGCTTTTGGACACACACATCAGGCAAAAAAAAGGAGAGAGAAATTAAAGATGATCAGAAAACTCTCAGGTGTAAAAGAAGCCAGTCTTGGAAAACAACCTGCCTTTGTCTATTTCATCTTGTCTAAATTTGCATTCCTGCAAATTTTCTAAGACTGGCTTTTTTCATACCTAAGAATTTTCTGACCATCTTTAATTTCTCTCTCCATTTCTAATTTTTTTTTTATTTCTTTTTGACTGATAAAGGATGTATATGTCTGAAAGCTTGTAAATAATAGGGCTGTGTGAAGCTTCAGTCACTGATTGGATTCAGTGCAGATTTGGCCCAATTCGGTGGCCAAATCTTTAAATCTGAATTGAATCAGGAGACCCTTTAATCTCTCTGAATCAAATTGGAACCTTCCAAATTGATTCTGAGGGATTCAGAAAGATTCGGCAATTCAGACATAGACACAGCTTTAAATATTTTTTTACATACCTCTAGGTAGCAGGTGGCTCTTGAATGCTGCAATGCTGGAGCACATGGAGCATTTCAGAGGAGTACAGGGCGCTCCCCAGTGCACTGGGCAGCAGGCCTGGAAGTGGACCAGAAGCACTTCCAGTCCAATTCTGGGTCCCCTGGGGAGCATGCCCTCCTGGCTTGTCGACTTGTGCCTCCTGGGTCTGGGGGGTGGGCACCTGGGGTCCCCCTGTGGCCAATTGCAGAGCCAGGAGGGTATGGGGGGGGGCGGTCTCTGTATGCTCCCTGGCAGACCTGGGAGTGGACTGGAATTACTTCCAGTCCACTTCCGGGTTCGTCACCAAGCATGCAGGGCAGGGGGAGGCCATGCTCCTGTGGCACACTCCATCAGCCCCACCATCACAGCACTCACAAGCTGCACTAGTACCTCAAGTTATGTAGAAAACACTGTTAAATCTGTGTCTATGGCTGAATCACTGATTCTCCAAATCAGCATTGAATCTTCAGATTTGGATTCAGACTAATCAAATTGGGGACCGTGATCCAAATCAATGAATTAAATAATTGTCCCTGATTTGAGCTGAATCTGAATCAAATTAGGCCTGTTTCACACTCCTAGTAAATAGCAACTTTTTTGTAAGTATTTAGTTAGTCTAATAAAAGAGATCACCTCTATCTAAAGATTGTCTACCTCTGTGTGTGGACCAACACAGCTACAGCCTAGATTCCTAAAAATGATGGTGGAATTTAGATATATGTGACAATGTTTGCATTAAAACTGAAAATCAGACAAGGTAAGTTGCAACCCTAAATATTAATCCTGCTTTAATTAGGTTTGTGAACTTTCAGAGACCCTGGATCTATTTTTGGCTTTACTTGGAAACCATGTCAAACCTGACAACTCTTTTACAAGTGAGAAAGGCTTAAAGTGTACTGCAAATTGAAACCAGGCTGCTTTGTATATCTTTAAATAAGAAAATTACAAAAATAAAACATTTCAATGCAATGTCCTAGCCCCTCTCCAATTAATTTTTTACCACCACTCTCCCTAGTTGGTCACTTCCTTAGGTCATTCTTGCTTTCCATGGGCAGATCTAGGATTTAAAGTGGGGGATGTGAGAGCAGTGACCAGTGCTGCAGTGGTGTCTGCAACCTGCTCCCAACTTCCCCAAACTACCTGCCCCCTGGGGCAGGTAGACCACATGGCAGGAGCAGCATCTGGGGACTTTTTAAAGTCCCCAAATCAGGTAAGATTTGCTTCCTTTTCCCTCCCCTCCATGCTCAGTGTTACATCCTCTCCCCTTCCCTTGTATTTCCTCCATCCTCCGCCATTCACTGCTCTGTTCCCAGTGGATCTGGTGGTGGGAGGAGCTCCAGAGTTAGTTGTGCCCCAATCCAGCCAGGCTGCACAGGGAACCCCTAGAAGGATTCTCCCTCATGCCTCAGGGATTGTAAAGAGGGTGGGAAGTTGATTGAAAGTATGTAGAAACAATGGGAGAGGGAAATGATGATAAGGAAAGATAGATGTCCAAGAGGAGATTCTAGTGTGATTAGAGAAGGGAAAGGCAGGAGGAAAAATGAAGAATGGAGAGAAATAGAGCCATAGAATGACCAATATCTTTAAATATCAAACACATGGTACTAATGTGTAGTTAAGTAAATCTATTAACATATCTTAAGGTGTGTGCCAGCTTGCTGTTTTACTTGGCAGGTTGTAAATAAGTCAGAAAAACAGACCACTGAAATTAATATAGACTGTTCATTATGAGGCATTAATATATTGTTTCAGTCTGCCAGACTTCTACTTATTTTACAGAAAGCATGATGATAATTTGAGAGAGAGCTTTTTATCCTCAAAAAAACCCCTGATTGTTTCTTTCTAAATGAAAGATTTATATTCCCATTTATATTTCATAGAAATCCTTACAAGAATGCCTAGCCCTTAAATGTTAACTTTGACTAGATAGGTTTATCTCAGATTAAATAATTTTAGAGTTCTGTTGGATTGACATAAAGATAGGATAAGAGGTGTTTCTTTAACTTTTGAGGTTTTAGCTAAACTACCAGATCCTTTATTCCAGTTCATATGTTAGATTGGGCGAGAATGTAATGTATAAGGAATAACAAAAGCATATTTAGTATGTACTGATTTATTTCTAGCATTGCCATTATTTCTCTGTGGATTTTTAGGAAGTGATGATGTATTTCTAATTTTATGTGGCTGCTAATTGGAAGCCACATTATTTTATATATTTTATAGACTTTGCTTTTGAAGTGAGCTTGGATAAATCTCTTTAAATTGTTTAGTAATATATACCAAGCAATCAGATTCTTGTAACTATGACATTTTATACGTCTCATAATTTGATCACAGTTCCTATCAAATATGTCTCGGTGACCTCCTTGAGAGCTTGTACTCTGGAAGCAGCAAAGTGCACTCATGAGAGAGGATCAGCTTGTTTCTATGTCTGAGTTATGGAAAGTTCCTGAAACTATGTAATATTTAAGAATCTTTTTTGGTTGCCTCATTGTTAAATGACAGTGCTTCACCAAGAAAAGGTCAGGCTGTCCACATTAGAAATATCAAAAACTGTAAAAGCAGTGCACTCATAAGCCCAAGAAAGAGAGTTGGCTTGGTGCTTTGGGAGGTGCTCTTTTCATACTAATAATTTTAAGTAACTTATTGTGAGGTTCATGCTATATGAACATGTATTTTCTCCTTTTTGAGAACTTTAGCAGGAATTAGGGGGAGTTGAAAAGCAAAGGTTGGAGGAAGCAGTAGAAGGGGATATGTCAAGGGTCATAGATAGGGTAAGCATACGTCCCAGATTGGCTGGGACAGTTCTGGATTTTATAGGCCATCTCAGCATCCCAGCTGTTAGAGAATTTAAGCAAAAGTAGTGGACTGGTGGGAAGCTGGGAATCACAGGGCCAGGGTGCGTGCATGCATGTGTGTTACTATGCTGTCCTGCCCAGTCCCACTCCTGGGAGCTGTGGGGTGGAGTGTGTGTATGTAGCTGCACAGGCTCTGTCTGCCCTACACTGGTTTACAGTTCTGTCATGGATGACTGGTGCCTCTCGAGTCTGGGTGGGGGGTCACCAGATCACTGACTGGGGGTCAATCACTGACCAGGGAGGGAGTCCCCTAGCAGCTGATTGCGAAAATCACCAGTGGTGAAACCAAAAGTGCACTTCTGCTGGCACTTCTGGTTTCATGGCTGGTGTTTCCAGGAGGTACATGGCCAATCTCAGGAGGTGCATGTGCACCTGCATGCACCCTGTATGCACCAATGGTTCCAGCTCTAACCCTGCATCTGCAGCTGTATCACAGTCCCCTAAGAGCCCAGCCCAGATGTGGGGAGGGAGGGTGGGAGTCTGGGAGGCATTTAGCAGCTGCAGCAGGACTTTTGTGCCCTTCGTAAAGCAAGCAAAAGAATCTTGCTCTCAAGAGCATCACTTGGGCAATGTAACTCAGATGGGTGTAAGGTTGTAAACTGTATTAGTCTGGTAGGGCAGGGAGGCACATTTAGAGAAATTTCAGAGAGGCATGAGCTTTTGTAAGTAGCAACCTACTTTGTCAGATGATAGTATCTGAAAGGACAGTTGGAATTGTTTTTTTTTGTATGACTCTTTAGTACAGTCACTAATTTCAGTCACATGTTGCTTCAAACAAATTCAAGAATGTATGCGCAGCCTAAGATGTGGAATGTCCATCCTGTAGCTGTACATGCTTAGCATACCTTTGTTTTTGCAGTGTTTTATAATTGCACTATTTGTAATATAATATATGCCCCAGTATTGATTCAGTCCTACATTTTGGATCTTATGTAAACAAACAAAATTGTTAATGAAAAACAGATGGCCTTCTTTATTTAATTTTAATTTAATGAAAATGACAGGTTTAATTATATAATGTTGAGTGTTGGCTTAATCTTTTGGCATTGTGTATTCTCTGCTAGACTAGTCTATATGCTGAAGAAATACAGTAACTTATGTTTTTAGTGGTTTAGATTTTTTTAAAATAAGCATTAAGGGCTGGATGTACATACAAAAGGAAGTGTGGTTAGTGGTATTGTGAAGCTGTCTGTCCTTACTTTCTACGATGTTAAATGTTTGTTGCCAGAGGCAAGTGGTCCAGAGTTCTTAAGATAATGCACACATCCTAATCTGTCTGAAAGTAGTCTTTTTATTTTTTCTTGATCTGTCTAGCCACATTTATTCAAAGAAAGCAAGCTAAAATAAAATGTTAATGGTGATCAGCCAGTCAAAATATACAGGATAGTTACGAGGGCTGTGCAAAGCATTGGAAGCCAATTCAATTTGGAGGAGATTCAGCCCAATTTGGTGGCTGAATCTACGAATTGGAATTGAATTGAGAGACCCATTCATTTCATTGAATTGATTCAGAGTCTTCTGATTCAATTCGGGGAGATTTGGCCATAGACTATATAGGCAAGCACTAGGCAGTGCTGGAGGAAGCGGCTGGGGAAGCAGCCAGAAGAGCCCTGGCTTGAGCTGGCAGTCCCAGGAGAAGCCACAGCTCATCTGGTTGTCCCCCAGCTGCCCTGCCTCCACTGGGGCAAGATAGGCAATGCTGACAGCTCCGGGAGAAGCTGTGGGAACTGGGGGAATAATTAGGAACTGGGGGTATGATGAGGAACTGGGGAATCAAGCTGGGGGAAAGCCCATTTGTCCCTTCTGCTCCCTGATCATTCCCCCCACAGCTTCTGGAGCTGCTGGCTCAAGCTGCAACTTGCCTGGCTGCTTCCCCAGCTGCACCTCCACTGGGGTGAGGCAGGCAGTGCTGGCAGCCCCAGGAGAAGGCTGGGGGGAATGATTGGCAGCTGGGGGATTGAACCAGGAGCTGGAGGAAATGATCAGGGGCTGGGGGAATGAACAGGGGCTTCCCCCAAGCTCCCCTATCATTCCCTCAACTCCCTGATCATTCCCACAGCCCCTGCAGCTTTTCCCAGGGCTGCCAGTACTGCCTGCCTTGCCCCAGTGGAGGGGGCAGCTGCTGGACTCTCCTGGGGCTGCTGGCTGAAGCCAAGGCTCATCTAGCTGCTCCCCCAGCTGCTCCTGCCAGCACTGGCTGCCTGCATAGTCTATGGCCAAATAAGGTTGTTTGCTGAATATCTTTGGATTTGGCTGAATTGAATTGAGACAGTGATTCAAATCACTGAATCAAATCACTGTCCCTCCAAATTACTGAATTCAAATCCCAAGTTAATACTTTCCACTTTGCACAGGCTTAATATTTACCAGAGAGATGAAGGTCAGTGTGGTACCTGCATTAGGAAGGAAGCTGACAAAGGTTCTGAGTGTCAGAGTGTCTTACATAAGTGAAGTTGGGAGGGTTACATTTAAGCTATCTATAGCTGCTTGGTAAAAGTTTGTACCATGTACCACATTAAATAAGTCAATAGACAGTAGCAGGTGAAGTGATAAATGGCAGGTGGATGGATAGGTTTAGTGTTCGGACTAGACGTTCACAAAAACCCATTTGTTTTAACACTGACCTTTCTGACGGTGAAAAGGAGGATAAGCCACAAATACTTCATATTATTTGTACACTTCTTGTCAGTGGAGACATCCATTCCATTCCATTTCCTTAGTGTGCAATAAATCATTGGTTTATTGATCAGGTTAAAACAAATGTTCAGCGAGCATGTTAAAATTATTTTCCTATAGTTAAGCAGACAAGGTTCCTTGGGTGAATTGGATATCTTTTATTAGACCAACCCAAATAGCTGAAGAATAGTTATTAAGCAAGCATTTGGGTTCAAAAACCCTTCATCAAGCTAAGGAAGTTTCAACAGTTGGTGTGTGCTCTTCTTGAATGGAATGAAAAGTAAAGAAGCCAGGGTGGGCTACCATGCATACAAGACAGGTAGTCAGTGAAAATGTAGATTGAGGAGTCAATGGGTGAGAAACAGGCTGGTGGGGGTGTGGAGAGAGAGAGAAGGGAGATGAAAGTGGAGAGATACCTGGGGAGTCAAATGTCAGGCAGGTTATAATGTGTCATAAATCCAATGTCTATATTTAGTCCATGGTTTTTAGTATCCAGGAAGTTGATGAAGTGAAGTTCATAGGCTCGTCTCTGAGAAGTGTTATGTAAATTTCTCTTGAGGATTAGGACTGAGAGATTGGAGAGAGAGTGGTTTTCTTGTGAGAAATGTGCCCCCATTGGTAACTGGGTATTTCTGTCTTTGATAGATTTATGGTGTGCATTAATTCTGGTGCGCAGTTGTTGTTTGGTCTCTCCTACGTAGTAGCTAAATTAAAACAATGTATTTCTAATTAAGTTGGGGTATTTTGGACAAATATAGGTATTAAATAAGATAATTATTTTTGTATGGATCAGGGAACATCATAAAAAAGAGACATTATAATCGCATATTTCAAGAGGCAGTATTGCGGTGATTCACTCTTTTTACAGGCATCATATTTGCATCTACAGTGCAAATTAAAAAGCGTGTTACAATAGGAAATAGGAGTGGGATTTTAAAATAATCTGACCACAAAGCATAAGATAATGAAGTATGTGGGTGGTAAATTTCTCTCTAGTTGAATTCTCCCCAGTAATAGATATGACTCTTCTTTAAAAAGTAATCTGATTTAAATATTTGATGTTCTAATTTTGTTATGAGGCACAAATTGAGTGGGAAGCTTGCATGTGTGTGTAGTATGAACTACAGAACTAACTCTTTAAACTGGTTTAATGTTTTTTTGGAACCCTACAGGATCGTGTTTTGAAGCATGCAATGAGAGTACAGAGACCTCGCAACTATAAATGCCCTGAGACCTGCAGGGTGCACAAGAGAAAGGATGCTTAGGACAGTTAGCTAATCAAACTACTAGTATACTTTTCCAGATTGTGATCAACTAAAAGCTTTCTCCTTAAGAACATAGTACTATATTGTCAAACTAATAAAGATCTCATTAGTACAAGTTCAATTTAAATAATATGCCTAATCTCCCAATTTACTTCATACCTCTTGCAGCAGAAATGGGCCCCAGAGATGGCTTTGATGCCACGGCGGGCCACACAGCTCCTGCATCCACCCCATCTCCCTGGGTCTCCTCTTTCCTGCCATGCCTTGTAGTTAAATTGATGGATACAATAATTGCCTTGGGGGCTAATTCTGTTGTCTCTGACCTCCCATACAGTGATGCCTATTAGAGCTGTGTGAAGTTTTAGTAGCTGATCTGATTCTGAGGAGATTTGGCGGCAGAATATCTGAATCCAAATTGAATCTGGAGACCCATTAAAAGGTCTGAATTGAATTGGAAGCATCTGAATCAATTTGGAAAGATTTAGAGATCTGGAAGGCAGGCTTGCAGGACACGGAAACTGAGAAATGAGGGAGAAAGACTGCTCTGATATTGACATCTGTAGCTGGTCAGTGACTTATCTTTTCCTGAGTTCCCTTCCAGTCACAGTGCTCTGAGGGAGGGACGTAGAAACAACATAGGCTGTGTGTGACGTGATCTGTGATTCTCTTGTACCAGCAGCATCTGAAAAGCTCTGGCTTGCTATCTAGTCTCTTGGTAGCTAGTCTCTCTTCTTTTGTGTTCTTGCTCTTGCATTCTTGCTTCTTTCACTCAAGAGGGTACTTTGCCTGTCTCTTTTCCACCAGGGCACTTGGTGGAAACATGTATAATGTTTCTGAAGGTACAGCTTGTAAGATCCAGGAATGGTGATGTTTCTGTTGTGGGGTGTAGTAATTGTGGGAGTCCTGGAGATATGTTGGCAAGTTTTGCATTTCTTGTCATGTCATGGTCTGGATCAATTTGGTGTGTATTTTGGGTTGTAGGAAATTTGCTTTTGGTGATGAGGTTTGTGAGGTTCGGTGCTTGTTTGAATTTACAAAACACTTTTCACAGATGAGCCTATGAACTTAACTTCATCAACCCCTTAGATTCAAAAACTGATAGACTCAATCATAGGTAATAGGGGTTTAACAGAGAACCCTAGCTGTGTTATTAGGAGATGGGTCTGCCCCTTTAAGGCTGGTAAGGATGGGGTTAAACATTGAGCCTGGCCAGCTAGTCAGCTGACTGGAAAGGGCAGGCCAGGACTATAAAAACCTTGGAGAGAGTGGCAGTAAGGGCCAGCAGCCAAAGGGGAAGTAGTGCATCCCAGCACTCCATGAGAGGCCTGGCAAGCAGTCCAAAGCCTGGAAGAGGGGACTGTGGAAGTCTTGAGAGACAATAGTGATGAGTCAAAGCATGAACCTGGAGTAAATGCAAATTGGCATGGCTTTCTTTGATCACTTTTTTTTTTTTTACTGGCTGTTATTGTCCATGGATGGGACTGTCCATATTTCTTTTGGTTATTGACTGCCCAGTGGTTTGGGTGAGGCTATTAGGGGAAGGAGGAGGCCTCATTTCAGGGCCCACTACAAAGTGGAGACCCTGGTGCCAGCAAGATTACAGTTTTTGGGGTTACATAGATTTTTGGAGTGTACTGACCCCAGCACCTGAAGGTACAATCTCAAAAGGCCTGTGGTACAATTTTATTTTGGCTCTTTTTGTGGAACTAAGCAAGTCCATCCCCTGGCCTTGAACTTGCACTACCCTAGTTGTGCAGATAGTGGCTATACCTCTAAGCCAGGTCTCCAGATTAGAGCAGGAAAGAGGGCTAGAACCTTAGAGTCTAATCCTGTTTAGTGGGTTTAGACAGGGAGACCTAGCTAGAGAAAGACCAGGGTCAAGGCCTGTGGAGGCAAAAGACCCCAACATATGAAATACAACAGGCAGTCTCCCACTTTCAAAAACATCAATAATAATTTCCATCAAGACATGGCAGAAGAGTGAAGAGTGGGAACACAAGAAACCTTAAAGGGGACTCCAAGGGTGCCCCACATAAAGTATGGATAACAGGGAAGATGGTGGGGGACCACCCCCCATTCAATCAGTGATCAGTTGCTGGTGTCCACCCAGAGCCATGAGGCACCGGTCGCCCATGGACTCAGTATAGACATTGAATGTGACATGGTATAACCTTCCTGATATCTGCCTCTCCAGGTTTTTCTTTCTCCACTTTTACCTGCTATATCCCCCTCCCCCCTCCCAGCCTATTCCTCACCCCCTGATGCCTCAATTTACATGTTCACTGACTGGCTTTGTTGCCTGCACAGCATGCCATCCTCTGACTATTCATTCCATCCAGAAAGAGCGCACACACCAACTGCAGATGCTTCCTCAGCATGATCAAGTGTTTTTCAACCTGAAAGCTTGATATGATATGTTTCTCCAACTATTCATTTGGTCTAATAAAAGATTGACCCAAAGAACCTTGTCTGCTTATGTCCTGAGACCAATACAAGTACAACCTACAACCATTAACACATACAAGTGATACAAGTTTTGCTTTCAGCAGTTTGAGGTGCACTTTCATAGAACTCCTGCACCTATCTCCTTAAAACTTGGTAGGTTTCATGCCCTCAGAAGGAACTACCATCCAAATCTGCAAAAAAAAAGAAAAAAAGACAAAGTTATAAGTATTTTAGTGATTCCCCATTATAGTCTGTGGCTGAATCACCAAATCAATGCCAAATCTTTGAATCTGATCAAGCCAAACGAAATCAGGACAGTGACTCAAAACACCAGATCAGATCACTGTCCCTCCACATCAGCCAAATCCAAATCTAATTGAAATACTTGCTGCTTCGCACAGGCCTAATGCCCATGTCTCACAGGTGTTACCAAATCACCCATTGTTGGCACTCAGCCTAGTTTCCACTCAATCTGGGCCTTCTAGCCTATATCATCCTCTGCCTCTTCTTGAGGCTCAGGCCTCTGTGGTCATAACTAGTCTCTGCCCTTCCTGGACTATGGGCTCCCTGGCCCTGTTGATCCTCGACACACCTTGAGGCTATGGGTCCTAGACCCTGTTTCTCACCACTCCTGAGCTATGCTCCTTTTGTTCCTGCTCTTCTTAGGCTATGCTCTCACCCCTCTTTGGCTACAGGGCCCTTGGCCCCAATTCCTCCCTTCTCAGGCAGTGCACTCAAGTTTCCCTTCCTCTCTTGTTTTCTTCCTCTAGAAAAAGCAGGCTTTATGTGTCAGGCCCCAACCCTTGGCAGAGCTCCCACAACTGTCACATTCCTCTTTGGCACCCCCGGGACCTCCTGCCCTTGCCACAGACTCTCCATTCAATAATAGGCAAATTTATTGATGCACAGTGATAACAGAAGGGAAGCAATACAAACAATCAAGCAATTCTATATATCTACCAAATCCTAGGGCTGTCAACAGGGTCAAAGTACATCTGGCCAGGATGCAGTCTTCACTCCGAAGCACTCTCTTAGATGTCAGCATGTTAGCATGTTACCAGTCTGGAGATGGGATGCTGAGGCCCACTCCCCCTCTCCAGTGGGGTGGATGAGGCAGGCTGGTGGTTGCCTTCTGACTATGGTGGCCTCAGGGACCTTTCCCAGGGGACATGAATGAATGGGGAGGAATAAGGAGGAGAGAGCCAAGGTGGAATAATGAGGAGGGATAACAGAGGCAGGAGGGGCTTCTTCTCTGCTTTTGTATTCTCCTTCCCTCCTGATGAATTTTCATCTGTGGCTATCTCTGGTTGGTTGTCTCTCTGTGGTTGCACATTCATGTAGCTTTCTGAGCGTTCTCCTAATTTGGTCTGCTCCCCCAAAACTGGGAGTCCGGCCACTCTGCTCTGGGGCCTTGTTAGCTGATGCCACTTATGTTATGGGCAGTATGGTACATACTCCCTTGGTTCCCACACTGTTTTTCAGACTGTGTTCTTGTTGGCCTTGTGTTAGACACTGTCTGCTTCCAAGGCTAGAGAAACTATCTGTGTGAGACCCAAGCTTTTTAGAAATCATTTAACCCGTGCTGCACAGTCTGAACCATTCTAATGCATATACATATACACAGAAGTAAATTCCCAAAAAGCAAACCTTTAAAATACCATTTCTAAGCCAACGCTGGTCTCAAGCCCCAGGCTTTTATACCTCCTATGTCCTGTCCATGCAGGTCATGTAGTTCTCCCCACCACCTGCAGGGCTGATTCATCAGGATCTGCCAAGGGAACTGACAAATTAGTTGCCATGGGAACCGAGCAACACAGCTGCAGCTGTTTCCTTGTTGCTCTGCTCTGCTCTGCTGCTTTACTGTAGCAGAGCTGAACCTGCCCTAGGCATTCCTAGCTTATGGCATCTAATTGTTTGCGTCTGCAGCCAGCTCACCTCATTCAGTGTCCCCTCCCACAAGTCGGGGGGGGGGGGGGGTCCTTTTCCTTAATGACCAGCACTCTGCCTGGATAACAGGCTTCCCTGGTGCCTAGTCCTGCATAGCTACCTTCTATTCAGCTGTCTGGACTCTATCTGCTGCAAGTTTTTTCCTTAAAGTAACAGGAATGTTAGTTTCTTTTGTCTCCCAATAGTCTCTAGTGCTTTTTTTCTCCAATGTTGTACTCTCATGTCTCATTTTTTATTTGATGTAGTCCTCAGTAATGCAGTGAAGTACCAAAAAAGTCCCACTGAAGCATGAGATCTATACAGACATTGTGCAAGCCTGGTCAAACTAACATGGTGTCTCTTCTGAGCATGTGCACATTGAGCATGTCTCTTCTTGGCATGGGGACACACTGAGCTGAAAGTAAAGTGCTGGGTTTGTTTGTTTGTTTCATGTCTGTAAGCAGCCTTAAAGTTTAAATTTCCTCATCTGTAAAACAGGGATAATTATATATGTTGCTATTTTCTTGTTCTATAAAGAATAGGAATGTGCCTATAATAGGAACATGCCAGGAATAGGACATGCCTATAATTTTACAATGTTTTTACTTAGTGGGTTAATTTTAATGGTACATAAGAGAGTTCTCACTCTGTGCTGTACTGTTTATACTGATGATCAGGGATCCAGGTCTTCCATTCACCATGGAAAAACAGAGAAATATGGATTTTCTTTTTAATGAGAAAAGGGCAGATTTTCTCCTTTTTAAAGGAGAAAAACATGGCGAAAACAGCAAGTCTCCCCTTGCAGGCTGGCAGCATTCTGGCCTGCAAGGGGTTGGGGGGAGTGAGAGGAGGGCAATTAATCAGGGGGCTACATATGTATGTGCATGCACACACATGCACATGGCACCCAGGTAGCATGGAAAGCAGCTCCTGTAGCTCCATGGAATTACTTCTGGGAGGAGAGGGGTAGGGGATTGAGGCTGCCTAGTGAGGAACAGAATTGGGTAGGGCTGGAACTGCAGCTGGGGGAGCTGCCCTGCTGGGGTGATGCATAGGGCCTGGGGCTTAGGGTCTGGGACCAGAATGTATGAGCACAGGGCCTGGATGGGGAACAGGATGGATCTGAGGTGGCTCATCCAGGGTGTGTCAGGAGAGCTGGCTCCTCAGCCCTGTATGCATGTGCCCCCAGATTTGTGTATGAGGTGGAAGGGAATATGGGCTGGCAGCTGTGGGTTCAGGGCTCTCTGTCTTTCCTGCAGGGGCCTCCACATCCCAGCAGGCAGGACCTGGTGTGGCAGGGTAGATTGGGGTGGCGAGGCTCAATGCCCCATGCTGCCATTGTGAGGTATCCTCTGCCCACCCAGCAATAGTTGGGGTGGTGGCATGGTGTTGTGCTCCCTGCTACTGTTGAGTGGGTAGGAATTGCCTTGCCATGGCAGCATGAGGCTCCTGGCAGCAGCACTAAGTTTCCCCTCCCCATTCTGTACTCCTGCACCAGGTTCTGCCTGCCGAGGTGCAGAGGCCCCTGGGGATGGGGGGGCAGGGAGGAAAGCAGGGCAGGGAGCCCCAAGCCCACAGCCACCAGCCTGCATCCACCCCCTCCTTATGGGCTCTGCTTCAGTCATGCTGTCCATGGGGAAGGGGGAACAAGGCTCCACACAATGCTCTGGCTGCAGCAGCCATCACCTCCCAGAGGTGATAGCAGAGGATAGGGGCTGTGGGTAGGTAGTGAAGGGCACCAGCAGGGCTGGGGGGCTGTGGCTTGGGAGTGAGGGGCAATGGCATGGGCAGGGTACTGGCATATCATGGCTGCTCAGCAGCACAAAGCAGTATGGGAGACAGCCTCAGCTGGACCCATGTCCTGGTGAGCAAAGGGGGCAGTGAGAGCTCTGATATTTTTCCATGAAAAGAAAACCCCAAATCAAATGCCAAAATATATAGGTACTTAGAATTTATTTTATTATAGTTATTGAGGCACTGGTAAGCTTCCCACTTGCGTTAAAATTGTAAATATATCAATTAAACATTGTGTTTAACTGATTTATATATTAATGGTGTTTCATTTTAATTGTGGAAAATCTTGGGGTTTTTATTCAGATATTTTATGGTTTTATCAGAGAATTTGTGATTTTTTCTTTTTTAAACAGAGAAAACCAGGATCCCTGATGATGAATGAAGAAGCCCAAACTCAACTCTTTTTTCCAGGAGTTTAATTTAACTAGTAATGCATTTCTGCCTATGCTTTCTGCCCAAACTTCAAGTTCCCTGGAGACTTGCTTTTATCAGATATTAGTCCCCTTTGCTCCTGACTGAGGATTCAGTTCATTTAAAATTTTGCTTAGAGGGTAACCCTTCAACCACCTTTCAGGGTTGAAGCACCTGATAGCAGCATGACTCAGAATAACTGGCCTTTATAGCTTGCTTTTCAGTTAGCTAAAAGCTGAAGGGTATAGTTGGACTGATTTCCTGAATTGAGCACGGCAAAGTACATTTCACTTGCACTGAATTCTTGCCCATTTTATGTTTTTCTTTTTGAACTTTAATGTATATTATATATAGAATCACAGAAAATTAGGGTTGGGAGGGACCTCAGGAAGTCCAATCCCCTGCTCAGAGGAGGACCATCCCCAGCTAGATCATTCCAGCCAAGTCTTTGTCTAGTCAAGTCTTTAAAAACCTTTAGGGATGGAGATTCCATAACCTCTCTAGGTAACTGGTTTCAATGCTTTACTACCCTCCTAGTGAGAGAGTTTTTCCTAATATCCAACCTAAACTTCCCTTACTGCAACTTGAGACCATTGCTCCTTGCACTGTCATCCACACACTGCTCTGGCTGCAGCAGCCATCACTGAGAACAGTCTAGCTCCATCCTCTTTGGAACCACCCTTCAAGTACTTGAAGTCTGCTAGGCTGCTCCCCCCCTCCTCAGTCTTATGTTCCCCAAATGAAATGAATGCCTAGTTCCCTCAACCTTTCCTCAAAAGTCATATGAACAGCCCTGTAACCATTTACACTGCCCTCCAATGAACTTTCTCCAGTTTGTCCACATCCTTTCTGCAGTGGGGGGCCCAAAACTGGATACAGTGCTTCAGATGTGACCTCACTAGTGCCAAATAGAGGGAAATAATCATTTGCCTCAGTCTGCTCGTAAAACTTCTACTAATGAAATCCAGTATGCTGTTAGCTGCCTACACAACAAGGGTGCATTGTTGGCTCATTCAGCTTATTGTCCACTGTAACCCCTGAGTTATTTTCTGCAGAGCTGCTGCTTAGCCAGTCAGTCCCTAGCCTGTACTTATGCATGGGATTGTTCTGTCTTAAGTGCAGGTCTTTGTACTTGTCCTTAGTGAATGACATGAGATTTCTTTTGGTTCAATCCTCCCATTTCTTTAGGTTTCTCTGACTCCAACCCTCACCCTGTAGCACATCTGCTACTCTGCCCAGCTTGGTGTTATATGTGGACTTGCTGAGGGTGCACTCCATCTCATCTTCCCTGATTTTTAATGAAGATATGGAATAAAACCAGCCCCAGGACTGTCTGTTGTAGCACTCCACTTGATACTGGCTGCCAACTAGACAGTGAGCCGCTAATTAGCACCCTTTGAGCCTAATGATCCAGCCAATATTCTGTCCACCAGTCCATTCATCCAGCCTGTACTTTCACTATCTAATGTGATTAGAGGTGGAGACTTTTTGGGCCAATACTGATGGCTGATTTTTAATGACCCATATTGACCAATACCAATCCAATTGCTGATATATGGCCTAGTGGCTTGGAGGGCAGCATCTGCTGTTAAGTCTGTTGCAGGGGAAGGGGAGTGGGAAGGGCAGATTGAGGCCTGAACAGTAAGAGGGAGAATGGACCTTGTGCTGGGGCAGAGGCAGGCACTGCCCAGCTGGGATGATGTGGGATGGAGCCACAGCTCATCCAGGGAATGCAGGGAGGGGGGCAGCTCTCACCACTGTGTGCAATGCTGGGGAAGACATGGGGGACATGTGCTGCCCCAAGATATGCATGTGGAGCAAGGGCAGGCTGCCACTGCAGGCTGGGGCTGAGGGCAGCACCAGGCCCTTCATGGCAAGGGGACTGGGTCAGACTGTGCTCGGGGCAGGCAGCAGCAGTGGCGCTGAGAGCAGGGGCTATGGCAAATTGTGGGGTGGCAGTAGCCGCTCCCTCCCAGAGCCACCACTGCCCACCCCAAATGCAGTCCTGGCTTAATTCCCCACCAGGAATAGCCTGGCACTGTCCCAGGCCCTAACCCACAGCAGCAGTCCGCTCTCATCTCACATGCAGATCCAGGGGGCACACATACTACATGCCTCCCCCAGGGTTGCATGCAGCGTTGGGAGCTGCCCCCCCTTGCAGCTCTGCTTCGTGCCCTGTCCCATTCCAGCTGTAAAGTGCTTGCCCCTGCCCTAGCCCTAAGCCCCACTCCCTCCTTCACCGCAGGGGCCTTTGTCTGCCCTTCCCTCACAACAGACTTACCAGTCAGATGCTGCTCTCCATGCTTCCAGGCTGTGGTCCTTGTGTTTGTGTGCTGTGGTATGGCTGCATGCATGCATGTGGCATTTATCTGTGACATTATCAGCTACATCCACCAAAAAAGTTGATTATCAATAATGTCAATTTTCCTTTTAATCAGTGTACCTCTAAATACATTTTGCTTTACTAATACCATGTTTAATCAAATCCAAGCTGACTCTGAATTTAAAAGGGCCTCCAATAATTATATTTTAGACATAGAAAATTTATAAATTTGTTATAATTTTCCATTTCTAGAACCTATGTTTTGGAGGGCCATCTTAAATTCTTTACCTACCTCCTTTGCAGTGAGGCAAGTAGCAGCAAGGGGGCAGGTGGTGGTGGTGGGGCAGGTTATAGGGGAGTCAAATAACCTGATCTTTGCCCCTTGTTGTCCATGTTCTCCCCTAGCTTCTTGTTCTCCTGGCCCACAGTGTCTGCATGTTCCATGTCTAACCCCACAGTGTCTGCACCCTCTGTGGCCCTTTAGGTTACACTGCTCCCACATGTCCCTCCTGGCAAATGTCCTTCTGATTGGCCCCCTTACCATTTGCCATCCTTCTATCTGTCCCCCCAGTAGTTCTTGCATCCTTCCCCCTTGTTCCAGGCACTTGTTCCTCCCCTCATTTACTCCCCCATCTGCCTGCCCCCTGTGCTGTCACTTCCCTGTAGCCTGCCCCAACACCATGCTTCACCTGTCCAGTGACTGTGGCTTTAATTCCAACTGCAGGCTCAGGGTTGGAGGTGGAGCTACAGACACAGTTGCTGCCCCCCGCCATACTCAAATCTAAGATGAGGGGCTTCTCCCTCCATTTTGAATGGGGGGGGGAACTTGCCTTAGATTTCAGTAAATATGGCTATTTTAGAAATTGTGAAATAAAGGGTGATGGGATCATTTCATCATTACTGACTCCAAGATGAACATGGGCTGACAATGTGAGGTCACAGTCAGCAGGGCTAACCGGACCTTATCGTGCATCCACAGGTGCATCTCAAGTAGGGCCAAGGAGGTGCTCCTCCCCCTGTATGTGACACTGGTCAGGCCACAGCTGGAGTACTGTGTCCAGTTCTGGGCACCCCACTTCAAGAGGGATGTGGACAGCATTGAGAAAGTCCAGAGGAGGGCCACCCACATGATCTGGGGACAGCAGGGCAGACCCTACAATGAGAGAAGGTTACAGGACCTGAACCTGTTCAGCTTTCGCAAGAGAAGGCTGAGGGGGAACCTGGTGACCGTCTACAAACTCACTAGGGGGGACCAGAAGGGTTTGGGGGAAACCTTGTTTCCCCTAGCACCCCCCGGGATAACAAGGAATAATGGCCACAAGTTGTTGGAGAGTAGGTTTAGATTAGACACCCGTAGGAACTACTTCACAGTTAGGGCGGCTAGGATCTGGAACCAACTTCCAAGGAAAGTGATGCTGGCTCCTACCCTGGAGGTCTTTAAGAAGAGGCTTGATGCCTACCTGGTTGAGGTCATTTGAGCCCAGTTTTCTTTCTGCCCAGGCAGGGGGTTGAACCTGAAGATCTACAAGGTCCCTTCTGACCCTACTTCTTATGATTCTATGAATGTATAAAAGCTCACTAAAAAAAGCTTTTACGTTAGTCATAGCTATGAATTACTTGTATTGAGTCATGCATTTCTTGTACACTTTGGTAGCTGTAACTAAATAGACTTATTGCTACCTGAAGTTATGAATGATCTTATGTCAAGAACTGTTGCTCCAACTCATTGAGATTATTTTCTCCACTGTGCATCCTTTATCTGAAAACATTTTCACACTGAGTCAATTAATGTCACTGCTTGGCCTTTCCCTCCCCCTCCATAACATGGAACAATAAACTGCATAAAATGGAATCAGTAAAAATATGCTTAGTTGTGTGCAGAGGAGATGGATAAGTCAGGGTGAAATCTATGCCTGTGCAAAGTGCTCTCACAAAATCTGTGCACAGCTGTGCAGAGAACATTTCATAGAATTGAAAGTTCGTGCCATGATGTTATTTAGCATTTTTAATACTCTGTGAAAATTTAGTTCCATATATTTTAACACTGGTGACAGTTTGCAATTGCTTCCTTCTTTAGGGAATTAGGAGGAGAGCTTTGAGAGAATGTTCCCTGCACAGTAGTGCATAGAGGTATAAGAGAAAAGTCACTGAGTCTCACGATTTTACTGAGAGTCTCATGATTATCTGGTATTTTTTCAAGTCACTGCTCTGGGAGCAAGTGATTAGGTTAGAATCTTAGCTTTTTTTTTTAAAGTAAGTTTTAAAGTCCTCCTTGCTGCAGACAAAAAAAAAAAAAAAGCTGAAAAGATGATCTAGTGCATCCTAAAGGCTCAAAGTTCAAAAGATAAAGAAAAAGACTGACTTAAAAAAATCTCATGACTCAGGAGTCCCATGAATTTTGCAGTGTGGTTCATGATTTTTTTAAATGTAAAATGCTGGAGAAGTAGCAAATGTTAGATGTGGATAGAAGAGTAGAATAGGGGGCAGGATAGATACCATCCCTGCAGAAGAACAGAAATTGAATAGGGCATGGGTTGGAAGCTGGAAGAAGTGCTCATGGTAGAGAGCAGTTATAAGTAGACAGCTGCTCTGGATGAGTTGATAGAACTAGAAGAGAAGTCATGGCATCCAAATGCCTCCCTATAGTGACCACCTGGAAGATGATAATTAGGGATCCTGGTTTTTTCTGTTTAAAAATCCCAAATTCTCTGACCAAAAAACCCCCCAGATTCTCATATGGTGGAGCCCCAAATCCACATTTTTCCGCAATTAAAATGAAATACCACTATAGATAGATAACAATTGGACCCAATGTTTTATTACTACATTTACAATTCTAAAATGTTTTGAAAGCCTACCAGTACAGTGAGCAGTTGGGCAGCAGCTGCTGGTATGGAGGATGCATAAAACTCACGCTCAGTGCCCCAGCTCTAGCCCCAACCCTGGGCACCACCCCAGCCCTCAACTCTGCCTCAAGGGCACCTGGTCTGGCAGGCAGGGTTGCAGCATATGTTCCCTCCCTCCCATACCAAGCCACTGCCACTGCTGCCGCCGCCGCCCTCCCCCCTCCCCCCAGATGAGCAGCACTCCCAGCCCAAGCTGACCCAGGACAAGCCACGGAAGGACAAGGCAGCATGGTTGGGGATGAGACAGCCTGCAAGCACCCCAGCCTTAGCCCACAGCACAGAACTGGTGATCACTGGCCATAGACCACTGCCCTCTCCCCTGATTAGACCACCCTGCCAGATCTCCCCACAGGCCTGGGACTCCCAGCAGCATGACCTTCACCCAACCTCCCTCAGCCCTGCCAGAAGGGGCTCCTAGCTGCCCCCATTCCAGGTCCCAGCCCCCAAAAGTTGCACTTACCCCAAAGGCCCCAGGAGGGAAAATGAATCTGAGCCAGCCTTGGCTGACTCATTCTCAGGCCCCAGCCCCTTCCCCTCCAGAAAGGGCTTTGGGTTTTTTGCCCTTCTGCAGATAAGTCTTGCAGGCTGGCAGAGTTCCATGGTTTCCCACTTCAAAGGGGAAAATCCATGTTTTTCTCCATTCAAAGGAAAAATCAGGTTTTTCCTCATGTTTTCCTGCAAGAAATGGAAAACCCAGATTCTGATCACTTAAACTGGTTTATGTGTAATGTCTGTCCCTAGCCCTAGCATACAGAGAGGATGAAGATTTTGGTTTGTCTTGTTAGTGCTGCTAAAGATTGAAGTTTGTTTGGTAAGATTAATAACAGAACTAACGACTGCAAATGGTAGCAGGATAAAGGATCTGCTTAAGGAACTACCCTTTGGGGTAACCAGGAATGAAGCTCAGCTCGATTACAAAAAATAGTAGCAAAACAAATAAAATATTTGATGAAGGTATTGCACTTGGTAAAGTCAAGAATAGTGCTAGTGGCTGAAGTCTTGTATTAAGAAGAGAGAGTGCAAGAAAGTATACATGAGTGAAATGGAAAACCTTTCAGATCTAACACTTGCATTTGAACTGCTTAGCTATCATGTCTTTTAATACAATTGGCTTTAATTAGTCCTCCCCACTGCATTTTCACTGGGGACAGAAATTGCATGTAAACCAGTTTAAATAATCAGAAACTGGTTTAAACCTATTAAGAACAGAAGCTAAGTGCACATAAACCAGTTTCAAAATGGCTGAAACTGGTTTAAGATAAATCTGGTTGAATGTATTAATTGATCTGGGTCAAACCATTTTATGAAACTTATGTCTCAGACCCTTTCCTGTGGCCTGGAAGGGGGGTAAAACACGTCTTCCACCAAGTACAGAGCTACCCTGCTACTAAACTTACTGAAAACTCACTGCTGGATGTGACTTGTAGACTACAAATCCCAGAGGTCCTGGAAGCAGGAAGTGATGAGCAAATCTGTAGAGTCCTGCAGATGTTATTGTGGACTACAAATCCCAGACCTTGGGGGCAGCAGGAAGAGGAAGTGAATACACAGATTATTCTGGCTGTGCCAGAGACCAGTGTTCCTCAGGCATGTGACTGCATTTATTTCGTGAATCAAAGGTAATGTGTCTCCAGGTGTTTTTCAGTTTAATCTCTGCAGTTTAGAGTAATCTGCAAAGACTGAATTGATTCAGCCTCAGGCATTCTGTCTGCACTTAGTCTTTAAGACTGATTTCCTCTCAAAATTTTTACTTTTCAGCAAATCCCCCGTTACCATATTTGCCCATCACTTTTGGGTGTGCTCATTTATTAGGGGTACATTTCTGGGGTCTCTGTGTGCTGCTTGTGTTACTTGTGTTTCTGTATGGAGGTGTATCTCTCCCTTCTGCAAGTCCTCACCCCCAAAGGTGCTATCTTGCATGACTCGGGTTCAATGGGGCTGGGTTCTTCCAATCATCAAATCAGTCAAACACACACACGTTATGCGCCGGGCTGGATTATTCAGTATTGACAGGTTGACCCCCCCATATGCCTTCAACTCAATTCATCAGGGCAACAATAAAATGCAGTCAGACATAAGCATATGGGTTAACAAAGCCCAGCTGAGTCAGGCTGCGTTATTCAGCATTGCCAGGCTGACACCCTCATGTGCCTTGAACTCAGTTCATCCCTTATTTCAGCAAGACAATAATAAATGCAGTTAGACGTACTCACTTAGCATGCATGTCTGATCAGCACTTTCAGCTGATACCCTCATGCATCTCAACACTCAGTATGTCCCAATCTCTTGTAATAACTCCCTTGCTGAGCATACCCTGTGTAGTATTGGGCATTACAGGGATCTTTGGCTTGGGTAAAAGAAGCATTGCTGCAGACCAAATGGGGAGATCAAGGAAAAAGAAGAGTAAGTGAGGACAGAGAGAGAGAGTATAGCAACCAGCTTGACCATAAAAGTTATTTATTGCCAGGTATATGAACTTATGGTGATACCAGTAGTAATAGCCATACAAGAGAGACATTTAGAAGGCAGAGGCAGAGAGTTGGGGTCTCACCACTCAGCAGAGTTTGAACCAGTTGATGTTCCCAGGTGTTTGTTGGAGCTTGCATGCAGGCAGAGTTCTGAGCATAATCAATGAAAGGATTCCAGGCAGAAAAGGACTGGAACTCGTGCAGCTTTTGGATCCAAGCACAAAGACAGAAACTTGAGCTTGGGTAGGGTTTTTTGTAGAGAACTAACAATGGCTGAAGGGACAACACGAGGTTTGTTTATGGGTAAACAGTGGCTCATATGCTGGATAATTGGAACTGATCACTCCTGGCTATGGGTGGCATTATTCTGATACAGACAGGCAAATTTAGTGTTTTGGGTACCAACAAAGGAGTCATTACTAGAATTGGCTTGATAAATACTGAGCTGGGTGTGTGTAAATGTGGACTGATCATCATTTGGAGCAAGGATCCCCCATCATGCAGTGCTCCCCTGATTCTCTGGTCCCAAAATTCAGTGCAATCCTTGCCTGGGAATCTGTTCTCTATCCTGAATGCTAATGAAGGTACATTCCTGTCCCATCTCCCATTTAAATGAGTTGTCATCTGGTTCCATCCCAGATGCAAATGAGACCAGGGAGTTACTTCACTCTTATCACCCTTGTCTGGAGGGCTTTCAATGCGTCTCCCACTGTATCTTCATTGGCTTTTGTAAGTCCTTCCTCTAATCAGTTCTTGTTCAGGCAGAGGTGGGGAAGGGAGTAAGTCCTCTGGGAGTCGGACAGGCCGATTACTGTGCCAGGGTTCCCCAAGAACACAGAGCTCAGAGGTAATACCTCCTCCACTTGACATTATTCTTAAATAAGTATAGATTATTTTATAGATTATCTTGGACGTAATTGAAACATATGCAGTAGAGTACAGAGGGCCTAATTTTTTAATTTTTTTTATGGCCATTTATCTCTTAAATTCTCAGTCTACTTTATATAAATATAAGCAGTGCTAAGAGGCCATAGAACAGCTGAAGGAGGCCAGTGAGCTGTTACTGTACTGCCCATTCAAAAGAATGGGAAAAACGGAGTATGCCCATGTGATATATGGAAGGGTAGAAAACAAGGCATATGATACATGTTTATCATGTGTCTATTTTATTTAAACTAGTCAAATAAATTAAATGTATGGATCCATGGTGCTCCAGTGCACACTGCTGGTTTACATTAGGTGGTTCTAACAAAATAAATGCATTTATGTAATAAGGAGACTAATTTAAACATGGCTATATATATTTATGAGATTCCCATGCTATTAACTTACATGTTCTATGAAGTCCCGTTTTATGACAAAAATGTGAAGTATTATCTAAATTGGATTATGTGCAGTCTGCTATCCCAGTTCTACATGCTTTCTATAAATATCTCTAGGACATACCCTGCTGCTGAAAACTTGTCTTTGGGTAAAATAGTGTTTATTCACTGTAAAAAAAAAAAAAAGCTTGAAAATGCATCTAACCCTTTCTGAAAAGCAAACTCTTCACTTGTCCTGAAGAGTAATGCATCTTTTTTTTAAATCTTGTATATTAGGTGCTGAAAAACTAACAGAGAAGGTAAGAGTAAGTGTGGAGAGAAATAGCAGACAAAAAATAAAACCATAGATAAGATTCCTGAAGAATGTATTCAGTAAGCAATGGTTGTAGACATGCATACAGTATTCCCCAACATCAGGGGTAGATAATAATAAAGGTGTTTTAAGCCGTCGGAACCAATCCCTGCTGTTTTCATGGAGTCTTTATTCATTCTTTTCATAGAGCAAGGCCAATCAGAATGTATTTGAATAAAGAAGTAAATAAAAAGTGCATTGGGTTATGTTTCTCAAAGTGCAAATATCTCCAGTATGAGCCATGATCAGACCATGAAATAACATGAAAAATCTAGAGGGGAAAATCTGAAATACTAATGAGCATGAGTTAGCTTTAACAGAATCTATAGCTTCCACATATTTTGGGTGTTTTACTACTCTATCTATAAGTTATGCATTTTCAGTTATCTAACAAACTTGAAAAGGATAGCACTTAAATACCAATGGATCAAAAATACTAAATAAAAATAACGGATTAAAGATACGATATAACACACAAGCATTTTTTGAATACAAGCAATGTGTATATGGAACTTACAGAAAACTTAATCCATTGAAGTTTGTAGGTAGATATCTGGAAATATTGAAGTCTTATCCTAGTTAAGAGGTAGAAGATTACAAATGGAAAATGTGAACCCCCATACAGGTGAATATTTCAGGCCCTAAGTTCCAAGAGAACAGAAATCTCAGAACATTTCTGCATCTAGTCATAAACTGTTGCCTTTTCTGCATTTTACTGGGACTTCTTTGTGACCCCACGTTTTAAATTAATATCTGATTTAACGTTGATAAATCACTTAAGTTCTAACATGGAAAACTGTAATGTGGTGTTTAAACAAAACTTGACACCATCCCCTCATCAATCTACTCATATAAATAAAGAAAAAGTTATAGTGAGAAGAAGGGCATGTGGAGTAGAATGAGAAAATAAGGGTTTGCCAATGCAGAAAAGTAAGGTATTTGCATGGACATTTTTAATATACGCATCATACCAGATGATGAAGAAGAACCACTGGTGATTGCTTGCTGGCTAGCCCAGCAAAGCACCCTTGTGTCCCAGCCAGATCCTCCACAGCATGATGCCCCAGGGGGAGCAGCCCTGGGCTGGCAGGCTGACCCCCTCAGTTTAGATTGCGCTGGAGTTTATTCAAGCACATTATAACAAGGGTGAGACTACATGTGCCTATTAATGTAAATACTAGCAATTATTCAGAATGCCAGTGTCAGCAAGAGCAGCAGTCTGTAGTTTACCTTAATACATAATCAGGAAAAGGAATATGTTGCAATTCTGTAGCAGCATGTTATAACATAGCTTTAAATGTAAATTCTCAAATTACATTATTTATTAATACTTTAAGATCTATCTGTACCAGCCAGATCTTATTGCAATGTATCAAAAGTAACTTGGGAGGAAGGGGAAGGCTAATAGTAGGAGAAATTCAAAAGGCTGGAGGTTCTGCTTGGTTTGGTGCCGAAAACTGAAAACAAAAATGAGATTACAGGAGTCAGCAAATTTGGGCTACAAATATTGCAGATTAGATCCTCAGCTGAGCTCTGAATTACCTGGTCTATCTGATCTACAATCATTTAGACCTTCTGAGATCTGTCCTTATGTAATAAACTATCAGAATATTTTGGCATTTCAGATTCTGGTGCCAGAATCAGGAATTTCAATTGTATATGTGACACAAACTATTGGGTAAGGACATGCATCCATTTGGAGTTGAGTTTTTTGATGAGGGTCTAAAGCAGTTTTTAGTTAATCCAATCTAGTTCACATATCCCTGGGATAAATCACAAGTTGAATGAGAGGGACAGTGAAAAGAGAAGAAAACAGAAAAGAGAAGAAAGAACAGAAATTCAAGTTCCCTTTAAAAATACACTGTTCACTCACTGTTACAGAATCACTACCACATCAGAGAGTTTTTGTTCATATTTCACTTTAACATAATCACTGTACTTCAGCTTATTTTGTCTAAGAAATGTTCTTATGTCTCTCATAGCATTATCCATGTAAAGCCCTGCCCATCAAGAAAGCAGAGCAGGGCAGACAAATATTTTGTTCTGCTGAGTAGTATTCAGTACTTATCACTGTAGAGAACTGGCATGTGACTTCTAGCTCACATGTTTGTTAACCTGAGTTAAGATTTACTGATCAGAAAATAGCATGAAAATTGTACAGGCCATGTGCAGGAAAAGTCATTGTTTGCAATGAAATAACAGTCCTTTTAAAATCAATTTAATCCATAATATGCTGAAAGTATTTTAACAAAGGGCTGCCACACAGTACTTTCTGCATCTATCCTGTCAGAAACTGTCATGTATTAGAGATGTGTGGGCTTACAAAATACGGAGATGAATGACTGCAGAACTTGCGTAATATTCTCTCATAAACCATCACCAGAGAAGGAGGCAGTACTACTTGGCACAGGGGCATAGTGAATCTGCATGTCTCCTGGTCTGTTTACACTAATTCAATGAAACAGTGGCCCACCTGAGTCATAAGGGTGACAGTTAAGACCCCATAAAAGGTGGTGGGGTGGGGTGTTGAGATTCGGCACTATCTAGTAAATTTTAAAGGCAGATATTTATTTGTTCAGTGAGTTTATGGCCTAAAGTGATTCTGCCATGAATGATTTGGGAGAGAGGATGAGCTCCATCAGAAGTAGGGAGATCATTCCAATTTTCCCTTCAATTTGGTGCTAGAATTTTAATAAGGTTCTTCCAGAAGCTCCAGGCTCATCTCCAACACATTACACAATGTGGATAAACTTGCTTGGACATAGTATTAGACTTAAGCTGGGCTTGCCCCACCCCAATCTCTCTTCAGTTTTTTTCTGCATTCAGTGCCTACTTTCTGTCTCCTCATTGTGTAGGTTTCCTTTGTTCCTCACCCTTATGGATAAGGCACTGCATCTCACCCTGCATCTCCCATTTTGAAGAGATGTACACTACCTTTTATATTACCATTGAGTTTGGCTTGTAGCTGGATGTTACAAGTACTTTTCTTTCATTTTAACTTCAGTTTAGTTGTGTGTAAGAAAATGGCATGCAAATGCAATTGTAGCATTTCAGCACAAGCAATTTGAACTCCATAGAAAATCAAATTAAAAAAAAGCTGCAATCAGTGCTAATAACATTTTGTAGGATTGTGCTTCATTTTACATCACCAGTTAACAGACAGCAAATGCAGAAATACTAACTCTTCTAGTGTACCAGGAAATTTAGATTTCTCTGTAAATATGCATCTCTACTTCTAAACAAATTGTTTATTCCCCAAGACAAAACCTGAATTATTTTGGAATTAAGATTGAAAAGCTCTATCATTTACTTAAGCCAAAATTCCCCTAAGAGAAACATTGTAGTTTTCACAAAACATGCAAGCATAGCCTTGACATTTAAGTGAAGGTCCATACTGTACAGGAAGCTAAACCATTAGTAAGACTAGTCATTCAGGCTAAGTACAGACAGTCAAAAAGCCTGAGGCTGAATTGGTTCAGTCTTTTTAGGTTAGTCTAAACTACAGATTAAATTATGAAACAACTTGACAGACCTTTGATTCAGAAAATATAGCCATATGCCTGTAGTGGCTCAGGTCAAGCATCTCTCTCTGGTTGTGTGTTCTCTTCCTGCTGCCCCAGAGGTCTCTGGAATTTGCAGTACAGAATTACAGTAGCAGGACTCTGCAGGGTTGCTTATCATTTCCTCTTCCTGCTTCCAAGTGCCTCTGAGATTTGTGGTCCACAGTTTCAGCCAGAAATAAGTTTGAGCAGGGGAAGGGGCATTTAACCCCCCTCCCTTGCCCAGACCCCAGATAGGGTTTTCCTCTGGAGCAGCCCCCTGTGGACTGGGCTGCATCCCTAGCTGAGCTTGCCCTACTCCAACCCCTTGTCAGTCAGCCCTCACTGCTCCAGCTGGGGAGTACAGGGGTGGGGCCAGCCCTGATCTCTGAAGCAGACAGCCCAGCCCAGGGTTGGAGAGCATGCTGGAATGCTGAGGGACTGTAATCTAACTTGAACCAGGAAGGGGTCTGGGACAGAAGTTTCATAAAGTGGTTTGATACAAATCAGTTAAGTCTGACACTATGTTCAAGAAAGTTTTTCCAAAACCAGTTTCAGCCATTTTGAAACTAGTTTATGTTCACTGAATATCTGTTCTGTTACAGGTTTAAACCAGTTTTTGATCACTAAACCAGTTTATGTGTAATTTTTGTCCTAGTCCCTGTTCTGTTATAGGTTTAAACCACTTTCTGATTACTTAATCCATTTTATGTGTAACTTCTGTGCCTAGCCACAAGGACCATGGGCCTGCAAACTAATCACAGACTAACTGTATTAATTCTCGCAATCTTCTGTCTCTATGCTTCTTCCTTTTGATCTCCATTAGCTCTACTGCTTTTTTCAGACTGGTTGTACTTTATCTATATATATTTGCCTCCAGCTTCTTCCATCACAGGTCTCTGCATTTGGAGCATCTGGTCTTTGCAAAGAATGCAGATAGATGTGAATATATAGAATTTATAAATAGCCTATGATATTTTTTAATGAGTACATTGGGCATTCATATTTTTTTATATATGTGAAAATCTACTTATGTCAGTTATTTCCACATTTATCAGCCCCAAAGCTAGTTTAAATTCTCTGTGGTGTGAGGAACAGACTAAAACCAATATAGAGTTTCTAGTCAAAACTGTTTTAAAGGTATGAAAGAACAAGATGGCCAAATTTTCAAAAGCATAGGCAGTACAGGCATGTGCCTCCCTGAAAACTCTGGTACCCGTCCCTGAGAGCAAGTGTTTTCAGCTTAGGTGATGGGTAGGGGGCCATGCAGAGTGCTGGTGCTCCCCACACGCCCCTCTGCAAGAAGCGCCGCTGGCACTTCTGGGCTTGGTGCCCAGCCATGGGAGGACCCCCTCCACTGCCGACTCTGCTATGGCCACCTGTGGGCAGTCCCTGCTTAGCTCACCCTTGCCACTGGTGTCAGAGAGGCCACCTGCAGGCAGTCTCTACTCACTGCTGCTGCATCCATGCCACTGCCACCTGTGGCTGGCTGCTGTGCTCCCCAGCCTCAGGGGGCTTGCATCACCTATGTTCAAAAGTAAAAATTACAATGTTTTTGAATTCTTACATCCAGAAAAGTTGTTGACTCTGAAAGCAATTACACTGTGGACTAAAACTTGGCATAAGACAGGGTATTTAGCTTGTGCTGTTTTCTGGCAAAAGAAAGGTGGAATACTAGGTATATTTCTCTCCATGATGATGGTTTTAAAAAAAGAAGAGCAATTTAATTGTCTAGAAAATTAAATAATAGAAAACAGGTGATGAAACTTCACTCAGCACTAGCAAGATGTGATTTAATATTGATTTACTATTGATATTATATTAATATTTAATATTTAAATATTAAATATTGAAGTTATTAAAAGGGTTTTTTTTAAATTCCATTCAGCATTTAAATTCAAAATTTACTGAATTTACCATTGCAATTTTTTTCTCAAAGGGGCTGTGATTTGACAGTGAAATTGATTTGATCAGTTTAAGCATTTTGCTGATGATATTTTAAGGTAGTAATATTTTACATAAGGCTTCAGAGAGAAAACCACTTCATTTTGGCTAGGGGCAGATATTCAAAAAGCTTGAGTCTGAATTGATTTCAATCTTTGCAGGTTAGCTTAACCTGGCTGAGTTAAATCAGTTTTGTAAATGATCCGAAACAGACATCCTAGAAATGCAGACACATGCCTGCAGTGGCTCAGGCTGAAGAGCAACCCTCCCTTTCTTTTTGCAGGGAGCTGAGGGGAGGCATGGGCAAGCCTGAAGACGACACTGTGGTTAGGGAGGGGTCCCCCCCTTGATAACAGAGCATTTATTAGCTCTGTTATCACCATTTAAAACCCTTCAGAAAACAAAGACTTCCTCATTACAAGCTGTTTTTAAACAGGTTTTTGCAAAGGTAGAAATTCACGGACATTACCATCTTAGCTTTTGATTACCACCAAAAAACCCTAAGCAAACACTGCCCTATCTGCCTTACATAGCATTAGCTAGCATACCACATGCTGGCTATGGTCAGTGCTGTAGGAGAGAGGAAGGGGTATCTGCTTAAGCAGCGATACAGTGAGGGAGGCAGGGGAGAGCATGGAGAAGCCAGCAGACCCTGCTGTGCCTGTAAGTCTCTGCAGAGCTGCAGGAGCAGAGAGGAGAGACCAGCCCTTCTGCGGAGCAGAGAGTCCTGCCCAGCCAAGTGAGCATGCCGGGATGCTGCGGGGTGTTTGGTTTAGCTTAAATCGGCAAGAGGTCCGGGACATAAACTGGTCTGGACCAAATCAGTTAAGTCTGATGCTACATTTAACCAGGTTTATTTCAAACCAGTTTCAGCCATTTTCAAACTGGTTTATGGGCAATCTGTTCTGTTACAGGCTTAAACCAGTTTCTGATCACTTAAACTGGTTTATGTAAGGCGAGCATATCACGGGCCACCACCAGTACACGGACCCCACCAGGAGAACAGCCACCGGACCAGACCCAGAGGGGACCGCCTGAACCCCCACCCTCTGCACCAGACGGACCTTCACTTCCAGAGGACTCATCAACAACGGACGACGACAATGACCCTATGCCACCCAAAGAGGACCCCCGCGATAGACTGTATATAGAATGAGACACTTCATCTTCAGACAACTTCTTTCACCATTGCAGACCATTGTCACGGGTATGTGTGTTTCTATCCTCTTTCTCTCTCAGCGTCGCGAAACCCCTCCCTCCCCTTCCCCCCTCCCTTCTCCCCTTACCCCCAGGCTTAGTTGGCTAACTTTGTATCTTATGTAACCTAGTTGCGTTCTCCACCTCACCCCCATCCTTCTATTGTTAGTCCCTTGCCCAGGCGCTCTGTATTTCCCTCTCGGTTTTGTCATCTTTTTTCTGGGATTTTGCAAATCCTAAACATCTACTAATAAAAGTCAATCTGTTTCTAGCCTTTAGGGCCGGATTCTGTCTGAAGTAACAGCATGGGTCTCTACTGGGTTAATATAGGATATGAATTAACAAGTAAGATGGTCCAAAATTTGGGAGTAAAAAAGCACAGGTAAGACCATTTCCTGGCCATTCCCTTTTCCAAAATGGCCAATAGATGGGTCAGATTTTCAATCCTGCCCCAGCCAAGCATTGATTTTTGTTGGTTCAATTTTGTGGCCATAATTTAAACTCCAATGACCTGCAAGTTTCAAACACCAGTAGAGTTGTCAAATCTAAGCATATAAAAATTGGGGATCTTGCACCCAATCATTACGAAGTAGTCCTAACACACAAGATTATTTTTTAAATAACAAGTTCTGTGTGCTTTAATTGTTGTCTAGTAACTGAGCCTTTAACATGCAGTTGCTTTCAGTTTCCATGCTAAATGGGAAACATTTAAAAAATGAAAGCTGAGCCTCTTATAGTTTCTTTGTTTCAGTAGTTGCAGCCTTAAGAAAAAACATGATATATTAAGAAGCTTATGAAAAAATATGAAAGTTGGCAACATATTAACCCTTGAGTATATAATGCTTGCTTTGAGGGAAGAAGCAAACATTTTAGTTATTCATTGAAATAATTCATCAGTCCATGCTGAGGAAACTACTTGTAGCTATAAAACGGTATGCATAAAGAAGGATTTAGAATAAACCATGGTTCAGCTGTGGTTCCCAAGTTCATTTCCCCCCTCAGGGAAGTAGTAGTAGTTGAGCTTATCTAGACTTCTTCCTACATGTTTTCCATATTTCTAACTACCTGTGAAGAGGGTTAAGTCACAAACATGAGGAAAAAGCAGTAGTATTACTCAGTTTATTATATACAGGGGGAACATGAGCAGGAAAAAAGAAAGTAAAATATGGTTTATGTACAGTACAGATAAGCAGGAACAGGATGGTTATGAAAGAAAGCAAAAGAAAGAAAGTGGAGATGATGATGATACCTGAATCTAAGATGCGACTAAAGTATTATCTACAAACTATAACCTTTGTGTTCACCTTCCTTTTCCTTGGAGATTTTTTTCTATGGTACAAAACTAACTGTAAATTTCAGTTTAAATACTGAGGCTGCATAATAAACTGTAAAATGCAATGCATACAAATGAAAAGGAAAAAGCCATGAAAGAGTGTGTTGGTGATCAGGTGAAGAAGAGACAATGTCAATATTGTTAATAAGGAAAGGGAAATTCTAGTTCTTTGTTCCTAGGTGGCTTTAGCACCTCATGCATGCTAACAATGATCAGGAGCACAGACTGCTTCACAAGGAAGTGGGGCTTCCTACTCTATCCCTGCTTCATTTCTTGCTGTAGTCTGTGTGGTGCCACTGTCACACATCAGAAGTGCTTGTAACACTCCATTGTTTGGAAAATACATGTAGCAGGAAAAATGTTTTTTTTTTTTCTCTTACAGAATTGCAGGATGAACCAACTGAATATTTGCTGGAACTGTGAGGTTCAAATGGTCAGGGATTCTCAGGTTGTATCAGTCAGCACAGCTAACTGTATCCTGATTTGACCCTTATAAAAATATAATAAAGTTTTGCATACATCTTGCTGCAGGTGTGATTTAAGATTTTGCTCTTGCACAGTTACTTTTTTATAGGAACTTGTTTTACCTATTGTTTGCTCTTTTTAAAACCTGCTATTTGATCTGTCCTTCCTTTCTGATTTATTTTTTCAGGTTTAGTTTTGAGCAAAATCTGAAAGAGATCACTGAAGAAAAGACTCAAAGTCTTAGCCACCCCTAATTCAATTAATAAAAACAATATTGTACACAATGAACAGAATACTAATAATTAAATATTTAAAGAATAAGGAAGCCAAGTATTTATATCAAAACATTATACATCCAGGTTACTATTTAACAACATACCTTGCAACTGTGAAGGTATGATCCCTATTAAAGAATCTTATGGATTGATTATCTGCATCCATATATTAATTCAAAGCACTGCCTGATGGGCTTTGTGGTTTGTGAGTGTTAGGATAATCCCTATGGTTTTTTGATTATGAGCATGTGTAGAGCAGCTCAAGGTACAGTATGTTCATGTAGAGCTAACTCACAGATTTGTCTTGCAATGCCATGTTTGTTATGTGTTCCAACAACTGAAAAGGATGCAGGGAGCCTGCCTGCCTTATTGACTTACCTGATGTTTTCTTGTTTCTGTTTCAGTCTTCAGGATAACTCCTTCAACAGCACAGGTTTAACAGAGTAAGTGAATACTTTAAATATATACCTATAAAATTAAATAAGAATGAACGTTTTAGCTACTGCAGGAAATAATTTTAAATACTATTTCAAATGCCCCCAGTCTCTTGTAACATTTAATCATGCCCAGTCTTCTGTTTTAATATGTAATTGAGAATACGCTGCACATGATATAAAACGATGGTTAATTGCACTGTAAATAAAACTGCTGAACATGAAACCTCCTTCTGAGATAATATCTTTATATTGCTGTTTGCTGTCTTCTACATATAATTTAAATATGAATTTATGTACATTGTGAATTGAATTGGAAGATATTGCTAATTCCTGTTATTGTGGATCATGGCAAGCAAAAGTATGTCACTTTTCTACAGAGCACATGGTCTATCTTGATTGCATGTGTTTCCAGAAAACATTTTTAAAGAAACTTTTGAGCAAAATCAATATACATTTTTCAGATAAGTTTGGGATCAAAATAGATTTTTCCTCTGCAATTAGAATAGTAAACTTTTTAGATGGACTTCAACTTATTGGTCTCAAGGAAATACATTTATCTTAAGATGGACAAGAGAGAAAGAAGAAGCATTGTAAAGTTAGAAATATTGAGATCACACTAGCAACATTTAAATATACAGTTGGTTTTGTTTCAGGTAAAATACTTTAATTTGTGCTGTGAATATTATACATTATTATTCAGCATTAATATAACTCGTTTGCTTCTAAAAATTATGCATAGTTTGTCAGCTATCGTTCACAGATGATTTTATCACCAATTTTCACATAAGTTCAGATAGTTCAGAAGCTATTAAATAAGACTACTCAGTTGTGTTGTGTCCAATAATTTGTCCATAGCAAAATGACTTATAGATTTGTGAGTAAGATACTATCTACCTTTTTTTTTTTCATATTTTTCATATTGCTGAAATGCTAGGAATAAGAAGACTAAGCTGATTGTTAGTTGCTTGTTAATGTGTTTCTGACTATATTTTAAGGGTATGCCAGGATGTATTGTAGTTTAAACAATCCATACATGCCCTCAAAGTGACTATGGAAAAAGAAGTGTAACATTTCTATAGGGATTCCAGATGCTTCTATTTTCCTACATGACTCACTTAATTGATAGTTTAATTCAATCACATTTTTGGATTAATACAGTAAATATCAAAATATTGAAGGTGACAGCATCATTTTCTAAGTAGTTTATAATATCAACTTAAATCTCTTCATGTTTAAATGGTTTATTGTGGGCTCTAAAATTCAGGGGCAAAGTACCATATCTTATCCTCCCCCTTCTTGAATAATGGTATGGGACATTAAATTTTTTTTATGCCTTCCTCCTATAATCTGCCTCAGTCACCCAGCACTTTGTTTTCATTCCTTCCACCTTTGTCCCAATGCACATTTGAGCAATAGTACTAGGCCTGCTCTTCTAGGTGCTGCTAGACTTAAGAATAAAGGCAAGAGAAGGCCTCCTCTATAATATGACTAATTGTCACTCTGACTAGGGACAGAAATTACACATAAAACCAGTATAAGTGATTGGAAACTGGTTCAGATCTGTAACACAGCAGAAGTTCAGTGCACATAAGCCACATTCAAAATGGCCAAAACTGGTTTAAGATAAACATGGATGGATGTAGTTTCAAAATTAACTGATTTAGGTTAAATCGGTTTATTGAACTTCTGTCCCAGATCCTCTCCAGATTCAAGGTAACTCACCCTCCCCCAGCATCCCAGGATACTTTGTACGTCTCCTGAAAATTCCCCTTCAGGGTGGGCAGCCTACCCTTGGCCCAAGCTGTCTGATCCAGCTGAGCAGAGAGGTACGCTCTAGTGCCCCCCAGCTTGTGGCCTTGGCCTTTCAGGCTTGCGGCTGCATTTCCAGAATCAAAACTCAATGTCTGTTCACTTGCTTATCAGTCCAATCTACACAGTTTAGACTAACATGAGAAGATTGAATTGATTCAGTCTTGGGCTTTCTGTATTTAGCTTAGGAAAAAGCAATAGATGGGGAACAAAGCACAGCATCTATTGCTCTATTAGGGCTTAGTAAAATAGTGAGGTCAGAAAGGGGACTCTGGGTCTGAAGTAATTTAAGAAATGACATGTCCCACATACTCTGGGGCACTGGGGACATTTCTTAGAAATGCATTAGAAATATAAATTTGTTTTCATATTGAGTTTGTCTTTCTCTATTTATTTATATTAAATTATTTTACAGCCTTTTTAAAGCTTACCTTCACAACCTTAGCAGCTAGAAACAAGAGTTTAAGAAAAAATAAAAATATGGTCCAAAAGTTAAGGTTAGTTTTTAAAATTTGACACTTTCACCTGTATTAGATTCCCAAATAAAAGCAGCAGTTCCTCAGATACGTTGAGAACCCATAGGTCTTACTGACGTCTGTACTCATTATTTGTAATGAGCACTTCTGGAAATGAAGTCACTTCTATTCAGCAGAGATCTAGGTGCCTAACTTTAGATATCCACCATTCAGTTTTGGTTCTAGCTACTTAAGAATAATTCTATGGCAAAGGGTTGATTCTGCAGTTAAAAATTTCCCAGAGATTGGATACAGTGCTTCTTATTTAACTTTTTTTCCAGAGGCATTTCTCCAGATAAGCTTCAGCTGCCAGGCTCCCAGCAGGTCATAAGGGCATCCTTGTGAATTAAAACTTATTGTTTACATGTACATTCCAAAGGTCACGGTCTCAAAACAGATGCAGTTTTCCAGCAAGATCTCCTAAATTGACCAATAAGGGAGAAATAGCAAAATATCTACTTAATTGCATAAGAACTGTCACACTAAATCAGATCAGAGATCTGTTCTATGTTCTATGTTTGGGACAAATATTAAAAAAAAATAAACACCAGAATAAAAACCAATTCAGCTCTTTTTTTAAAAATAAAAAACACTCCCACAGTGCATAGTGTAATTTCAGAACGTGTTTGTAGCTATAGTAATTTTTTCTTTTCCCAGCAGTTTCCCAGTTCCGGGCCTGGGCCCTGCATAACTGCTGGGACCAGACCAGTTTCCTGGCCCCAGCCTTGCGCCACTGCTGGTCTCGGTTCTGGTCCTGGTCCTGGTCCTGGTCCTGGCCCCTGCATCATTGCCAGGACCAGAGCAGTTTCCCAGTCCTGGTCCCCGCATCGCCACCAGGACTGGAGCAATTTTCTGGTCCTGGCCCCAGCCTCGTATCACCTCACCTCACCTCACCTCACCTCTGGGAGCGGCACCAGCCCCAGTCCCTGCCTCACCATGCCTCTGGGAACAAGGAGGCACATGGCATCAGGGCTGGGAAGCAGAGTAGTTTCCCAGCCCCCACTCCCATCCCCGTCTCCGTCCCCACCTTGCCTCACCTAGCCTCCAGCAGCCTGCCTGGAGCTTACTGTTAAGTTTTCCTACACTGGCATAGATGCCTCTGCCATGGTCAGCTTCTTCCCTTGAAGCTGCACCCCAGCTCCTCACCAGCTGGGTGCGCGACATTAATGAACTCATGCACAGCATGCTTTTAAAGCGTGTGTGGCCGTGCATGCACACAGCTTAGAGGCAACCCTGACTCCAACTCCATTAGTTGTTGCCTACAGACATGAAAAAAAAAATAGTGCTTTACTTTCAGCTTGGCAAGCCCTTACACCAAGCACAGCACCTGTACAGAAGAGGCATTGTGTTATTTTGACCCAGCTTGTTCAATTTCTGTATAGAATCAGCAGGGCTTCTTGGCACTTTTATCTAATACCTGATTGAATCTGATAAAAGCACCAAAAAGCCCTGCTGAAGCATGTTATCTGTCTATCTGGGGTGCCAGATCAAACTAATACACTTCCTCTTCTAGTAAATTGCTAGAGGGTGGGCAGTTTCCATGTCCATCAGTGGCTAGTATGGCTGCAATGGATCATGATGGTATATATCACTTAGCTTTGTAACAGAAAAAAACTATTGTCATATAGAAAATAATTGGGGCCTGAAGGACTGAAAGGTAAGAATCCCCCTATGACCTGAGGCTCCCTGAGTTGTCCCCACTTCTGTGCCCATTGGGGTCTGCCCTGCCTCCCACTGGGGCATTACTCACTTGTGGCTACCCATTTTGTCTGTCCCAGGGGAACAGGCAGGGAAAGATTAACCTGCCTGCCAGGTTGCTGCTTTTCAGGCCCAGACAAAAGCCTTAGTGACAGTGGCTGGGCAATCCGATTAACCCTTCCCTGCCTGCTCCCCTGGGACAGACAGTGCAGGCAGCCACACATAAGTAATGCGCCAGGAGCGCAGGAGGCAGTGGGGCCCTGAGGGTTGGGGAAGGGAGGAGAGCTAGGGGAGCCTTGGAGGACAGAAGTGAAGCCTGAAATGGTATGGGGAGGCATGGGGGGAGAATACTTACCTTTCAGTCCTCCAGGCTCCAGCTGGCCAAAGGTGTGACTGCTCCAAATTTGAGCTAGCACTAACATGGTAACAAGGCCCTAAGACCTTAGGAGGATTATGTAAAGGACTAGTGCAATATATTTATGGAAAATAAGAATATGCCCAATTACATCTATATGACCATATTTTTTTTTCTGTTAAAGCTAGCCAGAGAGAGGGGGGCAGATGAGGTATTTACACTAAGGTCCACTAAATGCGTACAACTTAGTGTAATATAAAATGGGTAACAGGGATCAGAGCTAATCCTGCCCTGGAGTGGCATAATTTTGAGCCATGTTACTTGTGCTTAAAAATAGTGTTAGGTGTTAATGTGCAGACAGTCCAGGGGGTGAGAGCTCTGGGAGTTGCCCCAAATTATTGTGTAATAAGGCCCTTAGTGTTAACCTTTATTTTCTGACACTGAGTTACTTTATTTCACACAATGCAAAATTATCTTTTTAGTATTTTGCATTTGGCATCTTTTAATTTCACTGAATGTTCCCTTATTTTTAAATTATGAGATGGGTGAATACAAATACCCATGTTGTTTTCTCTAAACCATTCAATATGTTGTAGGCTTTCATTATATTCCTCTGTACTTAGTAGTTCCAATCATGTCATGTCTACATAATCTTCTTTCAAGTCTGTTTTTACTTATATAATCCTGTAATTCTCTGAATTGTGTCTAATACAACAAACTCAGTGGAATCAACTCTTTGGAATTACCCCTGTATGTAGAAAACACCCAGATGGCACTCGTTTGTTATAGCTATGCTATAGCCCTGTTCTAAAAGCATCAGAACTGAAGCTTTCTCTGAGCTCCCTGCCATGCACTGTGAAGCTACTACATTTCTCCTTGCTTATTTATGAAACTATATTGTCTTTAAAGGATTCAGAGGCAAAAACATGAAGTAGGTACATAGGGCCAGATACCTGTTAGGTGTGTACAGATGTGGCCATAATCCCAGTGCTCTTCCTATGGATTTATGTTTATGGGCTACGCTCGGGGCAGCACAAATTCAGCTTTTCCAGGGGTTATAATGAAGTGAACAGACTTCCCTTTGCAGCATAGGAGATATAACTGAGTCCTATATTTGCTTCTCCATTAATATTTAGTTAGTAGCATTATAAAATGGCCTGCTATTGATTTTCTTTCTGTGGTTAATCCCCATTTATTAATAAAAAGACCTGCCTCTGTCAGAACATCAGTTTCTGGTGTAATGTAGTTTTATAGCTTGTGTAAAGATTTTAATTAGTTGCCTGCTGAATCACCTAATAGTTTCATAGTTGATAGGGTCAGAAGGGACCTGAGCAGATCATCAAGTCCGGCCCCCTGCCATGGCATGAAAGAGCACTGGGATTAAACAACCCTGGCAACATGTTCATCTAGCCTCCTCTTAAAGACCTCCAGGTTAGGAACTGGCACCACTTCTCTTGGAAGTTGGCTCCAGATCCTAGCCACCCTTACACTGAAGTAGTGCCTCTTGATAGCTAGCCTGAATCTACTCTCTGCCAGCTTCTGACCGTTTTTCCTTGTCACTCCTGGTAGTGCTCGGGGGAACAGGGACTCCCCCAATGCCTGTTGGTCCCCCCTGACTAGTTTGTAAACAGCCACTAGATCCCTCCTCAGCCTTCTCTTGTGGAGGCTGAGGAGGGATCTCCTCTTGTGGAGGTTCAGGTCATTTAGCCTCTCCTTGTAGGGCCTGCCCTGCTGACCGCTGATAATGCTGGTGGCCCTCCTCTGGACCCTCCCCATGTTGTCCACATCTCTCTTGAAGTGCAGCACCCAGAACTGGATGCAGTACTCCAACTGCGGCCTGATGAATGTCAAACAGAGGGGGATGATCACCTCCTTGGATCTGCTTGAGATGCATCTGTGGATGCATGACAAGGTACAGTTGGCCTTCCTGACCATGTTCCCATGCTGTCGGCCCATGCTCATTTTGGCATCAATAATGACTCCAAGATCCTTTTCTGCCTGTGCACTAATGAGAAGGGAGTTCCCCAGCCTGTAGGTATGCTGCTGGTTCTTCCTTCCCAGGTGCAGTACCATGCACGTGTCAGTGTTGAAACCCATCTTGTTCTCATCCGCCCACCCCTGTAACCTGTCTAGGTCTAATTGCAGCCTATTCTTCCATTCTAGCATGCCCACTTCTCCCCACATCTTAATGTCATCTGTGAATTTGAATAGTGTGCTTTTTACCCCCTTGTTTAAGTTGCTAATGAAGATGTGAAATAGTGCAGACCCAGTTTGTTTTTTTTAATGTTGTTAATTAAAAAAAAAAATCTTAGTTGTTAGAAGATTTTTCAGAGGGCAAATAAAAGTTGATATACATCACCCCTTTAACTCTTCTAGGAATTGTGTAAAATGGGTGGAGAAACATCCTAATAGATGCAAGAGAAGGCATATCAAAAAAAGCAGTTGCCAGCTAATACCAGGAGCGTAACTAAGGGGGTGGGTGGCCACGCACTCGGAAAAGATGCTGGAGTGGAGGTAGAGGACTTGAGTTGAGTAGGATCAGGACAGTGCTTCAAGGGGAGGCGTTTCCACCAACAGCCAGGTTAACCTTTCCCTGGTCTTGTAAGCACTGCTGAATTAAGAGCTTTGCATTGTCTCTCAGCATATCAATCTGTAGTAACTGAGAGCCAGGGGAGGTTTAACCTGACTGTTGGGAGTGACATTTCCCCTCACATCTACTTCCTGACCCTGGTCCACTCCACTTAGCTGGAGCTACTGAGAAAAAATTGTGAGCTACCCCATTTTTTTCCCCTCGGCACAAACCTGTAAAGTATGTGTTTTCTGTCCAGTACACAAACTCTACCATTATGCCTGTGGCTAACAAGATAGGTGTTTGTTCCAAACCCATTGTCAGTTGCTGTTTTTTTTCTGCTTTCAGTGCCTACTTTCTGTCTCCTCATTGTGTAGGTTTCCTGTGTTCCTCACGCTTATGGATAAGGCAGTGCAACCCACCGTACATGGCCCGTTTTGAAGAGATGTACACTATCTTTTATATCACCATTGAGTTTGGCCTGAAGATTTTAACTGAAGAAGCAGCTTGAGTTTTATGTAGCACTTTGTGATCGTATCATTAGAGTGCCGTAACATATTGATGCAACTGTAATGTGTAGTATCTGGAGGGAAAAAAAGTCACATTAGCATTTCTGTGATACAGGGCTTGAATTAGGAAAGAAAACAGAGTTTAAAGGGCCTACTCCCATCCACTCTTCCTTTCACATGTTTCTAGCCAGAAGAAGTGGGAAGAATAGGTACTATTCTACATCCAACTTAATTTGAGTTTTGATGCAGCACCTTACTGGTAACAAGATTAATGCTAGGGACATAAAATAAAAAACATAAAATAAATATCATGTCATTGTAGGAAGTTATAGCTGCCATGATTACTAATGGGGTGGATATCTTCAGGGGTACAGATCCTCTCAGATTTCCATGGAGCTTGATGCAAGTAAAGGGGTATGCCAAGATGCACTAGTTGGTATGACTGGGGCCTTTGTGGGGAAAATGTAAGCCAAGCGCTGCATTGTATATACTCTTCATTCAGCCTAATAAGTAAAGGCTGAACAAAGTTACTTATAAGCCTTGTAAGCACTTGCCTAAACCCTGCACACACCTGGGCTTCTGCTAGGCATATTGTCATTGTGCTTCTCACTGAGATAACTGCAAAAAGAAGGCAGCCAACATGCAGCTGACTGGCTGCACTGTTTGAAATTATGTATGTGCATTTGAAAATGAAAGCAAGTTTTAGGTAATGCCCAGGACCTGGGGGCTTCTCCTTCCCCATAGCTGCAGCCCATACTTCCAAATTCATCCTGGCATGGGAGCTCAGTAGGGAGCTTTTTTTTCCCTTGCTGGCTGGTGAAAACCTTCTGCCTCCATATCTGAGAGTGGGGCATTAAATGGTTGTCAAAGAAAATTAAAAAAGTAAATAGGTGTGGCATGAGGATGGTGGCACTTACTCCATTTGCAGGTGGAGCTTGGGGAACCCCAGCAGTGAGAGGTTCACCTTCAGGAATACCAGCTGCTCCAGCAAACTAGGATCCAAGGAGGTGTGGTAGGGTGTCACAATATCCCCACCAATGCTAAACAGCCTCACACTTGGAACACTGGTTGGTGGACAGGACAGGTGTTCCCGGGCAACATCTGACTGAGGGTTGCCCAATAATCCATGGGGTCGCATTGCAGTGGCTCCAGGCCCTCAGCAAGATAGCTAGCCACTAGGGCTGTGCGAAACAACACTGTTCCATTTTGACCTGTGTTTTGACATTTTGACTAAACAGCATTTTGTTTCAAATTTCATTTAGTTCTAAAAATGCTGTTCCATTTAATTTCATCAAAACAGTTTCATCACTTCGATTCTGTTTCAGCATTTCGCTTATAGGCTATCATGGGGAAACACAAAACAGCCTATAATTTTGTCATTTGTTGCCTGAGTTAAATGAAACTTGTAGGGGTGCTAGTCCCTTCCCAGACTATGAAGCCTGGCATGTTTCAAGAAAAGTGCAGGAGTTTCTGGGAAACTGCACCTCAAACTGCTGACATGCAAAACTCATGTCATGTGTGTTTGTTAAGCCACAGCAGGGTGGAAACTTCAGGCATGCTAACCTCTGCTTAGGCTAAGAAGCATGCCAAGTTTCAAGGAGATGGGTGCAGGGGTTTCTGGGAAACTGCATCTCAAGCTGCTAACAAGCAAAACTCGTGACATGGCTGACACTGTATGTGTGTTAAGACACAGGAGTAAAAACTGCAGGAATGGTGGCCCCTGCTGAGGCCGCAAAGCCTGACAGCTTTCAAGGAGATAGGTGCAGGGGCTTCTGTGTTCTGGATCACTGCACCTCGGGCTAATTACATATATAATTATATATTAATATATATACATTATATATTAATATAGATACATTTATATATATCTATATATTAATAATATCTAAATAAAATATAATAAATATAACAGAATATAAAATTATCAAATACAAATATCTAATAAAAGATCACATCTTCTCAAAGAACCTTGCTTGCTTATGTCCTTAGACCAACACAGCTACAACCAAAACTCACAGATTCATAGAAGTAGGGTCGGAAGAGACTTTGTAGATCATTGAGTTCGACACTGCCCTGGGCAGGAGAGAGAACCTGGCTCAAATGACCCCGGCCAGGTAGACATCAAATCTCCTCTTAAAGACCCCCAGGGTAGGAGTCATCACCACTTCCCTTGGAAGTTGGTTCCAGATCCTAGCCGCCCTGACTGAAGTAGTGCCTTCAGATGTCTAGTCTAAACCTACTCTAACAATTTGCAGGTGTTATTCCTTGTTACCCTGGGGGCGCTAGAGGGAACAGGGTCTCTTCCAAACCCTGCTGGTTCCCCCTGGTGAGTTTATAGATGGCCACCACGTCCCCCCTCAGCCTTCTCTTATGAAGGCTGAACAGGTTAATGTCCCGTAGCCTCTCTTCATAGGGTCTGCCCTGCTGTCTCCAGATCATGCAGGTGGCCCTCCTCTGGACTCCCTCAATGCTGTCTACATCCCTCCTGAAGTGTGGCACACCCAGAACTGAACATGGTACTCCAGCTGCGGCCTGACCAGTGTTGCATAGAGGGGGAGGATCACCTTCTTGGCCCTGCCTGAGATGCATCTGTGGATGCACGACAAGGTATAGTTAGCTTTACTGACTGTGACCTCTCACTGACAGCCCATGTTCATCTTGGAGTCAGTAATGACCCCAAGATCTCTTTCTGCCACTGTGCTCTCAAGAATGGAGTTTCCCAGCTTATAAGTGTGCTGCTGGTTCACACTGCCCAAGTGCAGCACCCTGCACTTGTCAGTATTGAAACCTATCCTATTTTCATTGGCCCACCCCTGTAACCTATCCAGGTCCTGTAACCTATCCTATCTGTCCTTCCCTACTAGCATGCCTACCTCATCCCAAATCTTGGTATCATCAGCAAATTTAAACAGGCTGCTTTTTACTCCATTGTCCAAGTCACTAATAAAGAAATTGAACAGTGTGGGCCGAAGAACTGAGCCCTGGAGGACCCCACTGCCCACTTCTCTCCAGGTTGAAAAAGAGCCACTACCCTCTGAGTACGACCTTTTTGCCAATTTGCAATCCATGTAAGTGTAGGTATCAATGCCACAATCACCTAGTTTTTTTGATGAGAATGGGGTGGGAGATGGTGTCAAAGGCCTTGCTGAAGTCCAGAAAGACTACATCCACCGCGACATCTGCATCCAATGCTTTTGTGATCTGATCATAGAAGGCAATCAGGTTGATCTGGCAGGACCTGCCCCTAATGAAACTGTGCTGGTTCCCCTTGAGCATCATCTCTGCTGCTGGTCCATCACAGATGTGCTCCTTGATGATCTTCTCAAAGAGTTTCCCCCAGATTGAAGTAAGAGTAATGGGTCTATAGTTGCCTGCATCCTTCCTCTTCCCTTTTTTGAAGATGGGGACCATGTTTGCTTTCTTTCAGTCATCTGGAACCTGGCCAGAGCACCACAAGTGCTCATAAAGCCATGCCAGGAGTCCTGCAATAACCCCTGCCAATTCTCTCAACACCCTGGGATGGAGAGCATCTGAACCTGCTGATTTGAACATGTCCAGCCCCTCCAACAGCTCTCTAACCTGGTCCTTCCCGACCTTAGGCCTGGCGGCATTTCTCCCGAGTCCATCTGGAAGCCCAAGTCATTTAAAGCATATTAAGCCACCGAATTTCCTACAGCAGCTGGAATGAATGCACAATACACTGCTGAGGTGTGTAAACATTGACACCATTTAAAGGGGTGCAAAAACATTTAGCTGTCTTTAAAGTGTTATGCACCCATGGCTCTTGTTTCACCTACACATAGCCCTAGGTTCTATATTCTTATATTCTGTAAGATTTTTGGAATTCAAAGTCATCTTTTCTTGATTAATACCCTTCCTGGGTAGCTCATCTTTGATGTACATAGACACGGCTATGGGCTATTAAATTATTCATCATTAAATTCTTTACTGATTCTGTGATATACTTATAAAATGAAACTTAGCACCTCAGAGGTGCTTTAGTTCGAAAGCGCACCACCATAATTTTTTTTCTGTGCTGACACGCATTTTGCCACTTAACACGCACTGTGTGCAGTTATATATCTCACATGCAGAGCAGACTCGATTAATGAAGTCTGCTCAGAAACAGTGGATTTCTGGCACACTGCCAAATGAAAAGGTAGATGTATAAATGCCCAAATGTAACATTTTGAAAATGGAATCAACAGTTTTGGTTTAAAAAGTACATTTATTTTCACTGTTCTAAATGATCAAAATTAATTACTGGGTAATAAAATGGATACAGAAGAAAAAAACTGCAACATTTTAGTCTTTGCATTTCCAGAACAAGACATCATCTTAACTAAACTTTACAATGGCTTGAAGGAATAGGGAAGGATTATCATCTTATTTTACAAATAATGTAAAGGTTAGGTAAGTGACTCATCACAGTCACGTAACTGGGCTTAGGGTGCATGTAGACATGCTTATTCACGTTCTAATTAGAACACTCCAGCATTGCCTCATGGTCGCATGTATTAAGACCCTGCACATTTCAAAATGGCCACAGGGGAGCTTTATCTAAACCTCATTGAATGTGCTTTAGATAAAGTGTGATAAAACACTCCTCTTCCCTATCCTCAGGCATGTGTATAGGCAGCCTTGAAGCTCAAGGCTACATAATTACCTGTTCTGGGTTCAAATCATTGAATTACACTGCCTTTTTTTTCATCCAGTGATGTGACAGATTCTTCCCAACTGACCTTCTCTTATCCCAAAGCATTATGTTACTAGTAAACTACAAAAATATTGTTTAAATACAAAGGGGAAAAACAGTAATATAAGACAACAGAGCCTGCAAATCCAGTTAATGTAAATTTAGGTGACTTTTGTGGGTCAGAGTTCCAGGTTGAGGCCTCCAGTATAAATCTGTGTTGTCATTTGAATGAGTGCTCTTGAAGCAAATGCAAATGCTTATACATAAATAAGCATATTAAATGGTATGTGTAGGACCCCTTGGGACAAGTGCTGATATCTGTCTTATAAATAATGAACAAAAAGCAGAAAATGGACAACACTTTTGCTTATTGGTGGCTTTTTGTGTGTGAGCAAGTTTCAGAAAGAGGTTTAAAATGGACAGTGGTAACACTTTGAAACCCTTTATAGCTTGCGTTTTCCATTTGTTTCCTGATTTATTACCATTTTTAGGGCAGTTTTCCAACATTCCAACAGAAAAACAACTCTTGTGTTTTAATCGGGGAAAACAAAAATCAGTACATAGTATTTTCCAACCCCCCCACAAATCAGCTTCCAATTTCTTACAAGTTTTTTTCCCCATTAAGCATAATGTTTGCATCAGCCTGGCCAGTGGTAACGTTTCTTTTGGTGTCTGCAGCAGATGGAGAATACATTGTCAGGAATCTCAGAATGCCAGGAGAAAACAGAAATGGCAGCAAATGACTACACACAGAATATGGCTTTTAGATGCCAGAAAACAGCCATGCCATTTCAGCCAAGGTAGGCTTTGGGATAAGACACTTCTGTTTAACCACAAGAGAAGCTAATTCGTATGCTGCCTCTTTTATATAATATTCAAACTCCTGGCTTTTATTGGCAGTTGTATCTTTTATTTATAGTCCTAGAACTGTTGAAGACAGTGAAATGGGTGGAGATAAGTAAGTAAATGGTATGCTACATCAAATTTGCAAACCAGAAGAACATCCTTTATCTCATTTTATTTCAGAAATTCAAATTCCTCTGTACCAGTTTAAAAAAAAAAAAGTCATTTCTTTCTCATGTGCTCCTCCTGAGCAACTGGGTCATGGCAAATGTATGCATAGCTTTCATGTCATCATTCATTTATAAATAAATCAGATCCCAAATGCAGCAGAATTACCAATTGTGATTTCATAGGCAATGGGAGCAGGAGTAGGGAACCCTTGTAGGGCATTAATACTTCCTATAGACCAGAGTACCTGGATCCATCCATAAAGATTCCCTATTTATGCGAGAGGTATGTTTTGAATGCAGGTGACTAAAGAGGTCTATGAGCAAACTCACCCCCCTGTGCAGGGGGCACAACAATCTAGTACTTTGGACAGCCTTCAGTTTTCACCCTTCAGATGCCTATCCAAACCCCTCAAGCTATTGAGGGAAATATCTTCAGATAGGGATGTTAGAAAAGTCACAAGCAAAGAAGAAATGGCACAGGGACTGCTTCAGACAATAGCTGAGAGTTAGAATGACATTAATTTCTTTATCTGAAGTTGCATCATACTTTCAGTGCTTTTAGTGCCACAGTCATAAAACAGCACTAACTTAGTCATACTGAAGTCTCTGGTGGCACTGTTCAAGAAATTAATTTAAAAAGGAAAACAACCCTTCCATATGGTATCCATGTGGCACCTTCTGTAAAACATTGTCCAGTTTGTATAAGAGGCCAACTGTAATAGCAGAAAAAGAGAAAAAGAATTGCTTCTTGGAGGGTTTAGATTAGCAACTGTATGCCCCTATCACGCTGGTGGTCAGCACCCAGCAACCCCTCCAATAAGTGGCTAACCTGGGCTGGGGCGGTAGGGGCCCAGGAAGCCCTCCACAGGGCCATGTCAACCTGGAGGTCTGGAAAGGGACCGATCTCCCATTTCTGCATCACTTTTCTGCAAGTCAGAGTTTTTTGGGAGATTTCACTTTCTTCTCAGACTGACAAAGTACTAGATCCATTTTCTGATTTGTTTTTGTTGGGGAAGTTTCCCTCCAAGTCATGATGCGTATACATTTTTATACTAGAATCAGATTTATTTAAATTGTCAGCAGTTATGCATCTTTACATGGCACAAATTCATTTGCTTTGGAATGCTAAGGCTAATTTCCTCTTTCTGCATGTTAGTGTTTGCATTTGTCTGTAGGTACATGTCTTCCCATAAGGACATGGTTGCATCTTGTGTTCTGAAACATTTTGGTTTCTGCCTAAGAAGGTTGTCTGGAATTGAGGCATGATGGCCAGGGGGGATCATCAGGAGGCATGAATGGGATTTTTAAGAGTAAGTTAGATGAGCACCTTGCCGGGGTCATCTGACCCCGGTGCTCTTTCCTGCCACGGCAGGGGGTCGGACTAGATGATCTGCCC
>JAGPOW010003477.1:4371-18058 GCA_030014935.1 Caiman crocodilus | reverse complement strand
CCCCGGTGCTCTTTCCTGCCACGGCAGGGGGTCGGACTAGATGATCTGCCCAGGTCCCTTCCGACTCTAACTACTATGATACTATGATATGATACTATGTTGTGTCTCATATTGCAAGCACACACTTAAATACTGTATTTACTTAAATTCAAGACAAGATTCCCCCTGCCCCATTCAACATGGAGGAAAAAAGGCCCTCATCTTGGATTCTAGTACAGGCAGGATGGGACAGTGGCTATGGCTCTGTGGCTGCTGCCCCTCCAACCACCTGCCCCCTGCTGCCTCTCCAACTACCTGCCCCTGCCCTCCTCCCCCATCCTACTCTGTTCCCCACAGCCCACTCCCTGCCACCTCTGTTTCTGCTGTGGGGTGGGGAGAGACAGCAGGAACACTGGAGTCAGGAGGCTAAGCAATGAGGGCAGGTAGTAGGGGGTGGCAGGCATGGGGTCAGGTGGGAGGGGGACGAGTGGTGTGGGAGGCCAGGTGCCAGGAGTTTGAAATCACAAAGCTCAGGTATTGGGGAGGTAGATGTGGGGTACAAATGGCAAGGAGGCCAAGTAGTAGGGCAGGTGCAGGGGGCCAGGCAAGTGTGTAGGAGCAGGTGGAAAGTGTCAGGGAGCAAGGTGGAGGGGCAGGTATCAGGGTGGCAAATGGCTAGGGGACAGATTAGGGTGATACAGGCACAGTAGGGAGGACAGGAGTGGGATGAACAGGTACCCAAGGAAGCAGAGAGCTGTTGGGCAGTGGATAGGTGGCAAGGGGCAGGAAAAATAGCTCCACGGCCTTTGCTTGCCCTGCTGCAGTTGGGCAGGGTGTGGGGATGAATTTACTAGATCCCAGACAAGGAAAATGATAATAAATTTGTAAATTTCCTATGCCTAGAATATAATTACTAGGAGGGGTCTTACATTTAAAGTCATCTTGAATTTGGGTAAACATGGTAGTTTGAGATACTCACAAGCTGCCAGATTCCAAAATGGTGCCATTTCCCTGGCAACCATTGTACCTACCTAGCTACACTGTATAGGAATTTGTATGACAAATATAAGACCACTTGGAAACGTCTACGCCCCAATCACTGGCACCTTCTTAATTATATTATTGTCAGAGCCTGTGATCATACCAGAGCCTGGCCATATCACCTGAGTCATGAGAGGTGCAGATGACTGATCACTGTTTAGTCAGATCAATCATGGGCATGCAGCTTGCACCACAACACTGTACACAACTGAAAGGAATGCGGAAGAGATTTAAGATTAAGGCACTCCAAGACCAAGCTAGATGTGAGGCTCTTCAGCAACAGCTTACTAGAGACTCTCTGACCTACCTGATAACAACAAGAGCATCCAGGCACATTGGGAGAAGCTTAAGAATGTTAATCACAAGGCATGTGGTGAATCAATTGGATACTCCACTTACCATCACCAAGATTGGTTTGACAAGAAAAATGAGGAAATCCTAGCACTTATCCATCAGAAGACAGTCATGTTCCGCAGTTGGGAAAATGAATCCTCCAACCAGCAAAAACAAAGGGCTTACCACCAGCTTAAAAATGTAGTTCAGAGGAAGCTATGGGACATCAAGAAAAAGTGGTGGCAAGTGAAGGCCACGAGGATCTAGAATTTCACTGATAAATATGACATGAGAAGTTTCTTTCAAGCAATAAATGCTATCCATGTGCCCCATTCCAATGGCCCTTTGTGATCCCAGAACAGCTCCACCCTTCTCATGGACAGTGTATCCATCAAGCAACCCTGGAAGGAGCACTTCAAGACTCTACTCAAGTGTAAATCCAAGGTCTCAGCTGCCACCATCGAGTCCACCCTTCAACACCCAGCAACAGAATCTCTTCCTGATCCTCCATCCTTCAAAGAAGCCTAGAATGCTATCACTCAGACCAAGAATAATACAGCTCCAGGTGCAGATGACATCCCTGCAGAGGTCTTCAAAGCTGGTGGAACAGCACTAGTGGAAAAATTTCACCAACTTCTCATCAAAATATGGGTTAATGAGGAAGTTCCACCTCTGCCAACATTGCATAAATACAGACATTGCCACAATACACAATGCCAATATTGTGGCTATCTTCAAGAAAAGGGACCAAGTCAGTGTGTGGAAACTACTGAGGCACTGACCTCCTCTCCACTGCTGAGAAGATTTTTACTAGCATCCTTTCATAGTATCATAGTTGGTAGGGTTGGAAGGGACCTGAGCAGATCATCAAGTCTTGACCCTTGCCATGGCAGGAAAGAGTACTGGAGTAGAATGACCCTGGCAAGGTGTTCATCCAGCCTCCTTTTAAAGAACCCCAGGTAGGAACTGGCACCACTTAATTTGGAAGTTGGTTCCAGATCCTAACCACCCTGACGGTGAAGTAGCACCTCCTGATATGTAGCCTGAATCTACCCTCTGCCAGCTTGTGGCTGTTATTTTTTGTCACTATTGGTAGTGCTCAGGGAAACAGGGACTCCCCCAATGCCTGCTGGTCCCCCCTGACTATTTTGTAAATGGCCACTAGATCCCTCCTCAGCCTTCTCTTGTGGAGGCTGAACAGGTTCAGGTCCTTTAGCCTCTCCTCATAGTGCCTGCCCTGCTGACTCCTGATCATGTGGGTGGCCCTCCTCTGGACCCTCTCCATATCCCTCCTGAAGTTCATTGCCCAGAACTGGGCACAGTATTCTAACTGTGGCCTGACCAGTGTCATATAGAAGGGGAGGATCACCTCCTTGGACCTGCTTGAGATGCATCTGTGGATGCATGAAAAGGTATGGTTGGTCTTCCTGACTGTGTCACCACACTGTTGGCCCATGTTGATTTTGGCATCAATAATGACTCCAAGATCCTTTTCTGCCTCTGCAGAAGGGAGTTCCCCAGTCTGTAAGTATGCTGCTGGTTCTTCCTCCCCAGGTGCAGTACTTTGCACTTGTCAGTGTTGAAACCCATCCTGTTCTCATCCGCCCACCCCTGTGATCTATCTAGGTCCCATTGCAGCCTATTCTTCCCTGCTAGCATGCTCACTTCCCACGACATTTTAGTGTCATCTGCAAATCTGAACAGGGTCCTTTTTACACCCTTATCCAAGGACTAAGCCATGCAGAACCCCACTGACCACATCCCTCCAGGTCAAATAAGACACATCTGCCACCACTTTCTGGGTGTGGCCCTCCAGCCAATTAGTGACCCATCTGACTGACTATGGAGGTATCAACACCACAGTCTCCTAGTTTTTTAATGAGAATGGGGTGAGAGATGGTGTCAAAGGCCTTCTTAAAGTCCAGAAAGACTTAGTCCGCTGTTACCCCTGTGTGTAAGAATTTTGTGACCTGGTCATAGAAGGCCACCAGGTTGGTCTGACAGGATCTGCCTCTAATGAACCCGTGTTGGTTGCCCTTAAGCATAAACTCTCCTGCTGGCCCCTCGCAGACATGTGCCAGGATAATTCTCTCAAAAACATAGGACCAAGGTAAGACTAACTGGGCCTGTAGTTTCCTGGGTCCTACTTCCACCCTTTTTTGAAAATGGGGATTGCACTGGCCCTTTTCCAGTCCTCCGGCATCTAACCAGAGCACCATGAGTGCTTGTAAAGCTGTGCCAGTGGTCCCACAATGACCTGTGCTAATTCCCTCAGCACTCTGGGGTAGAGATCATCAGGATGATTTAAATATGTCCAGTCCCTCCAGAAGTTCCCTGACTAGGTCCTCTCTGACCCTAGGTCTGGGTGTGCCTCCCCTGGGGCTTACAGGCATCCTGGTGAAAGGGCTGACCCAGTCCCTGCTTAGAAAAATGGAGGCAAAGAAATTGTTAAATAGGTTAGCTGCTTCTGAATTGCCTCATCCCCCTTCTTGAAAATGTCCTTGCAGAATCCCAGTGTGGCTTTAGACCATCTTGGGGTACCATTGGCATGACAGATCCAGGAGCTGTTTATGGCACTCATTGACCTAACCAAAGCCTTAGATTCCATCAATCATGAAGCCTTATGGAAGGTACTGGCTAGTGGTTGTCCACTGAAGTTCAGCATTATTCCTCAGGCTACTCCATGATGGGATGACCACTGCAGTCCTTTGCAATGGAACATTTACCATCTGTACTGGTGTCAAGCAGGGCTGTGTCATCATGTCAAGCCCTTTCTCCATTTATCTTGGTGTGATTTTGATTCTCCTCTGTGACCACTTTCCTCCTAGAATTGGGGTACAGTATCAAATATACAGTTAGCTTTTCAACCTTTGGCACCTTCACAGCAAAATGAAAGTTGTCAAGACTGGCATCACTGACCTTCAGTACGTTGATGACTGTGTTATCCTTGTGCATATTAAAACCGATCTGTGGTCCACCTTTGAACTTAGGTGCCAATCACAGCCTGGGACTTTCCCTTAACATTGGGAAGACCAAGGTGCTCTATCAGCCTGCCCCAGCCTAAGCTGTCCCTCCCCCCGAAATTAGCATTGGTAGAGAACCCCTGAAAAATGATGAGCATTCCCCATTCCTTGGCAGCCATCTCTCCTAGTCAGTCAGTCTTGATGTAGACATTGAACACAGGATCTACTGTCCCAGCATATCCTTCAGAAACCTGCTTCACTGTGTCTTTGCTGACTGAGATCTGCAGGTGGAAACTAAGATCCTGGTCTACAGTGCAGAGGGTATTCCCATGTTCCTTTATGGGCGTGAGACGTGGGTAACATATTGAAACCATCTTAAGTGCCTGGAATGGTTCCATTGGAGTTGCCTCAGGAAGATCATTAGATGGGAAGAGCACTGCACCAATGCCAGTGTCCTTTCTGTAGCTAACCAGAATTGAGGCAAAGATCATGAAACAAACTTTGCTGGCCTGGCCACTGTGTGCAGATGGCTGGCACTTGTCTCTGAAGCAAGTCCTCTTCTCTCAACTTAATCAAGAGGACCCATGGAGGACAGAGAAAGTGCAGCAAAGATACCCTGAAAGCATATCTTAAGAAGGGTAGCATCAACCCTAAAAATTGGAAAATGCTGGCTGGTAACAGGTCTCAGTGGTGCCACACCATACATCAAGCTACAGCCCACTTTGAAGTTAACCATCCTGCTCAGGAAGCCAAGAAATGGCAGAGGAGGAAGGAAAGCACAAAACCTCCTGGCCAACAGTTGTACCCTCTTTCCTTCCCCTCCTCCTTCCTCCTGGGCATCACTTGTCATATCTGTAGAAAAAAATTGCAGACCACAGATTAGACTCCTTAGTCACCTTAAACTCACCAGTAATCCCGCACTATCCCCCTCCCCCCACAGCAGACATTCTCCTTGTATCGAGGGATAGCTAATGAATATATGCTCACTTTCTATATTGGATGTTAGCAATGCTACTCCTTTTCACTGGTATAATTGTTCCTGAATAACCAGTTATTTGTTGGATTCACTTTTGGTTTTGATTTTAATTTTCTGTATTTATGCTCTGAAATGTTGAGTTCTGATGTCCAGTTTAAATGAAACCATTGTTCCTTTCACTTTTAGCAAAATCCTGTCCCTCTCATTGTTTTTTCTTGATTCTACCATACAAGTTTTTCTGGCATGCTCTCAACTGTATATACTTGATATTTTTGTGTTAGGGATCTGGAGCACTCAGCAAAATGGTTTCTCTTGTTACAGTTACAACAGAACTTTCCAAACTCATCAGGAAGTCTGTGGTCATGTTGGCTTCCACATTTATTACATAACTGGCTGCTTACTCCTCTTTCCATTAGCATTCTTCTTACCAAAATTCCATCCTGTGAGGTGGCTTCTTACCAGCAGAAAAGTCTCTCTGCTTTGCACAAGGAAGCTAAAATCCTGAAAAGCATTGGCTACAGGCTGGATTTTTAAGCTATCTAGTCTATGACAGAAGTATGGGAACCCTGAGAAACACAGAAAGAGTCATGGACTCTGGAGACACTCTGGAATTCTAGGCTTCTTGAAGTGTAGCATATTCCCAGAGGTATTCCACATCCAATTCTAAAAAGGAGATTCCCCAGAAGTTGCAGGCAGGCGATTCCCCTGAAGATTCCATTGAAGATATATTTTTAAAAGCAAATTTTGGGATTGTGTATTTGTGCTGAGACAAAAAAGCTGTCCCCTTTTATAGTGTGAAGCTGGTTACCTCAATGCAGATGACATTTAGTATTGTAAAGAGACTTTAATTTTCAAAAATATATTAGATAGGCAGTTGAAGATTTAAATCCTAGATACACAGATCAGATATGATACAGAAAATAGCAAGAAAGCATTTTTCTATCATCCTATGACTTCTCCTAGCTCTAATTTATAGTGCTACCCTCAAACATGTTCACAAAGCCACCTCATTTTCCCCATTCAGATCCTACCTAAATCTCACTATGATATTTCACCCATAATAGGTAAGTAACAAGAAAGAAACAGTAATATCAAGATACATATCTTGTTCCTTCCTCTTCCATTTTCCCTTAGCTGCTTGTGTCATGACAGGTTTAGGTTGTTCTACTGAGTAGGGACTGCAGCCAAAAAAGGCTTTCAAATCTAAGTAGCTCTTGAATCCACATTTAAGAATGTAAATGAAAACTGGCTTATTTCTCACAAGTGGTAAGCATCTGCAGTTGAAAACTCTGAGCTATCTAGACATTAAATTTTGACTCAGAATAAAGAAGAATGATAAGGCTAGTGTTAAGAATCTAGTACTTGTTAACTAAGACTTACAGGTCATGGATCTGATTCAGACATCAGTGTATCCCTGAATCAGACCCAGGAACTGAAAAATACGCCTGCTGTGTAAAAGTTAGTGAGCTAACAAGTGAAAAAATCAAATTGTTCAACTGCTTAAGCTATCCCTGGCCTATTTTTTTCCTTATTCACACACATGCTATCTTATATTTATCTCTAAGAGCTACTTTAGTTGAAGCATACCCCACCCCTGGAGCATGTATATAAATGCTCTAAAGGACTAGACCCTATCCTGTCAGATTTAGTTAACTAAAGCTTTAGTTACAGTACCCCAGCCTCCATTTTTCAGTGTGAGGATGACGATACATGTGATGCCGGAGTCTGTTGGAGTGCGATAATTACCACACTCCAGTAGACTTGATTAATAAAAAAAAAAAATCATGTTCGGTACTTAAATTTTATGATGCCTTCAAAGTAGTCAAATTTGTCAACTTCTTTATGGCTCTGGTTTAGGAAAATGTTTCAACTTATGCCTAACTTTAAGAACCTGAAAAGAAGTAAAAAAAACATGAATTGTGTTTAAAGTTAAGCCTTGAGGCTAGGGACAGTAATTACACATAAACTGGTGTAAGTGATCAGATTCCAGTTCAAATCTGTAACACAACAGACGTTCAGTGCACGTAAACCACTTTAAAAATGGCTGAACAACACCACAAAAAGTGGGATGAGACTGATTCTTGTCTCAATCATTTTATAAGCAGCCCAGCACCTTATCCAATTGGGTTGGGTACTCATTCCCCCTCAATTTATGTATTAAACTAAACATGATTTGCTCTGGAGCTAGATGCTTTAATGCTACACTGTATAAGATTGGCTTACAGGACAGTCCACAATGTGAATGTGGTGATGCACCACAGCCTGCTGACCACCCAGGATGAGGACCTGGCAAGCATCAATAATGAAGCAGTTGTGTGGCTGTGCCATATTAATGATGTGTAGATGCGGAAATGAAGTATACAAGAGAAGAAAAGGGCTGAGAGAAGAAAATGGCTGAAGTGAGCTTAAGATAAATCTAGATGGATGTAGTATTCATCAGACTTACAGACTTAACTGATGTAAGTTAAATAGGTTTTTTGAACTTTTGTCCCAGATCCCCTCCAGATTCAAGTTAACTCTCAGTCCCTCACCATCCTAGGATGGTTTGCACCTCCCCCACAACCCTACCTTTCAAGGTGGGCAGGCGAGCCTTGGCCCAGGGTGTCTGCTCCAGCAGAGCAGGGAGGCATGTTCTAGTGCTCCCCAGCATCGGGCATGGGCCACTGCAGGCACGTGGTCGCATTTCTGGAATAAAAAATGAATGTCTGTTTACTTGTTTATCACTTCAGTCCACACAGCTTAGACTAACCTGCAAAGATTGAATTGACTCTGCCTCAGGTTTTTTCATTGTTTGTACTTGGCTAACTGCCAGAGTTTGGCTCATCATTTTTGTCCAAGACCTCTCGTATGCAAGACATGCACATTTATAGCAATTATTCCAGGTTCTAATTGTTTTTAAGTTAATAATTGTAACAGTTTTCATTAATTTATTCATGACACAAATGAATTGCACATGATTCCAAATAAAGACACTATTGCTCTGATAGTTCCCATCATATACAAAATCCTGAAGTAAAATTTGTAGGACTTTAACTTCTTTTTAAAATACGGTATGCTGTAGCCTCATCACAGAATAGAATAATTTGTTCTTATCTACACGCAGATACAGGAAGCAGTATGAAATATTTGCACTTTGGGAATGTGAGTCTTACAGTAAATAGCTGGAAAATGTCAAATGGAAAATAAAAACAACTCCACATTTATTATTTTTCAGAATGTCATGGTTTTAAGTTAATCTTAAGCATACTGATGCCTAAGCCATGATTGGTTTGTTCCCCTTGTTGCGTCTGAAATGGCCTGGACTGTCAGCTGAATTTTGCTTAATAAGTAAGGGTAGATCAGATGCAATTGGGAGTAGATGGTAATCAGAAAAATCTTCAAGTTGGAAGGTTTTTTTTTATTTGGAGACAAAAAGAAGTGGAAGCAAGAAGAGAGGAAGTTAAGGAAAACAAATAGAATATCACATGTGTGACTATTCAAGAACTAGTTCATCTGACAGTAGACGTAACATCTGAATGATATGAAAATAGAGAGATACTCTGTGCATCAGCAAACTCAAGGCACATCACAAACAATGGCAAACTTGAGCTAGACTTAAGCAACTGAATCAGTGTGCAGAAGCCAAAAAAAAAAAAGCATTTAATTATTCTGGGAAGTAGGAGAGCTTATAAACACAGATCAGGGTTTTCCATTTGCTGTGGAAAAACATGAATTTTTTTGGGTTAACAGAGAAACGCATGGATTTTCCCCTTTAAAGGAAAAAAGCCACAGGAAATGGTGGGTTTCCTCTTAAAGGGTGGAAGAGTGCTAGCTTGCAAGAGGCTGCTTGGGGCTTGTGGGAGTGGGATGCAGGGGGCACCATGTGCCATGTGCACACATGCCCATGGCAGTCAGGTAGTGGTGGAGACTTACCTGGAGCTGTCTCTGCACAAGTCTATGGAGGCAGAGGGGAGGGGGAACAGGCCACATGTTAGGAGGACAGGGGATCACAGGTTTTGCAGCAGGGGTGCACATGCCCCACAAGATTTGTGCACCAATAGTGGACCACAGTGCTTCAGCCCAGTGGGTGAGACCAAGCATGAGAAGGACCGCTGTGCCACTATGGCCATGAAGGTGAGATGCTTCCTGCTTGCCCAGCAGCAATGGGGAGTACAACTATGTGCTGCTGCTGCTGCTGCAGCCGCACCTCACCATGGCAGTGCAGCAGTTCCTTCTGCTCCCTAAGCTGTAGAGGAGGCTCCTGCCCAGACCATGTTCAGCCGAGCTGCAGCGCTGTGCGCTGCTTTGGACACACAAATCTCAGGGGAGCACGTACCTCCCTCACACCCCAAACATTGCCTATTCCCATGCCCCTCCTTCTCCACACATCCACCCCTTTCCTCACACACTGGGGGCCTAGGGTAGGGTTCTGTTGGCTAGGAGTGAGGGGCACCAGAAGGGCCAGGAGGCTCTGAGTCAGGAGTGAGGGGCACCTGCAGGGCTTAGGGGGCTGTGGTTTGGGAGTGAGGGGGCACTGGCAGGGCTGGGAGGCTATGGTTCAGGGGTGACGGGCACTAGCAGGGCTGAGGGGCTATGAGTGGGGAGTGAGGGGCATCAACAGGGTTGGGGGGGCTGTGGATCAAGAATGAGGGGCATCAACAGGGCTGGGAGGGCTGTGACTTGCGAGTGAGATGCAGTGGCAGTCTGTCTGTCTGTCCGTAATGCTGTTGGAGCACTCTGATTGGTTACTGAAACAACCAGAGTGTTCCAACAGTGTTATGGACAGGAGGCAGTTGCGGCAGCGTGGCACTCTGGCTCTGGTCCTTGGAGGTGGCAGAGCAGGGATGATGTGGGTGGGAAGGCCAGCGGCCTTTTTTTTGGTTTTGTTATTCAAAATTCATCTGTCATTCTTGACAGGCAATTTGTTAGTGTTTTTTATAATAATCGAGGCACTGGTAGGCTTCCAAATTGCTTTAAAATTGTAAATATATCAATAAAACAATGTGCACAACTGATACACGCGTGTGTTTGTGTACATATCTATATATATGTCTATATTTCTGTCTATATTTTTATAGCTATATATATATAGTGGTGTTTCATTTTAATTACAGAAAAATGTGGATTTTGGGTTTTCTAATCAGAAGTTGCAAAAAAAAATTATCAGAGAAGCTGTGATTTTTAAACAGAGAAAACCAGGATCCTTGCTTATAAAGCAGTTGCAAAATGAATATCTTTACATTAGTGTAAAGGAATTTTATATTTTGCAAAGTCAATTAACATACTAGGACAGAACAGGAGGTAATCAGTATTTTGGTAGATAGAATAGGGCAGCTAAAGGGAGGAAAAAGGTCCCCATCAGGTCACAGAAGGGAATTTGTTACCAAAATGAACAAGAGAACTTCTATGTCTATTAATAGTGCTCTTATATTTAGGAATACAAGCCTACCATATGTCCCTTTAAGGGAGTTAAGGATATTTTTTTTCCTTACTTACTCCTTTCCACTGTGTTGATGTCACTACTGCTTTGATTGGTGCTAAAAGTTATAATGTAAATAAAAGCCATCTTCTGTGTCTGATGTATGTTGTGCCTAAGGTTTGGCCATTTACATTGCTGGCAGATTCCAAGCTTTACAGGTGAAGTGCATGAAGAATTAAGTCCTTAAATATATGAGCCCCAGTAGAGAAATCAGCAAAGCTTCCCTAATTAGAATCATAGGACTTAAAATTCTTGCAGAACAGTCCTCAAATTTAAACTACAATACAATACTGTTAATAAATAAAATCAGTATAAACATACAATTAATATTCGTTTTCTTCAACAAGGATACAAGGCTACATTATTAGTGATCTACTGAAAAGCCAAATAGACAAGCTTTCATTCTAGGATACATTCACTTCTTGGCTCGCATTCTGACTCCTAACTGCTTGCCCATAGCATTATTAAAAACTATAGATCTTATTAAAGATACTTTATTATTGACTGTTTGTTCCAGAGAAAGGCAGTTCTGCACTGAAAATGTCATATGGTTCAAGATAGAAACATTCCTAAATCAGATACAGCTGATCTCCATTTTCCATCATTTTCAGTGCGGGGGAAGCCTGAAAACAGATGGACAGCAGGGGAAAAGCAAGCAGAAAATCACAGGAAAAGCAGCAGACAGCAGGAAAGCAAGGAGAGGCTGAGAGGTGTCAGAAAAGGGGAGATGGAATTGGGAAGAAATTGGGAAACTAGCAGAGACGGTGGGAACTGGAGCTGAGGGAGAGAGAGGGAGAGAGAATAAGGCTGGAATTTAAGATAGGGAAGGGACTGGGATTCAGTAAAATATGACCCAACTTGGGGTTGCAGATGACAGTGGTTTTATTGAACAGGGGAGATGGTGACAATGCCAAATTGGTTCCCTTGCACCCACCCACACACACCCACTGGCAGCAGGGGTTAGAGAGGCTTGGTGCAGGGGCTGAAGGCCTCTGAAGTTCAGGGGGAAAGAGAGAGACAGAGAGTCCAAATTGTAGGAGGAGGTGTTCAGGTAATATCTACCAATCTAGGCTGGAAAGGGGTCCTTGTCCTGTAGATTTTGTCCAGAGAGGGGTCACCAGCAGGGCCTCTGTGTGGATAGGTGGTGTGGCATGGTGCTGGTCCAGATGGAGAGGGTGTCCCACTGGGTCTGTCTTCACTGTCCCTTTTTATAGGGGCAGACCTTGTGTGACTCTAGTGACAGTTGGCATGCCCAGGCAAGGGTCAGCCCCTGGCGTACTGAGCATGTGTGCTTCATGCAGGGATGTGCAGTTTCAGGTGTCTGGAATGGTAAGAGTTGCTGGTTTTGCAGGGTCTTTTGTCTTTCAAATACTGGTCTTGTCTCTGTTCCTGTGTGACATCCGTGGTTCCTGGGTGAATCAATGCGAGGTGATGGCCCAGGCACTACAGGCCATTCAGTAGAGGCCTGCTACCATTGTATTTCAGTCATTCCAAATTGCTCTCATTCATCTGGGAACCAATTTACATGGGAGGGGTACATGACTCATACAGTTGCAACATGGGATGCACAGGCAGAGGACAGAATATGGAGGCTTGACATAGAAAATGGAAACTTGACATGACTTTGGTTCACTTACAAACACAGGCCTAACTATACAATATCCATATGAAACAATAAAAATCAATATGCAAATGATAATAATACAATATGCAACAGTAAAAATCAATACAAACCTAATAATTATACAATATAGAACAATGGATAGCCAAAACCAAAAACCTGCTACCAAAATAAAAATGTTTAAAGCTTATCCTAAGTTTGAGCTCACTTATACTTATCTATAGGAAAAAGAGAAGGAGATAAAAGGTTAGAAATGGTTGGGGAAGGGGAGGGAATGCATTTTAAAATAAATACAAAAAAACCCCCAAAATGAAAAAACCCCCAAAACTTGGGGTTTTGCTACAATACTAGAAAACTCCATCCCACCCCTGTCACCTAGAAATACTTAATGTGAAGAAGTATCATCTTCTGTCACAGAAAAGATCACCTGCAGACAGATTAGACTCTCAGAGTATCCCAAATGTCCATTTTAAGTACACAAGTACAACACAAAACCACACAATCTTCTTTCATGAACATGTCTCACACATGGAAGCAATCAGGGGCACCATTGAAGCACACTGCTCTAACCAAGACTCCTGGTTGGTGAGAACAGAAGTGAAGAAAAACTGTGCTTTGAAGAAAGAACTCTAGTGACCACTCTAAGACCAGCCAGTACTAAGAACACCATCCTTCAATGACTGGTGGCATACCTGGTACAATTTAAATCACCAGGCAGGAACCTTGGTTAATCATTGTTTTTTACATATGGTGCATTTTTTGTTGTTTGATATCCTTTATTCATTTAAATTCTTGAAACTTTGCATTTTGAGAGAAAGCTAAAGGCTTGACTGTGTACACAAACTTGCAGAGAGACAATAGGGCTGATGGGAGGGTAATCCATATCCATATACTGCTGTTAATAAGGATGTTATCTCTGGAGACGACAAACTCTCCCTATGCCTGGAGAAGGGTGTTTGTACCTGAAAGCTTGCAAAGTTTTTTTTCCAACCATTGAGTTGGTCTAATAAAAGATATCACATCTACCCAAAGAGCTTTGTCTGCCTATGATCTCTGGAGCCACAAATCCACAGCTTGAAAACTGAAAGTATGCATTACAGAGATGCTTAATCCCATCTACTTCCTGCATCAACACAGCACCCACAGCATAACTTGAGGCATCTGTCTGGAAAATGAAAGGACTGGAGAAGTCGAGTGTATGAAGGACTGCATCATTACATAATATCATAGTATCATAGTATCTAGAGTCGGAAGGGACCTGGGCAGATCATCTAGTCCGACCCCCTGCCTTGGCAGGAAAGAGCACCGGGGTCAGA
>JAGPOW010003476.1:662845-697620 GCA_030014935.1 Caiman crocodilus | reverse complement strand
TTGGATCAATGGGCAGAGAGAAATAGGATGCAATTTAATAAAGATCAATGTAAGGTACTCCACCTGGGAAGGAGGAACCCCCAGCACACCTATAGGTTGGGGAGTGACCTTCTCAGCAGCTCAGAGGCAGAGAGGGATCTTGGAGCCATAACTGACTCCGAGATGAACATGAGCCAGCAGTGTAACGAGGCCATCAACAAGGCCAATCACATCTTGTGCATTAGCAGGTGGATGACTAACAGAACCAAAGAGGTGATGCTCCCCCTCTATGCAGCACTGGTCAGGCCACAGTTGGAGTACTGTGTCCAGTTTTGGACGCTGCACTTCAAGAGGGATGCCGGGAATCTCAAGAGGGTCCAGAGGAGGGCCACTCGCATGATTAGCGGCCTTCATGATAGACCCTATGGGGGGAGGTTGAGAGAGCTGAATCTCTTCAGCCTTCACAAGATATAGCTGAGGGGAGATCTTGTGGCTGCCTATAAATGTATTAGGGGAGGTCAATGGGGAATAGGGGAAGCCTGTTTACTAAGGCGCCCCAGGGAGTGACTAGGAATAACAAGTGTAAACTAGTTGAGAGTGGATTTAGGTTAGATATTAGGAAGAAAATTTTCACAGTAAAGGTGGCCAGGATCTGGAATGGGCTTCCAAGAGAGGTGGTGCTATCGCCTAGCTTGGAGGTCTTCAAGAGGAGGCTAGATAGTCACCTGGCTGGGGTCATCTGACCTCGGTCCTCTTTCTTGTCAAGGGCAGGGGGTCAGACACGATGATCCATTGTGGTCCCTTCCGACTCTACAATCTGTGAATCTATGAATCACAAAAGAAACACTCCCTTTACACTAGTGCAGCCTGTACAAAGCAGACATTGGGCATTTTTGTGAATTACAGGCCAGTTTATAAAATTTTGGGGCCAAAGAGAGCTACATAAAAGAAAGATACTATTGGGCCCAATTACCAGTTCTTATTCAAATAAAATTAGGTACTTCACCAAAGAACAGTTACAGAAATGTTACAGAAGTCCATGCCTCTGTTTAGTCAGTGACAAACTACAGCAGTTAGAGTGTTAGAAACATTTACTATGCAGCATGCAAAGTACAAACCATAAAGTGCAACTTGTAAATAAACCATGGTAATCCCAAACTTGCAAAGGAGACTGTTTAGCATGTTTATTGAGAGCACCTCTATGCGTTAGGAAAAGAATCAAATCCCTGTATCCCAAACCCCACCTCAACAGCTCCCTGTTTCTCTAAAGACTAGCTTTGTTACGGTCAGCAGATAAGCAGACTTTAAAAAGAGCTGAGTATGGTGCAGTTTCATTGTGACAGCTCACCACCTTGGCACTTAAATGGGTGCTGGTACTTTAATCATTAATTTCCTTGCACCATCTGGTGGACGTAAAGGATTATTGGGTAGTTCCCAGTTTCTAAACATGAGAATTTGAGTTTTGCCCAAAGACAGGGATAGGAGGAGATGCCAGTTTGAGTTGGAATAAGTTATATTTCCATGGGTGAGCAGGACTAGAGCAGGACAATCCAGCTGTAAGCACTAAAAGCCCTTCCAGAAGCTAGGTGTGGCAATAAGTGGATGCCCAGTCCACTTATTGCCACATCTAGCTGGGTCTCAAGCTTTGCAGAACATTTTCTTGGTTGGCCACCTGCCTGGCAGCTCACACCCACTATCTCCAGGACTGGAGCAAGTCAGTGCAGGTGAGGGGAGGAAGGTTATAAATAAAGGTGTTTAAGGCAAGCATGATAACTGGGTTCTGATACCCACATCACTTTGGACGCAGATGAGTGTGAGTCCAACTTTACTTACTAGGGAAGTCCTGTGTTATGATAGCATTTAGCTCAGTGTGGCAGGTTTTTTGGCCATTGAAACTGAACTGAGAGAGATGCAGTTGTCATACCTAGAGATTACATGACCTATGGAGCTTATAATGAGCTACAAGCTTAACTATTCTGCACTGAGGTGTTGCTCCTATTTAAGAAAGAATGGAGCAATTTAGAACTAAGTTAGGTACAAGAAGTTTTCCTTTAAATTCTTATTTGATTTAGATGGACCTGTAGGGAAAAGGCAGTGTCCTACAGAGTGAGAGGATTAGCAAGGTCCAGGGAAGAACCAAATGTCTTTATCACTTTGGAGGTAGGCTATAGATTTGTGTTGCACTAGCAATTGAGGGCAAATCTTCCATTAACCCAAAAGCTGGAGTCGTATTAGTTGTGTAGATCCTCAGAACACTGGTTTGTTGACAGGCTTCTGATGAGTCTAGAAAGGAGGTCAATGCTGCTGCTTTTCCTCAAGCTGTGAAGGGTCCAGTTGACACCTGCTCCATACTAGATCACATGATAAAAAATGACAGCTGGTCCCTGAAAGATAATCTGGAGAAGAGAGAGAAGTGGAAGGAGACAACAATGTGGTTTTATGCTTGCACCAAAGTTCAGAGAAGCCCATTTTATGTTGAAACTTTATTTGAAAGGTGACAATGCAGGGATGCTGATACAGAGAATGCTAGGAGATTTCATATGAAAGGCTTTTGTTTAAAAATCAAATGCTATTTTCTATATCTTATGCCATTTCCAGTGTTTTTGAAGTCTGTTGTTTTTGTTTTACTAAAAAACTCTGTTGCTCTTTCTTTAACAGTTAAGTGGAAACTAGTAACACCATATCCAAGCTTTGCATCAAGGTGCCCTCAGATTTAATACTGTAATATTTCTTCTGTAAAAACAGAACTTTGACCTGTGCTTCAAAAAAGCTACAGTGTAGGAAAATGGGGACCTCTGTAGAGTTGTATTAGGGTAGCAGGAAGGTAAAACACAACTACATATAATTACATGCTAAATTACTATATGTGTCAGTGGCTGTGCTTGCTTTTTTCCTCAGACCTGAAGAATGCATTGCATTAGAAAGCATGCCTAAGTCTATCACAACCATGCAGTTGATCTAACAGAACATATCACCCACAAAAATCCTTGCCTCTTGTATAGGTCTGTGGTTTTCTAACCTGTTTGTAGGGTGAATTGCAAGTGTCTGACTGAACACTTCCCTTTCCATCTTGCAGAACATTTCTTCTATACATAATTGCATAAGAGTGCTGGGGGAAGTATTTTGGCTATATAGTTTATATTTTATAGTGCTATTTGCTCTGTTTGAATTTTAAATGTTGAATAATATTCTTTGGCAGAGCACTTAAATACAATTACAGCAGAAAATCACATTGTAAATTGAAAGTGATGTATTGTACAGCATCTTGGCAGAAATGGATCATGAGAAACTGTGAAATAAATTATACCCATCAGAAACTAGGAGTATGGAAACAGTCAAATCCAGTTAATAATCATTTTAGCATGGGTATATGCAGACTTTATTCATTGGGTTTATCTGAACTAATCTTGAAGTGCTTTTAAATGGATTCCAGTATCTCCATTTTAATAGGCAGGCACACATATGCACGTGTAGGTGTTTTCACACTCCTTGGTTGCTTGTAGTAACTGCAGTCTGAACTATTTAGTACTGCAAAGTCATAAGCAAATGAAAACAAGGATTTGTGATAAAATGGCTGGCATCCTTCTCTGTAAGATGTACCACAGATAGTACTGTTTACTTGTAGATGCAAATGATAGACTTTTTTAGTTAAATTACAAAGTCTTGACATCTTTAATACTAGTAAGTCCTAATCTAAAGAGGAAATGTAAACTACTTTACACGTCACAGCAATATTTGTACTATTTCAAGTTGCGTGTCCAGACTGTAAGACAGTTTAAAGTACTTGCTGTAGCCATTGCTGTTTCTTATCTTTGAATTTGTATCTTTTTTTTTCCTTCTTCTAAGAAGATCAAAAACTGCTGAACATGCTAGAGTCCATATTCAGACCTCCTGTAAGCAGATGAGCTCAATGAAATTGTACCCATTTACCCCAGATCTGAAATAGGCCTTCTGTCATCATTGATTGCATAGCTTGGGTATGTCACTTCAAACATCCTGATGGTCTGGCTCTCCAATAATTACAGTGTAGCAGCAGTGCCATCTGGTGGGCAAATATATTTTTTACAAATGTCCCTCTGTTTTGCAGCATACTTAACCTGTTGTTTTGTAATTACTCAAGCTTTTCTTCAAATGGCATCTGCCCATGTGGAATTTCCTTAAGGCTCTACAGCAGATTACTTCAGCTGCCGGCTTCCCACTTGGACTCTTCTTGGCTCAGGAGCTGAATTAATGCACAGTGCTTGCTGGGCTCTACTGATGGACACAGTACATTATGGTGCTGTTTCTTCTAAGTATCCCCAAAATATTTGTAATGAGGCAAGATAAAGTTTTATACTTTGCAAACCTGGGGACAGCAGCTTAGGAAGAATTAGGGTAAAATGACGTATGGAGTAAAAAGAAAGGAACTGTACAGTAATGTTAGAGGAAAGAGATTATATTTAAGAATCCTTTGCATTCTTTTGGTGCTGTATATACCCATAGTATTCTAATATTATAAAAGCCTTGGTCTATTTGTCTGTCCGTAACGCTTTATTCGCACTCTGATTGGTTGTCTGAAACAACCAATCAGAGTGCTCCAACAGCGTCCCAGACAGCAGGCAGTGGTGGCAGCACTCCGCAGTGCTGCCATGACAGAGGGGACGAAGCAGGGGGGCAGGGCCAGCACTGTTGGCCTCACCTCTCCCCCCTACCCCCACCAGTCCCACTCCCTGGAGGCATCAGTGGAGAGGGTGGGGGGCGAGCCCAGGAGCACTGGCCTCAATCCCCCCAGCCCTGCTCCCTGGAGGTGGTGGCAGTACAGGGTGCTGGCCGAAGGGGATAGAGGGGATGGCAGGGCAAGCTTTGCCTTACCACTCCTGGGAGGTGGCAGTGCAGGGTGCTAGCAGCACAGTGCTGGCCTTGCCCCCCTGCTATGGCCTCGCCACTCCCGCCGCTGCTGGGCTGCAACAAAACTTGACAGGGAGGGGGAGGCGTTGGGGAGGAAGGGGGAGGAAAGTGGGAAGGGGAGGGGGGCACAGCGGCGGCACCCTGCTGCTGGGCCCTGAGAACAGCTGGAAGGGTAGAAAGGGGTTGCACAAGGTCAGACGTGCAGTGGCAGGGTACTGAGTGATGGCTGCAGTCACCACATGCAAGCTTTCTCCCATTCCATGCGCCTGAGTTGGAGGCAGAGTGGTGGCAGCATGTGCTGGTGGGTGGCAGTGCTCCATCCCTGCCTGCCTCTCCCTCCGCCCCATCATTCTTGATAGCCAATTGGCTAGTTGTTTATAGAGTAATTGATCCTGACTCCCATGTTAGCTACTCATTACCCCAATATAGAAACACCTATTTGGAAGCATGGGTATAGGAAAGTGATATATATCCAAGGTCATAGAGCAGTGGTCACCAACCGATGCATCTCGATCCACTGGTAATTCTTGGAGCCTCTGGCAGTAGATCTTGGAGTTGATCTGAGGCTGGGGTGAGGGGCTGAGTGCCCGCATGCATGCACACACATGCCCCAGCACAGAGGCCAGTCCATAGGGAAGGGAAAAGTCAGGGGCTGGATCAATGCTGCTGTCTTGAGGGACAGTGCCGCAGAGGCAGGAGCAGGGGTAACTTGAGTAATTTTTTCTCCCTCTGCCTTGATCTGTGCCCCCCTCTTCCCTTCCCACAGACTTACCTGCTGGGCAGGGAGGGGGGTGGCAGCAGTACATGGTAGATTTTGGGTGTCTTTTAAATGCCAAAGGTGATCTCCTACTTAAAAAGGTTGGAGACCACTGCCATACAGAGAGTTAGTGGGATAGCCATACTTAAAATCAGAGTGTTTTGACTCCCAGTTCTGTGTTTATTCTAATATATCATACTGTACTGCCTTTCAGTTTAAAAATGGGCCATAATATGAGAGTTTTTGAAGAGTGTTGACAGTAAGGAGATGACAGTCAAGGGAAGATTGAGATTTAGGACTGCTCATTAACGAAGGGCCAAGTCATCAACATGGTAGGTTTTTTGTCTGTATTTCAGTTTTACTCAGAGGTTTGGGAGCTGTCATTGGCAGCAGTGAAATGTCTGCAAGTAGAAGTAGTACAGAATGGACTATAAATACAGCACAGTTAGAAATGCATAGTGTATCTGGGAGAGAGGTTTGCTTTACCGGCACAATGTTAAACATACAACAACACAGCCCGAAAAAATTCAGAGAAATATGCAGGGGCAGTGTCAAGAATAAACTCAAATCTTTATTCCTCTATCTTGACTGCAGGTTCAGCCTGCTTCTTTTCCTTGAGGTGTCTTTGTTCCTACCTGGTGTAAAGCAACATGGCAGGCACATTTGCACTTGCTGTGTAGGCAGCACTAAAATGGTTAATTAACACATAGTGCTTTTTAGGAAACCAGCTCAAGAAACTTTAAATTAGATTTCTTTCTCAGTGCTTAGTCCAATTATCTATAGGCACCTTATTAATTTCTACTTTTACTCCTCTCTGAAATGTTAAATTTTCAACATTCAGACATTCTAAAAGATATAATCTTGGCATATTTCATCTAATCCTCTTATGCCATTAGATACAGCAGTAACTATTTGTTCATCCCCTTTCTTATTTACAGATTCATGAATTTTCCCATTCTTTTCATATTAACATGCCTAACAGGATGTTCTTTCAAACATCTGAATTAAACATGATCAGAATTAAACATGATCAGATCTAACATCAAATTGAGTCCTTCTAAATCCTAGAACTGTTTAAATCTCATGACCCTTAGGGGATTTTCTTTTAGCGATGGTATATGTGATGGATTTAGATTTAAGCTGTTAGCTTTGGGCAAACAGTCTGGCAGTAAATATTTTCACAAGTTTTTCTTATTCCTAGAGGGCTATTGTATAGGTAACTTCAGCTCCCTGTGTGGGACAGGACTGATGTAGAGCAAATACCATACAAAATTACTTGATAGAAACAAAAGGGAAATGCTGTATGAATCCTTAATAATAGGCCAAAACATTCTAGACTTGTTATTTGAGAAGAAGCAGCCATATTTTGTAAGGTGCTCAAATGCAATAGTAGTGGATGAGGAGAAAGGGAAAGAAAAGCAGATACACAAAACTCCTTTGCTCTGTCATGTAGGAAGCAAAGAGTGATGTCCAATATCTGACTGGCTCATAGAATCATAGAAAAAGAGGGATGGAAGGGAGAGATCTCAGGATTTCATCTAGTTCAACCCTCTGTTCATTCCTGTTAGGATCATCCTAGTAAAACCATCTCATCCGTGTGGTGGTTTAACCTGCTCTTAAAAACTTCCAAGGATGGAGACTTTACAGTCTCTGTAGGTAATCATTTCAGTGATTAACTACCCTCACTGAGGAATCCTGATCTCATTCAGCTGCTGGTAGAGAGAGTAAGACAATTGGTCTATTCTGCTTTATTTACTCAAAAGATCATTCTCTCACTTTGGATGTGTTTCACCCTCATCATGCTTTGTTACACAGTGCAAGATCAGTTATTCCTTTATACAAAATCTGGAGCACCAAAATAAAACACAAAGGCCTAACCAAAATGAAAAGGACAACTTTTTTGCCATTTTTCAGTTGGTCTAATAAAAGGTATCATTTTGGAACCAAGAGTTCTAGTTTTTTGTATGTCTTTTTGTCTCAGACCAACACGGCTACCAAGAACACCCTTGAAACATGGAAGATGCTGAATTTTAGCTGATTTTGGATTTTAAACTTCATTGCAGAACAACAAGGAAGTTTTTTTTTTTTGCTTCCCTGCCTCCCATCTAACACCTCCAGGGAAGGAATTCTACCTGATTAACACATCAAAGAGCTACTCAACACAGTTTGCAAAAACACTCTCATGGACCCAGAAGGAGAGCCTTCCATCTTCACATCCCTCTGTACAAAAATGAAGTCTATTTCCTACCTTTGGGGACTTTTTACCATCTTGTACCATCTACACTTTTCCCAGAGCCTGACGAAGGGACTTTGATTTGAAAGCTTGCAGAAAAGGACAACATTCTTGCCATTTTCCAGTTGGTCTAATAAAAGGTATCATTTTGGAACCAAGAGTTCTAGTTTTTTGTATGTAACCAAAATGAAGACACGGTTCTTTGGGTGAATCTGATATCTTGTATTAAACCAACTTAAATAGTTGGACATTTTTTTTCCTGGAAAGTGCACACACCAACTGCCGAGTCTTCCTCAGCCTGACAAAGGGTTTTTAAACCCGAAAGCTTGTTAAGAAAATGTTTTCCTACCAGTTGTTTGTCTAATAAAAGATATCAGACTCACCCAAAGAACCTTGTCTGCCTACGTCCTTAGACCAAAATGGCTACAACCTACAGCCCTGTAACCAAAATTTACCTGATACAAGCACTTTCTGCAGGACTAGCTGTGCCGCAGTAGCACTATGGGCTAGAGGCCTACATGGGAGGCAAGATAGGATCAAGAAGAGACCAGCAGCAGCAAGTCATCCTGGGGTAGAGTGGGAAAAGTGAATCAGGGAAACAACTGCAGCAGCTCAGGAAAGCATCTGACCAGCTGGGGACAGAACCAGGGAGATACATAAACACAAACCCTGAGCCAGGAGGCAGTCTGGCTTCAGAGTAAGGGGAATGCAGGAGCATTTCTAGCTGATACTGGGGCTGTCTTGGGGAAGATGAACAGAGTGTTGATGCCCTACAGGGGAATGTTACCTATTGTAAAGGGAAGGCAGGTAGGTATTGCTTATGTTTGAACCAGAGGAGGTTTTGTTTGTGTTTGCTAGAAGGCTTACTTCTTGGCTACAGTCTTAACTGGAGGTTTGGAAGTGGCTGAAAGGGAAGTGTGCAGAGGCCATGGTGGGGTACCTGAGGGGTACCAGTATTTAGAGCCTGGCCAGGGGCCTTGATTCAGGGAATGCCATAAGCTTAGACCCAAGGGGGAGTTTAAAGCCCTGAGAGAGGAAGAGAGAGAGGCTGAAACCTAGTTTGGGTACAGCTAGGGCCAGGGGGTCCTGTGCACAAAAAGAACAGTGACAAGGGCCCAGGAACCCAAGCAAGCTTAGCAAAGGTATTGCTTGGGACAGGGCAAAGGCAAAGACCAAGCCAGATTATGCAGTCAAGGGCTGGACCCCAGAGGCCAGGTCAGGCACAGTGGGCTAAGCTAAGGGAACTAGTGGGAGCAAAGAGCCTGAGGCTAGGAAGGCAGAGGCCCCTACAAGGGTGTAAAGGCCTAAGGTGGCCTGCAGTTGGGGTGCAGCCAAGTGCCCATTAAAGTCATTAATTAGTAATACCTGTAATGCAAAGCTGTAGGGGGCACTGGAGACCCTGATTAGCCCTTAAGGCTAACAGGTGCCCTGGGGAAGGGCTCTGGCAGGCCATCAGAGCCCACCTAGCAAGGACAGGGTAGAGGACAGCAGGAGCTTGGAAGACCTAGTTGGCATCTAGAGGAACTGGGGCTTACTTTAGGACTCTTTAGGCAGCCTCCCTTCCAAGCAAAGAAATACATCAAGGTAGTGCAGGCAAGTAAGGAGGGGAGGGCACCTTAGACCTGGAGCTGGGTATAGGTTGTGTGGCTACCAGGGGCATCACAGTTCCCCTGGAGCTTGTGTGTGCATAAAACAACAAAATAACATGGTCCCTTTATGTTTTAAAGACCTGAAGAATACTTCACTTTTAGACCTAGAATTTTAAGAGAATTTACTTCACTTAAAAAAAAAAAAAGTGAAATACTTCACTTTTAGACCTAGAATTTTAAACAAATCAGTGCCTATCTCTGGGTGAAGCTTTCAGTGTTAGTTAAAAATGAAGGGTGTTTATACATGTGCTCTAGTAGTGGGGTGGAGGGGTACTTTAATTAGAATGAGTCTGAAAGCCTCTCTAAATTAAAACACCCAGAGCGTCTCATGTATCAGTGTCCCTACATTTCAAAAAGGTAGTGGTTGCCCTTTATCTAAAGCTCATTGAATGAATTTTAGGTAATACTCCCCCACTGCCATTTCGAAGCATGGGGGCACTGATACACAAGACACAGGAGGCTGCTGGAGTGCAGTAATTCCCATGCTTCAGCAGATTTGATTAAATGAATCTGCTCCAATGCACTGGAATGGCACCCAAAGTTTTTTCCTTTTACTTTCTAGAATAGCAGCAAGAGACCAACAAAAATGACCCAGAGAACTTAGTGACAGAGCACAGTACTTTTATTTATAATGTGTTAATTCACTGGAGTGTAGAAAATACTGCTACAAAAATTATTTTCAGCTGAACCACTGATGCTCTTCCACATTTGTAATAATGTGTGCGCTTTGGAGCTGAGCAGAACTTATCAAAATAAAACTGAATTCTTCAACTTTATATGTATCTGAGAAGTTATCGAATTGAAAATCAAACAAGAAACTACTTGGAGTTCATTATAGGAATGTTATTAATACTAAAACTCATAACAACCTTGAACTAACCTCTCAGATAGATGGGTTAGATGCTCAGCTGGTGTAGTAGCTCTATTGATGTCAATAGAGCAGTGCTAATTTACAGATGATGCTCTGAACTTTATTTGTTCTAATCATTAACAGATATGGTTTTACAGTAGAAAGGTAGTTGCTAAATTCATCAGCCATTCAGAAACGGATTTTTTCATAAAGAAGTCATAGAAGTAAAGAAATAGAGAAGATAAATTAGGAACTAAAAATTCACTCTGGCCTCAGAGTGAAATGAAAGCTCTAAAATGCTGTCAACAAACCAAAAACACATAATAACTTGTGTGCTGAACTGATAAGTCATGAAATATAGAACTGGTTTAATGATTTTAATTAGAACAATATTTCTATTTCAAATATTCCACCAGCTTGTTGATACCTCCCACCTTCCCAGGGTCAGGCATTCTGCTTGCAGAGGGAATGCTTCAGTTCTAAAACTATTCATTTATCTTTAAGAAATGACTCTTTTGAAAGAAGACTGTAAAAGCCATGAATTCAAGGTACGTTGTTGTTATCTCCACAGCATACCTAAATCTTTAAAGACAAATTAAAAAAACTCAGGGAAGAACTTTTACCCTAAATTGGATGCAACGGTGCTTATCTTAAAAAGTACTTAAATGTTTTGATATATTTAAAGATGTGGGCTAAAGTAACCAGTGGAAATGGCAGACAATGAGTGGAGATGGATGGCATGAGTAAGTTAGTGGGTTAAAATGGTAAAGACAGGGATGTATGTATATGTAGGGACTAGATGGAAATCAGGAACAAATGTCATTAAATATTTTTATCCTTACTTTGCTGAAAATTTTAAACTTTTTACAATTTACAATTCTGGAGAACTTTTCAGTCAGATCTGGAGCTTATTGAAAATGATAAAAATCACAACTTTTTTAAAATTTAAGTTTGACCATTTTATTTTCTTCCATTTGCAATTAAAATCAACCAGCCTTAATGCTTATTGTGATAGATATTATGCTTATTTGACTTTTTCTCCAGTTAATATTTGCATCCATAGTTTGCATAGAAGGCAGAAGCGGAGGTGTACAAAATCCTAGTCCCACTGAAGTCTACGGCAAATATCTTATGGACATCATTGGAGTCAGGATTTCATCTTTGGTTATTACCTAGAGCTGAATGAAATACTATCTTCCAGTAGCTGCAGTATGAAAATAGTGGTTAGTAAAATCTAGTGTATCTCCAAATTAATACTGCAGCTAATCCTCTGTCTCCTTCCTGAAGTTGTCGCATGTTTTAATGCGGATCCATATCTGGGTAGAGGAGAAATCCCATGAAAGTGGAATCATTGATATTATCAGCATAGACTCCATTGTTCTCTTTCTCTTCCTGACCATACACTTGGAGCCATACTGCATCCCCAGCTTCTAGGTGAAGCAGAACTGAACCAGATGCTTGGTCAACATTATTTCTCTGGAACTGATCATAGGTGAAGAGCACTGCCTTATCCTTCTTATACAGACTGACTTTCACATCTGCCAGGTATACAGTGAGGTGGTACCCAAAATAGTACATTCCAGGGAAGATGCAGTGGAACTTTCCTGTGGTTTCATCATAATGATTTTGTTCATTGTAGAAGATCTTTGTGAATTTAATAGGAACATTGGAGTAAGGGGTTCGGCCTGTGAGACCAACACTAAAAGCAGAGCGGTAAATGAAGGCAGCATCTCCCTTCTCCCCTTTCATCCCTGCTATTCCTGGAAGTCCATGTACACCTTCAGCACCATCATTTCCATTATCACCTTTGAGGCCTGGGTCACCTATAGGAGAAAATATTTTTGATTAAAGTAATTTCATTGGGCATATCCAGCAGTAACATTTTAATGTATACTGCTAGAATGTTTCTTCATTTAAGAGAAGATAAATCAAACCCTTTTAAGACCAGAGGTAGATGGTGGGTGCTTTTCAGTTTAAACATTTGCCCATTTATCTCTGATTATTGTCACTAACACTTCCATAAAACCAGTGGCAAAATGTAGGGGGCGCGTGGGGGGTGCACGTGCACCCCCTGAGAACACTGGTGCACCCCCTGACCAGCCATGCTCACCACTTAGATGATGAGCAGGCAGGACTGCCAGTGCCCCCCTGCAAATGCAATTGCTGTGATCGCTTGCAGCCGCTTCCGGGAGTGGCTGCCACAATCGCAGTGATCAGCCACAATGGGATCATTGGTCGGCAGGATCGTCCATGCACTAAACAGACAAGGCCATGCAGTTTGAATCTTTATTCAAATGATTGCCATAAAAACACACATTGAGTTTAGTTTATCTCACTAAGTGGAGGATTCACGCAACTCTGCTGAAACTTGCACCCATATAAGAAAGTAGCTGTATCAAAACCAATGCTGAGCTGCAGTGAGCAGTTCTGTGTGGGGTTCAATGGATTTTGCTGCAGTACTCTCCAGTAACTCTGCATAGAGAGGGCACCAGCATACAGATACCACTAGCATGCTTGTCATGCTCTTGCCTGTGTTATAAATCTGTGGAAAAATTTGTTAATATTCATCATGCATATAGATGAAATATTTGTCGTTTTTCACTTTATTTTTGGAATAGTCAAAGGCATAAACTGAAAATTATTATCAAACAAAGATGCAATACTATGAATGCATCTAACATTTTTTGGGAAAAGACTTTTAAGATAACTTACTTGTTTTATAGATGACTTGTAAAATGGAAATACTTTTAACTGATGCAGTTCTGTAATATACATGGACTTTACAGTCAAATAAATGTTTTGGCAAACTTACTTGATTTTATAATGCAAATAAAATGACTGAATTAAGATAAAACTGCCACCAACATGTTCATAAAGATTCATTTATCACTCTGAGACCGAGAGGAATCTGTCTTATTTTTAGGGAATTGTAACTGAAGGGCTTTAAACCAAAACCGGAGGCATTAAACTAAAGCTGCTTGGGCAAAATTTAGTTTGCATTGCCACCAATTACATCATTGTATCTGTGGATTTGTGGTGGGTAAACACCAAGCGTCTCAAAGAATTGTAATTATTTCCTATTGCCACCAGGTGGCACTGCACTGGTTCTGTAGTTCAAGGCTTTGGCCAGTAGGTGCTGCTGTTATTTGCTGCTGTTTATTTATTTATTGGCTCCTGCCCATCCTCCCTCCCCTGATCCTACAGCTGACTGCAGGCAGCCAGGGCACAGTGCAGGGGGGGCAACTCTAGTTGGTAGTTACTAGGGCTGTGCAAAATTTCATTGCGTGTTTCATTTTGAAGCTGTTTTGCCGTGTTTCAAGCTTGAAACTGTGAAATTGAAATGAAACAAAAGGATTTGAAACAGCTTTGAAAATAAATGAAGGCACTTGAAATGTTTTGAAACGTTTCGAGTTTTGAAGCTGGGCTTATTTGGCTTCAGCACCAGTCCCAGGCAGCAGTGGCAACCTCCTCTCATCTGGCGTTCAGCTCTTGGGGCTCGCACCTGAAGGAGGAGTCTGGCACAGCCTGCAGCCCTCCCAAAGGTGCAAGTCCATGGATCTGTGCCCCAGATGAGAGGAGGCTGCCGCTGCCGCTCAAGACAGGCAGCAGGAGCAATTGTCTTTGATGCTGGGTATAGCCTACCCCCAGTGCTGGTCCCAGGCAACAAGGCAGCCTCCCTTCATCCAGGGAGCAGATCTGGGGGCTCGTAGCCCCAGGAAGGCTGCTGGGCTGTACTGGACTCTTCCCAGGGGTGCAAGCCTGCTGATAAGTGCACCAGGTGAAGGGAGGCTGCCGCTGCTGCCTAGGATAGGTGGCAGCAGCAATTATTTCTGGTGCTGGTCCCAACCCATCCCAGCACTGGTCCCAGGCAGCCTCCTCTCATCCAGGGCCCAGATTCAAGGGGGTCACACGCCCGGGAGGGCTGCAGGCTGTGCCAGACTCCCCCCAGGGGTGTGAGCCCCCGGATCTGTGAGCCACATGAGAGGAGGCTGCTGTTGCTGCCTGGGACTGGCACTGAAGCCATGTAAGCCCAGCTTCAAAACTCAAAATGTTTTGAAACTCCTGAAATGTTTTGAGTGCCCTCGTTTTGTTTTGAAGTGGTTTTGAATCCTTTTGTTTCATTTCAATTTCACTGTTTTGAGCTCTAAATGTGTTGAAACAGCTTTGAAACAAAACAGCCAGTGAAATTTCACACAGCCCTACTAAATATGCAACTTATCTAGTTTAAAGTTAATTTGGTACCTGTGCACAATGCAGCCATGGCTTCTGTGTAGATCTGTCCTAAAGGTTGCATTGTGGTCACTTGCTCTGTATGTGTGTGTCCATGCAAGTGCACAGTTCTCCAGTTAGAGAATACTCCTGTTCCTATGACCAATATATACTTCTGTGCCTGTGTGCTCTCATACTAATTATATGACAAGACATTATTTCTTCACTACATTTTGCTTTGGGACTGGTCCAAAGCCTGTAGAAGTCAAGGCAGTCATTCCTTTAAAGTCTGGATGATGACTGTTTTTATTTTATTTATTTATTTAAACAGGAAAATCTCTCACTAACCTGGCTCTCCTTTCTCTCCCTTTGGCCCATCTCTCCCATCCTTTCCATCTCTGCCAGGAACACCATTGTGGCCCGGGTGGCCTGGGATTCCTCCCATCCAATTTGCACAAGACCCTTTAGGAGGTGACTGTATGTCTTCATCAGCAGCTGTTCCAGTGTACCAGAGTTTCACCAGCAGAAGTGAGCACAGCAGGAGTTTTGAACTTAGCCTCATTATGGAGCCTTAAAATAGATGGTAACTCAGTTAGCATTTCAGCCAAGTGGTAGTTGGGTCAGCAGAGATGCAGAGGAAAAGGATCATGCATGAAATTAGGTAAATGAAATAAAAAACAAACCCCCAGGGAGAAGCTGAGCTAATATTACCAACAGGTGTTAAATTCATAGCAACTACGCAGAAATCAACACAATACAAAGGAACACTCTTGACATTGGTGGAGTTCTTCTGCCTTAGCACTGGGGTAACTGAGGTCAGAATTTGTTGTTGAAGGTGGTAGATGTTACATTTCCTGCTGTTGACTTATTTTGCAATGATTCAATCAATTACCTGATGACATATGTGGCTTGTCTTTCTGCTTGGGTGTACAAACAGCTGAGGCAAAATACAATGTGTCAGAACTCATATAAAATCTTCAAATGCCATAGAGCAGAACATGGAGTATGGCATACTAGTATATATACACAGTACATTAATCTTGGAGCATCTACTCTTAGTAAATACATGAAGAGTTCATATCACATAAAGGTGGTCATACCTTCAGCATCCATATAGGCTCGGCAGTGTTACGCTGGCCAGCACTATGGATGAAAGGGACTTGGGGGTCATGACTGACCACAAGATGAACATGAGCCTACAATGTGATACTGCTGTTATTAAAGCAAGCAAAACACTTACTTGCATCCACAGATGCTTCTCAAGTAAATCCCAGGATGTCATCCCCCTGTTGTACTTGGCCTTGGTGAGGCCGCAGCTGGAGTACTGCATCCAGTTTTGGGCTCCACAATTCAAAAAGGTGGAGAATCTTGAGAGGATGCAGAGGAAAGCCACGGACATGATCAGAGGTCAGGAAACAGACCTGAGGCTGAGAGCCATGGGAATTTTCAGCCTGGAAAAGCGCAGGCTCAGGGGTGATCTGGTGGCCACCTATAAATTTATCAGGGGTGTTTACCAGGATCTGGGGGAATGTCTGTTCACTAGAGCACCCCAAGGGATGACAAGGTCAAATGGTCACAGACTTCTCCAAGACCATTTCAGGCTGGACATAAGGAAGAACTTTGTTACTGTCCGAGCCCCCAAGGGGTGGAACAGACTGCCACCAGAGGTGGTTCAAGCACCTAGTCTCAATACCTTCAGAAGACATCTGGATGTTTATCCTGCTGGGATCCTATGATCCCTGCTGACTTCCTGCCCCTGGGGCAGGGGGCTGGACTCGATGATCTGCTGAGGTCTTTTCCAGCCCTAATGTCTATGAAATCATATTCTATTTTAACGGGCAAAATATCACAACATTGAACAAAGTAGGATGTTGCCTATGAAAACTCATGCTTTTGAGCCAATTAGTCTCTAAATTGGGGATGGGCAAAATATGACTTGTGGTCTGGATCTGGCCTGCCAACAGATTAGATCCAGTGGGTGGACAGCTGCCAACTCATTGGTTCTGGCCTATGGTCGGCCAGAAGTTCTGGCCATTACGTGGTGCCAAGAGGGTGAGTGGGTGGCACAGCTTCTACCTAGAAGCATCAGTCATCAGCTGTGGAGAGGCTTCCACTGCTGTATGTGGATGGTGGTGTCAGATGTGGATGCCATGGGCAGGTTCCAGAGCCTGGATGCCAAACCAGCTGTTAGCATCCACAGCTGGTGCTGCTGTCTGCCCACCACAGTGGAAACCCTGGTCAGAGTCCCAACTTGGAACCTGCTGGTGGCATCAGCTGTGGACCCAGGCAGGAGTTTCTGCCATGCTGGGTGGGTGACAGCATCAGCTGTGATACTGCCAGCAGTTTCTGAGTGTCAGGGCAGCCGAGTGTCAGGGCTCCTGGTGAACTACAACTTAATCCAGGTTCTGCAGGAAGGGGAAGAGGAGAGAGAGAGGAGGGGGAGATGAGAGGGAGGATGAGAGAGACAAAGGAGGGGACGGCAGGGGAGAGAAAAGGAGGGAGGAGATGGAGAGGAGAGAGAGAGAAGAAGATAAGAGAGTGAGAGAGACAAACAGGGATAGATGGGGCTTTTGACATGTCTCCAAAACTTATTGTGGCCCTCCAGCCAAAATACTTGCCCATCCCTTCTCTAAAGTGCCACTTGTCCTATCTTTTGCCTCAAAGGTTAAAAAAAGTAGCACAGAAACTACAAAGAATGCAGTTGAAGTGATTGGGCAGATTTAAACAAAAATTCGGAGTCAGACCTAAATATTGGAAGCCAGTACAGGAGCAAAGACCTCCAAGTTCTAACACTTTGCTTACTCAGTATCAGATTCTGCCGGCCAATAATGCTCTGCAGTGGGAAAAGAAATTCTATTGATTTTGATGGAATTTTTCAAGAACAAGTGTCCTATTCAACATGAACAGGATAGACAACTCCAAAGGAACTAAAAGAAACCTATATTTGTTAACCTCTCTTTGTGCTTGGCTAACAAAAGGCTCATGTGCTGGTGGGACAAATGATGCAGCAGTAACTTGGTAGGAATAGACAAATGAAATTAATATCTCCTAATGGCTAAAAATTAGCTTTGGGTTAAGAGCATCTCTGCAAATGTTTGGCAAACTGCAGGGTACATATTTGGGCATGGCCTTGTAATGCCTCTTCACAGTATGCAGAGAGATTGAGATTAGCAAAAGAGTGCTGGTATGATTACCATTTCAAGAATACATGTTCTAGTTCCAACGATGCTTGAAGCTCATCTGTTTTTAGTGTGCCAACTACATATTCTGTCCCAGCTAGAACATTGGTGCTTTCCATGTGCAACTGCTGTATTAAATGTGATAATATTTGATAAAGACTGGATTCTTTAAAAATTAATGATTTTAAGCAGTGCCCTCTGTTCTTGTTTGAATCATATCATATTGTGTATCTGAAATCCTGGTGCAATATTAACACGTAGGTTACATTAGAAGACCTTTGGTATGGATCTTCATCTGAGTAAATTAGCAGACCTTTAACCTGAAAGGAGTAGGACTGATTTACAGCAGCTAAGGATCTCGCTCCTTTAGTTGAAATTACAACAAAATGGAATTCTGACATTGGTGGAATCAGAAGCATTTTAAAGAAGTTTCTGCTTATGCATGAAGAAAATCAGTTGGAAGTCCTAATGCTGAAACACAAACAGCTGTAGAAACAACTCAAAAACACTACATTTTCCTTGTCAGAAAGGGAAACCACAGCGCAGACTACATGCTACTTGAGCCATGTAGATTAGAAGAAAAGATTGAGTATGCAAAGAAAAAGTGCTGGTAGAGCTTTAGAGAAGCACTGGGCAACCAGCATGGACTTCTGTTGTATTTACAGCTATTTTTATGGTGACGGGCTTTGTCTTTCTTCTCTGATATGTAAAGCGATGGCAATATCATAGCATGTTAGTGAAGATTCATAACAAATAATCACAAGGTTATTCTTTGTTTGCCTCTAGTACCAAGCATTTTAAAAACACAGATCTTTGGTCATAAATACACTGCACAGCTGGGTGATATTTAGAGGGGTGTTGAACAGTCCTCTAAGTTAGGTACCATATTTATGCTACATACATACCTCCTATCCCCTCTGAGTCTAATATTTGCCCATGCAAAGTAAAATGTATCAAAATTATGGATGGTGAATGCCTGAGCCAGTAAAATATTGACAATCAGTGTAGGTACTGAGGACTTTTTGTGGGGTTTGGTTAATATAGTAACTTTAAAGAGACTTTTATATTCAAATGCATCTTGTAAATTGTGCTTGTTTATCAATGTCAGTCTACATCTTGATCATTAAAATACTACTTTAATTAAATAGTAAATAATGATGTTTAACTATGTCATTACATATGTCTAAAATAAAGCCACAGTATATAATGCACATAAGTGTTATAGCTATTATTAATTTGCATTAAATGCAGACAGTGTCATCAATACTATGCACTTAAAATCATGATGTTTATCTGCCCCAAGGACCATATAGCCTAAAACTGTGCCACTTCAAGCTCTACATTTCTGTTCAGTGAGTGTGGATGTGAGATGCCTAGAGTTCAAAGAAAGTTAGAACAAGCTCATACTGCCCACAGTTCTTTTAAGGAAGAAAAGTGAAGTCTAAAAGTGATTGTTACAATAAATGGTACATTATTTTCTCTGTTGTTTCTGATGTTCTTAGTTTTAATTTTCCTGTTGCAAAATCCATAGAGGATTTCTGAAAGCAAGGCTTTTGCACTAAGTGCGATGCACTTATGGTTTTAAAATAATTGATTGCCATTCAAAGGTTAATATCTAGCCTTAATAAGGGAAGTTTACTGAGAAAGAGTCTCCTTAAATGACAGGTATAGACAAAAGAACAACTCAGAGCTTTAATGAAAGTGGTTCTTACCAGCTGCTTTTAAGTCCTGATGGGTTTTCTGTAGTCTCTAGAAATGAAGTGGAAAGAATAGTCATGCTACTAGATCATTATCACAGAGGGGGCATATGGAACTGTCAGTTAAGATGCTTCTGTTCCTATTTGCTCTTGAGCTTGTTGATGCAGTGCTTGACATTTCTCATTGGTTTTCTCACTTGCAGCTCACTTTTGGACCAGTTTAAAAAATCCATCAGTAGGGTTGGGGGAGTAGATGTTTGGGAATTTTAACCCAAGTGGAACTTAAATGGTTCAATAAGTCTACATTTAAACTTTCATTTTTAGGGGCTTGGCTTTTACTATCAACAATCTGCGGCTTGATGTGAAGTAGGGAGTCTTAAAAATTAATGGAAATTGTGTTTAGAGACACTTATGAATACACTTGAATGTAATTCTTAGTTTGCATTCTTACTGTGTGCCCTTTGGTGTAGTAGTAGGACTAGTGTGAACTATTGTTTCTTCTGTTTCTTAAAACTGAAGCAATGCTGGGATGCCTACAATAATGATTTCAAAGACATTACTTCAAACCCACCAACAACTAGGGAATGAACTGATAAGAGGTCGGTGCAGTTTATTAAGGAAATCTGTGGGAGAAAAAGCCCATTTGAATTTTTCTGATATGTAGTACAATCTTATTCCATCATTATGAATCAATGTAATTACAGTTCAGCTGGTTATAAGTCAACATCTAAAATATTTCTACAACTTTAGTTGGGTAAATAAATCTTTGTCCTGTGTTGTGTTCCTCATGGAATAAGGAGCTGAGAGGTGGAACCTAAGAGGTCTTAGGTTTTCTTTTCTAATCATTACAATGGGCCCTAGAGCTGGTCAAATATATGTCTGGTATGCCAAATCCTGAAACAATTGAATGATTTAAAAAAAAAAAATTGTATGGCTGGGGTCGTCTGACCCCATTGCTCTTTTCTGCCCAAAGCCAGGGGGTGGACTCAATGATCTACTGAGGTCCCTTCTGACCCTAAAAATCTATGAAATCTATACGCTGGACATAGTCAAAGAGTAACATCTTACATATTTGAGCATGATTAAAACCTTCAATACAGAAGAGATATATAGCTTTAGTCACACACAGTTGATTGCTGTGCATTTCTAATAGTTTCTATCACAGCATTGGAAAAGGACCTCTAATGCTATTGAACAAAGCATTTTCCATCCAAGTGAATTAACTGAAATAGCTTTCAGAACAATAATGCTGTCTGGTAAAATGCTTTATCTATTATTTGTACTAAATTGCTTTGTCTTCGGTGTGATATGACAGTGATGTCCAAACAATACTCATACCTCAGCAAAACACTGTGTGCGTATGGTTCTTACCTTTTTTTAAACAAAGGTAAAATCTTGGACAAATTCAAATCTAAAGTCCATGGAACTACAGTTGTTTACACCAAGTCTGAATTTGGTCTATGGGTTACATCTCTCGTATTTTACAGGCAAGGTTTTTTGAGGGTGATATCTATTATTGGACTAAGTACATGGTTGGGCTAAATGTAGATAAGCTTTTGAATGGAGTCCATTCTTCAGGTCTCCACTATTTTAGCAAATGATAAACTATATCAGGGGTCGGCAATCCCCAGTACATGTGCCGAGCATGGCACGCGAGGCCATTTTGTTCAGCATGTCATGGCCAGCCCCGGCTCTGGGTAGCTGCTACTAGCAACGGAGCCTGGGCTGCTCCCACCAGGGCTTGCAGTGCCCCAGCTGCCTGCCGTAGCCTGCCCCAAGGTGTGTGCGCAGTTGCCACCAGCATGGAGCTGATGCTGGAGCTGTAGAGCCCAATGCAGCTGTTTGCAGCCTGCCCACTGCTTGCTACAGCTGCCCAGAGCCCAGGCTAGTTGCAAACAGCTGTGCCGGGTTCAGAGCCCAGACACCATCTCCGTGCCGAGAGGGGGGAGAGACCGGTGCTGCGCTGCCTCAGGCCCCTCCCGCACCACCTGCTGTGAGGCGCAGGTGCATGTGCTAATACAGAGCTGATGCCAGGGCTCCAGAGCCCAGCACAGCCGTTTGCAGCTGGCCTCAGCTTTGGGTAGCTGCTGCCGGTCGGGAGCCTGCAAGTCCTATTGGGAGCAGCCCAGGCTCCAGCAGCTACCCAGAGTTGGGGTAGCTGCTGACAGCCACAGAGCCTGGGCTGGGGGGCAAGGGGCAGCATGGTTGGGGGGCAGGGGCTTTGGCTGGTTGGCACAGGGCAGCAGGGCTGGGGGGCAGGGGTTTTGTGTGAGGGGCAAGGGGCACAAGCAGTGAATCCTGCCATGTACCCCCAGCCCTTATTTTGTTTTTCTGGCATACCGGCAATCTGGTACGTTCCAAGGTAGGCATTGTGGGAGTTTTTGGCACTCTGGCCAAAAAGCATTGCCTACCCCTGAGCTATACAGTGAGAACTGCACATGAACTGTGCTTACCCCAAACGCTTGCTGGAGGCTTCGCAGAATGTGTTCTACAACCTTTTGGGAGAATTTCATCTCTGACTCTATGTGATTCCCTGGAGCAAAGCCCACTGGTCTATATACCACCCATCTGCACAGTGGCAGATTGACTTGCTCTTTTTCTTAGTGTTCCACCACATTTCTAACAATGCCTGTCTTCAGTAGATGGATGTGGATTATCTCTGAATGGGTGCATCTACATTTGCATTAAAGTGCATTTCCTAAAGCGCATTAAATTTAGTAGCCATAGTCTAAGGTACTAAACAAATATGCATTAGGCTGCCTTAATGCACAGTAATGGATGTACATGGTTTTTAACTGATGCTTAATGTGCAGTAGCCTATTTTCCTATGCATTAGCATAACTGCACAGTTTCTTATGGAATGCTTTAAAATAAGCTACTGTGTAATAAAGTGCATGTGTAGATGCACCCAATGAGGTTTCTGTTGCTTTCCAATATGGGTAGTAGCAGCAAAGATTTCTAAGTAGTTTTAAGATGGAGTTTGGCAAGTTTATGAATGGAACTATACAATGTACTTGCCTGTAGGAGCAGAGGACTAGATTTTACCCAGGCTGCCCCTTCTGAATCTCTTTTCTTACATCCCTTTGCTTGCCTGTACAAGAACAATTCTTTGATTCTCTGCATGCATCAGTGAGATATGATGGGCAGTAAAGAGAGAGGATGTGGAATTTGTCCTTCAGTCATTACTTTAGTAAATTTTCACTCAAGCCTGAGCAACCAGGATTTAATTCTTATTATTGAAGCCCCAAGCCTCTTTTTTAAAGGTGGGATCTAAGTTTTTCAAATCCTGACCTTGCCTAGCTTATGTACTTAGTTTCTCTACCTACTTGATTTGAATTCTGAAGTGCCAGATTTGGACATCTTGCAGAGGTGCCCATATTTGAAAGTTTGGTCTAACATATTTAACCACTGATGTTTCTTTTAAGGAATGATATTTGGAGTCAGTTCTTAGAGACAAATCAAACAATAGCAGCATCCAGCAGCTCCCAAATCATTATCACTGGTAGACGTGCACAAAACAACATTCTCTGACTACATTATAGCAAGAGAAATGCTCACCCAATACAACCTCCTGAAGCCTTTGACATTTCCATTTATTTATGTTCTACATACGCTTGATTTTCCAATCAGTGCAGGTCTTAATACAGTCAGCCCTTGTTTCCTCAGCAGAGTGAAATATTATATGATACGGTAAGTTATATTTAGCTGCCTGATGCAAAAACACTTGAAATGCTCTGTATTCTGCCTGGTAACAAGCATGATCATTCTACCAAATTAGAACTAGAACAGTTGTGTGAAAGGTTAAGGTGTTTTAGGGGCAGCTGGTCTGTTTGGGCTTGCAGTTTCTTTCCTATAGAGAAATAATGTTATAACCCATGAACCAATTGTATTACTTAAATACATATCCTGTTTATACTGTATTCACTGGATCAACTACACATCAAAATAAACCCTACTATTATAACTTAGCTAGACATCTTGCAGTATATCTGACATTAACTTTTGCCCTAAAAGAAAAAAATAATGGGGAGATCCAAAATTGACTATATTGGGCTTTGGATAGGATCTTTCTTTAAGAACAAAAAGAATAAAGGCTTCATTGATCTTAGTGCAGAGTGGGGAAAAATCCAGCCCACAGGCCAGATCTGGCTTGCCTGGCACTTCCATCTGGTCTAAAGCACCCACCAATGAATTGTGGCCCACCCAGCCTTTCCTCTGCCAACATATCCTATTATGCTTCACTCGCACCCTCATGGGCAGAAAGGCCAGCCCCACTAGCATGGGTTAGTGCTGCTGGTGCAGGCTTTCCCGGTATCCTACTCTATCTGGGCAGCAGGTAGGGAAGCTGGGTGGGAGCTTGGGGCTGAGGCTGGCTGCAACACAGAGCCTGTGCCCAAGGGGGTTGCAGCAGCATGGAGCCAGCTGGGCAGAGTGTAGGTGTGGGGGGGAGGACTATGGAGACCCTCCCTCTCCCGCACTCTCCCTGTGGTGCACAGCCCTGGCAGGCCGTGGGGAGCAGCAGCAGCAGCAGGGGGAGGGGTTCTCTGCTTGGTGCTGGTGCCTGGCTCTGGCCAGCGCTGTGAGGAGCACAGCCCCCGCCTGGCCATTCGTTTCCTCAGCGCTCCCCACACTTACAGGGCACAGGAGGGAAGCCCCAGGCACTGGTGGGCTGGGGCAGAGAAAGCACGTGGCTCCACTGCCTGGGTCTTTCCTCCTGTGCAGGGAGCCCCAAGGAAACAAACGGCCTGGTGGGGGCTGCACTCCTCACTGCAATGTGCAGGACTAGCTAGAGACAGGCGCCACTGCCCCATCCGCTGCTGTGTCATGGGGGGAGTGTGGGGAGGGTTCCCACACCCTTCCCACCCACCCTTGTACCCCAACCCCCCCCCCACATACACACAGACCCCTCCCCCAGTGTTGCCCATGTTGACTGCAGGTGTGTTTCAGAGCCACACACTGCAAATGCCACACAACCCCCCCAACATACTGTATGACCTTACCACACACAGCTACACCCCCTCACAAACTCCCCCCCCACCCCCCCACCATACACACATCCCCATCTCCCCCCACACACCTCCACCCCCCATGCAATATAAAAGACTAAGAATTTATTTTTGAGTTATTAGGCAGTAACCTCTATATACAATATGCAAACACAAATCATGACAAAACCAGTTTTTGTAATAAAATGTGTTATAGTACATGTTTGATTTTTAGTGTATGATTTGTTTTTTTCTGGTTCTAAGATGGCAACCCCCCCTCCCAAAAGAAGGAGTATTCCCAGGGTGCAAAGGGAGGGACTTCTGGTGGCAAAGGTCAGGGGTTAGGAGTGGGCCTTTCAGTCTCAAGATGACAGCCAGGGGGTGGAGCTCTTGTCAAGGGGCGGGGCTACCTCAACAGCTCATCAAATCTCATTAAGTAGCCCACCGCCCAAAATAATTGCCTGCTCCTGTTTTAATGGCTTTTTAACTGGCTCTTAGTAGGGTGCAGATCCCAATGATCACTTGTAAGCACCAGTCTGTGGATAGAGGGATCCCTTTAAGTACTACTGTTTTCTATTATATTTATTAAGTTAAAAAAGAAACAAAATATTACTTTCACAATCAGAAAAAAACTGACAAACAAGGATGGTAAAAAGAACGTATTCTGTAACCTAGGTCTCAAAAACCCTTTTGATCTCCTGATTACAATCCTATCCAGAATCCTGTAGAACAATTCTCTTTATTTTACTCTAGGGAGTAAATGGAATAAAATCCATTGAGTTTAATACTAGAAATCACAAGCAATATGAATGCATCTGTGTTTGAGAATAGAAAATGGTCAGTTTCACAAATCTGAATGGCAGGTCTCACAGCTGGGCACTTTAAATTTATAATAAATAACAGGTCTAATGTCTAGAGTCTACATCAGAGAGAGGACTTGAATACTGAATTACCTTCTCTTAGTATCTTGTTCCCTGCTGTGTAAATCTAGCTACTGTTCTCCATCTCAGTGGACTTGTCCATCAAACAAAATCTTGCACCAAGAAACCGTGAAAGGGATTTTGAGATTTCACAGTGTTCTAAGATGTGATGTAAAGTTCTGAAACTCTTGGAGACTCCCCTTAACTTTTTCTTCAGAGAAAATGCCACAGTCCTCACAAACTGGGATTGAAATCAATAGGATAGACTAAATCTAATTGTGTGGCCCTTTGCATTTAACATATTTAGGTTGCATTTTTTTTTATAACAACATGATACTTGTATTGAAATTCATATTAGAATTTCCACATTCACTGGGCAGGCAGGGAAGAGAACAACTATATCCCAGACTGGATCCCTGAGTAAAGCCACATAACATCATACCTACACCTGCTTTTTCAGAGGAGGATATGCTTGTTCAGTTTTGTAGTTGTGTCATTTGGGCAGGGTCTCACATAACTCATGTTCTGGGAGTGGAGTCAGTTTATATAACAACTGAGAGTTCAGTTAGAGAAGTCTCCCATGAATCTCATTGCTTTGGTGGTGGCCACCTGATTATATACCATGTAGATAGTGAGAAACCTGTTATAGTCAAATTAAATGCCCTGGAAACTATCCAGACAGTTGTTTTTATCTTGCCCTAAGAAGCAGAGGGATCTCTCTGGATCATTAAAAACCCACCAGAAAATATTGGCATTTATGGGGAATCCAGCTCTCAATTTGTCTATACTACATCAAGACTGCACAAGGAAGCACCACCCTGAAGCATGCCACACCCTGTCCCTGTGCACTGAAATTCATGTAACATAGCCACCTTATTGTGGTGTGGGTCATATGCCAAGGACAGCTACTTTACAGCAATTCTGGGAGGTACAGCACATGGACTGGGCCAAGTATGTTTCACCAGTGCAGTCCTAAGGTGACACAGGATGCTGTTAGAGATGATACACTCTGCACATGTATGATCTGGCTACAGATTGCATTTTAATTTAAGGATCACTGTAGCAGGGACCCAACTCAGCCCCACACTCACTGGGGCAATAATCACTGGGGTGCTTTGCAGTCTGTGGGATCCCAGTTAGTTCTGGTGGCAGGCAATGAGCTGGGCAGGGACCATGTCCCACTACATGTTCACCCTGTAGGCAGGGCAGGGAAGTAGTGGGAGATGCATTCCCTGCATGCCCATCCTCCAGGCAAAGCTGGGAGCAGGAAGCTGTGTTCCACCTGGACCTATGGGTCAAGAGCAAGTGGCAGGCTTGCCCAGCACCTCCTAGAGCCAGAAGGCCACAGTTGCAGCCAATGATAAGCCCAGTAGGGGTTCTCAGCACCTGTCAGTGCCTGCAAGGCATGTGAGGGCATGCAGGGGTCTAGATTGGCTGAGGGCAGTGCTAGCCCCAGGAGTGGGGAGGCACTGGCATAGGCACCAGAATTCTCTACTTCTTCCTACCAGAGCCAAGGACATTTCATCAGAGACCAGCCCAACTCAGGCTGTCACACCTGACTACCTGCAGATACTGGATGCCAGGTACCTGCAAAGGCCTCACATGGGTTCATAGTGTCCATGGTTCCAAATTACCTACAGGGATTGGACTGATGCAGGCCTACTTGTGAATCAGGCTCATGAATGGGATGGGAGGGAGGCAGGGGGCAACCCTGAAGAGCCTTGGCCACCTGAGGAAAAGGTGAACATATACTGTAAGGCCAGAGCTAGGCCTATGAAGAGATGATGGAGATGCTTATTTATGTTGGATTACTTTATTAATTCTGATGTAGTATAGACATCATTGGCAGTAGACACTTGCCAAAGTAACAAGGGTTAGTCAACCTACATCAGTCCCAGATTGTTCTGTTTTTCTTTCCAACTTGGACCTTTTCTTCCATTACATGAAGGCAGGTGTCAAGGGGACCAGGTGCCTACCCTGATACCATCACAGAAACACCTGAGTGGAAAGGGATAGGGTGTAGGGGAGGCAGAGCCCCACAGAAGATGCCTGGACACTAAGACCTGCACCTATCTCAACATATCCCACTACAGTCAAGTACCACTTCCTGCTATCCTCCTGCTATCCTTTCCATTAACAGCAAATCGTGGCATGTGGGATATAGAAATAAGGGAACAAAACACCCTTTGAGAGTGTGGCACCTGGGCCCCACCCTGGTGCAGCCCTTCAACTTGGGTCCCACTATACTGATCTTTCCTTTCCTTTTTTTTTAACCTTCCACCTGGAACTAAAATTCCTAAAGGGTGCCAAGAGTGAGCTAATAGAGGGTCTTTGATTTGAATACCATACTATTTAAATGTGTTCTCTCTCTCTCTCTCTCTCTCTCTCTCTCTAAGTTACCTGCTCCTGTCACAGATAACTTGTTTGATAAGGGGAGATAACTTAGGCAGTATGTTTCCTGGCAGGGGTCTAACTCCCTGAAGAGGCTCATAAGGGAGTTATCTGACAAAGGGACTGAAAGATTATAAAAAGCCAGGAGATGAGCCAACATATCAGGATGAAGGAAATTTTTGCATGAGCCCAATAAAGCAGGAAAAAATTACTTTCCTTAACATACATGGTTCCTCTTAACCCATGGACTTCCAAGGGTGGAGTGTGCTAGAAAGGAGCCTTGCATTTGGGTAGGTGGTTGTTTTCTAGTGGTCTGTAAGTTGTACTTTATCCTTTATTCTTTAAATAAAAGGAATGGTGCATTTAGAAACTTTCTGCAAAGCCTGTTTGCTTCTAATGTGCCCTTGAAAAATCATAGTGTAAACCAGAAGGCCCACAGCTCTGGTGAAATTGTAGGAGAGTGGATATTCTACCTAAAATAGGAACCAAAGGCCCTGTTACTAAAAAGGAGATGGCACAGCAGGGTAGCCTGGCTGTGTAGGTTGGCAGGCAGTGTAGGCTGTGTAGGTTGGTAGGGAGCTAAGGTTAGCTGCACAACAATAAACTGGAAGAATAGGGCAGATTCCCAGACAGCCTTGGAATAAAAGCTGCAAGCTGCAGGGCTATGCTACAGCAGGGCAGAGCATGCTGTCCATTGGATTTAAGGAGAAACATCTGTGTGGGACTAGGGAGTCCCCTGACCCAAGAAGGCACAGCTTTGGGACACATGTGCCCAGTGCCTGGAGGAAGGTGGAAGTCAGATCTGGTGCACTGCAGGGAACAGAGGTTTCAGGAGATAGGGGCTGCAGGAGGCACCTGCACAGGCACCAAAACACTCTGAGAGTGAAGAGACTAGAGATCAAGGGAACGAAGGGTAGCAAAACATTTTTATTTATCCAACGCAGGGAAGGTTTTGTTTGAAAATGAGGGCTTTCATTTTGTTTTAATTGTATACTGGTGGACCAGGTGTAGCTATAAGGGGTGTAATGGAGACCATAGGGGTGCCTAGGAAGCATGCCAAGATTTTGAGCCCTGATGAGGGTAGTGGAGAAAGATGCAGGCAGGATGAGGCTGAGAGGACCAGAGCCAGAACCTAGTAGGGGCAACAGAGGTGGCCTGAGGCTGAGAAGGCCAGTCTGAATGAGACTGAATGAGAAAAGGGCAGGACCAGAGCCAGGGGGACCAGACCCTGAGAAGGGAAGGTTCGGGGCCAGGCAGCCAATAATCTGAGGTCTGGTGCAGTGCACCTAGGCTGAAAAAGACACAGCCAGCGAAAAGGGGCCAAAGCCCCAACAAAGGTTTTGAATCCTGAGAGGGGCCAAGCATGTGGTAGGGCTGGGCAGTCTCTCTAAAGTGATACCATATACCATCTGTGAGGCATGGGAGTGGCTATAGGAGTGGGAAGAGGCCAGGAACATAGCCCATAAGGTGCCTGGTGTCTTAGGACACCAATAGGATGAGAAGGGTCTCAACAGAATGTCTGAGGGAAAGTTTGCAGTGGACTGGATCCACTCTGGGTACTCAGGGTAGCCTCCTAACCACTTACTGAACAATATCAAGGCATGGAAGATGAAATAATAGGGAAAGGCAACACAATGGGTCAGAGGGAACATGAAGCTATCTGTCCACCTCAAGTGTCACAGCACAGCACAGCACAGCACATGTCACAGTCACCAGAGCCTCTGGTTTCTACTCTCAATTCTCTTCTGTTCCAGCAGGGGTGACCTGGTCACTTATCCTTCTATGCTAAATAAGTTGCATACTGTGCAGTGCACTGGGGGATTGATCTTTTATAACAGACTTTGAAAACCATCCTCCCACCTGATCTGTTTACAGGGTGTTTATCTGAATGGTGGTGGGTGATTTCTAGGGCTGTGCAAAATTTCAGCAGCTGTTTCATTTTGGAGGAGTTTCAACCTGTTTTGGCGCCCAAAACACTGAACCTGAAAAGAAACAGAAGGCTCTGAAACATCTCCAAAACAAAATGAAACCATCAAAAATGTTTCAGAAATGTTTTGGATGTTTTGGAGTCAGGCTTGCAGGGAAACAGGAACTAAGGGGAAAGAGGGGTGGAAGGACTGCTCTGATATTGACATTTGTAACTGGCCAGTATCTGCAATCTATCCTTAAGATCCCTTCCAATTCCAGTGTTCTTGGGGAGGGATGGCAGCCTGCTGTCATCCCACATGCAGATCTGCAGGCCCATGTCCCCCAGAAGTCTGGCAAAGCCCCGCAGCTGTTCTGGGGTGCGTGGGCCCCCAGATGTCTGTGTGGGATATCAGCAGGCTGCCACTGCCAGCTGGCTCCAGCACCAACACCCGAGTATGCTCAGTGCTGCCCAAACCAAGCACAGTTGGGGGAGCAATGGGAGAAGCCCCCATGGTTGCTCTGCCTGGCCCCATTCCCCACCTGGCCCAGCCTCCTGGCACTTAAAAACAAACAAGAAAACCCCCATATTCACCAGCTGTTAGCAGGCATTCTGGGGCCACATGGCAGAACCCTCCTGCACATCCCCAACTCCCTGATCTCTGCCCCCAGATGCCCAGGCCCACCCTTGATAGGTTCCCCTGGCCAGCCCAGCCTCCTGGCACTTAAAAAAATAATATAAGAAAGCCCTGCACTCACAAGCTCTGGCAGTGGGGATCAGAGCCCCTGAGGGCTTGTGGCAGAGCCCCCCAACACAGTGCAGAGCAGCAGGGATCGCCCCCCTGCCTGGCATCTGTGTGGCCGGTGCCCCATGGCATGGGTGCTGCGCAGCTTGGCAGGGCACTGTGCACTGTTTGGGAGCTGGGGCCATGGGGGCTGAGTGGTGCCAGATTCTGCCTGACAGCTGGAACCACCCCAGCTCCCAGACAGCACATGGCACGCTGCTGAGCCATGCTATACCCGTGCAATGTGACAGCTGCTGTGAGGGTGCCAAGTGGAGGGGGGTGATTTCCTGCTGCCCCATGATTCATGTGGGGGCTCTCATGTGAGCAGTCAGAGGCCCTGATTACTGCTGCCGGTGGGGTGAGCGCAGGGCTTTTTCCATTTTTTAAAGTGCCGGGACTAGGCTGGCAGACAAGGTTCCTTGGGTGAATTTGATATCTTTTGTTAGACCAACCCAAATGGTTGGAGAATGGTTATTAAGCAAGCTTTTGGATTCAAAAACCCTTTGTCAGGCTAAGGAAGCTTCAGCAGTTGGTGTGTGCTCTTCCTGGATGAAAAGTAGGGACTAGGCTGGGACTAGCCGGGGAATGGGTCTGGGCAGGGCAGACATGGGGCCTTCTCCTGCTCTCCCCACCCAGGGAGAAGCAGGCACAGCCAGACGAGCCATGAAAGAACAAGAACCTGCAGCTGCCCAGCTGTGCCTGCCTCTCCCCAGCTGATCCAAATCTTCAAAACAGCATTGAAACTCCAAAACAGATTCAGCCAAATCGAAATGGAGCAGTGATCCAAAACACCAAAACAAATGTAACTTCAGTGTGTTCAGGAGTTTAGTCAGTGACGCACTTCAGGATATGAGTATTGGTGAGATGGAGTCAAGGAAGGATGGTCATTCCTAAAGGAAGTGATCCTTTGGGAGCAGAGGGAGACGATCCCATTGCTAGGGAAAGGGGGCAAAGGGGGCAAAAAAACCTCCTTGGTTAAACAGGGAAGCCTAAGGGCAAAAAAAGAGGCATATAGACAGTGGAAGCAAGGGGAAGCTACCTCCAGGAGGTACCAGATGAGAGCAGCAAGAGGGGCTGTGAAGCAAGGCAGCAAGAGGCGGGGTGCTGACCCTTAATATAAGAAGCAGCCAGGCTTCTCCGAAGATACCGCGAGGCACCAGAAGAGGGACGTCCCTAACAGGGGAGAAGAGGAGCGGTGCCACAAACCTCACAGGGCCGAGTAAAAGGGGAGATGACCCAGGTGAGAGGCCACAGGCTACCCCAGCCACACATAAGTTCTAACCTCTAGCGGGTTCATAGAGAGTAAGGCATCCTGTTCCCCTGGTGGAAGGACTAGGGAGGGGACTGTATGGGTTCCTTGCAATATAGTTGTGTTTTTGTTTCTTGTGTTTCCCCCTTTTGGAGGGGCTGAGGAGTAGGGCAAGGTGATGTAGACTAGATAGCTGCATCGGAGCTCTTTTTGTACTCCATCTTTGTTTTGGGGGCATGGGTCAGGCATAGTGACCCGGGTGGACTCAGTCTTGGGACCAGAGTGAGAGATCATGGACAAATCAAGGCTAACTAAATGAGTCACCCTTGGGGAGTTAGTACTCAGGACAGGAGAGGGCTACAAAGGCTACTGTAATCAGAAGTACAACAGTATCAGGAGTATGGCCGAGAAGACTCAGGGATCCGCTGAGGGTTGGCATGAGGCCGGGCTGTAGGAGAGGTGGAGCCCCACAGACGACCGCTGGATGGACTCCACACTGCAGAGGAATCCCAGGTGGTCAGCCCCTCCGCTTGTATAACATTCAAAGTTGTGGCAGGCGAGATTGGGGGATGCCATTCCAGGAATAAACATCCACTCAACGGCCTACAGGAGACCATAGAGCAATCACTACTGGCCACTCAGGCTAAGTCCGCACACGATTGGATGTTCAAGGCCAGATGGTCACACACAACATATGCTATAATTAATCCCCCTGCACAGAATAAGCCTTAACACTTTGGAACAGGTAAGTCAAGGTATCGATACAACAAACACATATGAATATCACCTTAGATAAAACCAGGTAAGTTGTGATAGCAATACCATAGATGTACAAAGGCAACAATACAGGTAAGTTCTGAGAATAGACAATAAACACATATAGGCAATGAAGAGAGATAAACCCATATAAACTCCCTTAAGGAGTACCCATAAATATATTAACCTCTACAGTACAAAATACCACAAAACATGAGGGTCACTTAGCACCCCATGGGGTGTTTCCTGGACCCCTTTAGGGTCCAAGGATGTGGACAATCCCCTTTCCACAGTGGAGGAGGGTAGAGGCTGCAGACCCTCCTCTCCCAAGCCCACCTCCCCTGTGGGATCCACTTCTCCAGCAATTCAGCCAAGGCTCATCCCCTGGTGGCCAGTCCTTTGAGGGCCTCTCTCTGGTGGCACCTCGATGGGCTGGTGCCCCACACAGAGCACCCAGGGCACTCCCACGGGAATTGAGCCCTTAATGGCTCCAGTTGCCCGGTCTCATACCAGGGTGTTCTTTCCCTTTTCCAGTGCCCTGCTCTGGGCACTGGGGCTCTTTTAGTTTAATGTGGAGCCACACTGCAGGGCTCTGGTTACTCAGCCTAGAGCCAGCGCTAACTTGAGCAGCCTCAAGCTGTTCCCAGGCCAGCTCCACATGTGCTTACCTGTGTGCTGTGTGGGGCCTGAGCAGCCTTAAGCTGCTTCCAGGGCCGGCACTCCATGTGCTGATCCATGCACCACCTACCCAGCTGCTTGCTGGATTCGCAGACTCAAGCCTTCTTGAGTGGCTCCTAGAGCCTGAGCACCATGCATTGAACTGTGTACCATCGAAGCTCAGGTGGGGTCCCGAAGACAGTCGTCCCTGGAGCTCTCCTCTCCTTGCTGTCCCTCACCATGTCTGTCCTTCCCAGCATGCCGAGCACACTCTCCTTTTATACTCTTCAGGGGCTCCACCCCTAAGTTCTCTGGACCTGACAGGGTGCAGTCTTGAACCAGTTGCAGACTAGTCCTTGCCCCTTTGGGGAAAGGGTGTGGCCTTGCTTACCCTGGCTTGCGTCCAATTGGTGGATGGGCTCCACCAATCAAAGTTGCAGAATCTCGAGCCCAGGACTCATCCGGAGCTCAAAAGGTAAATCTGCTACATGAAGATTGTGCTGACTTTTCCTTTTCTTGCAGATTCTCTGGCTTATGGTCTGGACCTATTTCCTCATAGCTGAGAGGTACCGTTGCCTTTCAGTGCTCTTAAGGATCCTGCTTTTCTTTAATAAGAGAAAGCAAAAGGGAGGAAGGCAGGCCATTGCCGTTAGCTACCATGATGACGGCATGGATCTTTGTATACTCTTTCTTAGTCAAAGTCCAATAAATAAGGTTCACTTCTTGGTGGTGAGATTCCCAGTTTCTCAGCATGTCTGTTACTTCCTTGGATGACAATCAGAGCTTGGAAAGAAGTTTCTTGCCAAACCTATGCAGTCATGTCCTTTTACTTCTTTGTGTTTCCAGGTAAACTTCCTAGCTCAGATGCTGGTAAATGAAGTAGTGCAGAACGGCCCTAGCAAATAAAACATAGCCAAATAACTGCTTGGGTTCAGTTGATTTTTGTCTTTCTGAAATCCAAAACTCCTTCTTCAGACTCACAACTGAGGTGTTTAGTACTGCTACTTTCAGCCATTTCTGTCAGTGGCTGACAGAAAATCAGCCAGAAGTTAGCTTTCTGGCCCAGCAGGCAACTGAGGAAAAGAATGAAAGAGCTCAAGCACCCAATGCTATAAAAGATTTTCCAGAAGCATTCATTTGTGTGAAGCAGTTACCACGCACCACTTCCAGCAATGAATATCTTTTTGTAACAAATCTCTTCCCTTGCCATTTCCTGAAGTGCAGAATGAGCACACCTGTCCTTTAGTCTTTGCCCTCAAGACTGACTTTGGCTGGGGTGACTAAGACTTTGAGGTGAGTTGCCTGCATACTGGCCCTTGCTCTTCTTTGATACATGTCTCAGTCCATACAGAAAATGTTGATCTTGTAAACACTCTTGGTCAATATGTTGGAAAAGCACTCCTCTCATTCTTTCCTCCATAAAATTGGGGTTCTCTGGGGGGGTGTTCTCTCAGTACAAATGAGGCCCAAATATCTTAAATTTGGTAAAGCCAAAGATCAGAAAAATCCTGCATTTGAAATGCTTTTCTCACTCTCTCTCTGCCTCTCTCCGTCCTTGTCTCTCTGTCTCCCTCTGTCTTTCTCCCCCTTTCTGTTTCTCCTTCTGTTTCTCTCTCCACCTGCCTCTCTCTCCCCCTCTGCCTCCCTCTCTCTGTGCCTCTGTGTGTGTGTGTGTGTGTGTGTGTGT
>JAGPOW010003476.1:626716-642952 GCA_030014935.1 Caiman crocodilus | reverse complement strand
ACCGGCCCCGCGGCCCCACTTACCTTCAGGGAATCAGCTGCTGCTCCTGCTGCCTCCTCAGCTGCTTCGCTCGCCACTCGCTGCTGCTGCTCCTAACCGGCGATCCAAACGGCGATCCAAACCATCTTAGGACCAGAAGTCCCTCCCTTTACCCCCAAGAAGTAATCCTTTTGGGAAGGGGGTTTGCCACCTTGAAACTGGAAAAAAAAACAAATTATTAGATACTAAAAATCAAAACATCCATAAGTATTTTAATTTAATTTTTTAAAATTGTCCTGATTTGTGTGTACTTGCATTGTGTATGTATAGGGGATTGCATAATAGTTCAACATGAAGTCTTACTCTTGTATATTGTGGGAGTTGTGGAGGGGTGCATGGGTGGGTATGGGGTTTGTGGGGGGACTGTGGAGTGTGTAGAGGGGAGAGGAAAGCTGGGGACGTTTGTGTGGATGCATGTGTATAGAGGTGTGTGCACGTAGCAGTGAGTGGGGTTCCCCCAGAGGTGTTGGGGCATGAGGGAGGGTGTGGATGGGTGCAATCTCTGGGGTGTGATTGTGGGTGGGGGAGGGTGTGGTTGTGGGTTTCCTGGGAGAGGGTTTGAGGGTATGGTGGGTATGGTATGCATGGGAGCCAGCTCCCCTCCTGCCCCAAGCCAGTCAGCACCTGCTGCCACCCCACAGCAGCCTGGAACCTGTAGGCCCTGTGGCACCTCCCTGCCACCACCCCAGTGTGCCCCACACCTGTTCTGCACCAGCCGTGGTGTGTCCTGACACCCCTGGGCACACAACAGGGCTGGGGTGGCTCTGCAATGGGACTGCCTTTCTAGGCAGCCCAGATGGCGGCAGCTCCTTCCAGCACCCTGTGCCTGCTCTGGATTCACCCGCCCAGGCTGAGCAGTGGCAGTAGCAGTGGCTGGGCAGAAACTGTTGCTCAGCATAGGGGGGAAAGTGGCCCCTCCCCCTCACCGCAGCTGGCACTTCCTGGTGCAGCCAGAGGAGCCCACACTGCTCCAGGCTGCCCTGTCTCTGGTGCCATCACTGCTACCTCTGTTAAGTGGTCCTTTCACCTCACCTTGTAGAAAAATAAATTTCTTTCGTCTTCTCTTTTCCTTGTCTGTTTTCTTCTTCATCAGGGAGACCCAGCGCATTCTGACAGCATGCAGGCAGGACTGGCAGAGTAGACAGACACATGGTATAAATCTCTCCCATTCCTGCATGTATTCTTAGGGTGTGAAAACAGTTTCCAGCAAATGGCTTTGTTCCTTTTTTTAAGACTCAAGGAAAAACTTGAGTTATTCCTTTGTGCTTACCAAGGTATTGTCTGAAACCCTGCTCTGAAACTTTCCCCCAGATTCAGCAGTTTGAGTCTTCTTCACAGAAGTACGATGGAACAGGATCCTGTCTCGACCACAGCATATGTCAGTCTTTCATAGAGTGCTGTGGGGTTTTTTTTGGTTTTTTGGGGGGTTGGGGGTTGAGTTATGTATTTTTGTCATGACAGTTCATGGTAGCACAAATATATGCAGCACCTGTATCCACCTAGTTATGTTTTGGTGACAAATTGCAACATTTAATACAATGCGTATAAAATACAACAAATAAAACAATTAAGCCTAACATCATATATGCAAACTTCTGGAATTTAAATACATAAATAAAAACAAATATATTCCAGTAATAATTTTCTTTATGCAAATTATAAAGACTCATTTTCCACAGTTAGGTGACACTGAACATGAATAATTCAGCATGAAATATAAATTGTAGGGCCACACGTGGACTTGAAAATATGTTTCAGATTTCACAATCACAATTTGTTTTCTGGTCTGTTCTTACACTGATAAAACTTGGCTAAACAGCAGCCTAGCCCTGAGTAGATTGCCTATTTTCACTCTAATAGCTGGCAATAACAATACCTGCATTTATCCAGCACTTCCAATTCTACATATTATCAACATTGCAATACTGTTTGGAGTGCACCTGGGCTCTGTAAGCTTACAAGATTTCACAGGCCCTAAATGTGAACTGTCTGTCTGTCCCTTCTATGTATACTTTGTCCTGCATCTTCACTGTGTCACTGCCACCTCTGGGCTGCCCCATGGGGCAGCAGTGACAGCACAGAATAGACACAGCACGGCCCTGCGTGGCCTCCAAGCAGCTGCACCAGGAAACACTGGCAGTGGGAGGGGCTGCTTTTCCTCTACATTGAGCAGCAGTTTGTCCCATAACACTGCTGCTCAGCCTGGGCCCTGTAGTAGCTCTGGGCTCACCTGTTGGGGCTGAGTAGTAGCAGCAGAAGCTGGGCAGAAATTGCTTCTCAGTGCAGGGAAAGTGGTCTCTCCTCCTCACTACTGCTGGGCAGTTTCTCCTGTGGCTGCATGGAGCCCTCACTGTGTTAGGCTGCAGTGCAGCTCCTTCAGCACCTCTGGGTTGTCCAGTGTGACAGCAGTGACAGTGTGGAGCAGCTGCGGGGCAGCTCACAGGTGCCGGTAAAGGAGCTGCACCACAGCCTGGTGCAGGCTCTGGGCAAACTCAGCAAAAACTGCCCTTTGGCAGTGAAGGGGAGGGACCACTTACCCTGTACCAAGCAGCAGTTTCTGCCTGTCTCAGATGGCTAGAGCCGACTTGAGGAGCGCTGATTAATCGGCCTTCAGGTGGGCTGGTGGATGGAGAGGCAGAACAACGTATTGGTTGAAGGATAACTTTTATTTACGCTGCTGGGGTGGTGACCCAGGCGATAAGGCTGCTTACGTAGTTACAGGTAATGGCAACAAAACAAGTCAACGAGTTTGTAGACTAAACAAGCGCACGGGAAGGGGTACGTCAGGGCCTGTCGGTGACGGGGAGATGTTGGTGGGTGATCAGTCCACCAAGTTTACTCTGCCATGTGTTCAGAGCTCTCCAGCTTGGGCGGAAACTGCACAGACTTTTATATGTTTAGGACTGCCAAGCAGAGTGCAGAATTACTGACATCACAATGCACTTCCATGACCAAATTTGGGAGTAATGACAATCACTCAGAGGGATAATTGCTCTATGTGGTCTATTGTGACATGGACACTTATTCAACTTGGTTATGATCTGTCCCCTTGGCCATGGCACAATAGATAAGGAACTTAGGTTAAAAGCAATTTGTGTCCAGAAACTCATCATCATCACAAGGTTCAGATGGCAAGCGGGAACACACACAAGCAGACAGTACAGCTATGCACTTCTTGATGAGCTGTAACACATAGCATCCCACAAACACTACAATGACTAATGCAACTAATGGCAAATATAAGGCAACCAAAGGCGTCGACAATTAAACCAATTAAGACGAGGCATCCCGTCCCAACTGATCGAAAAGGTCAGTTAGCCACCTTTGTTCTAATCCAGAGACACCCAGAGACTTTGTTGACTTCAGCCATCTGTCGATGAGCCGTTAGTTTTGGCTTTGGCCCAAAACAACAGACGATTTAGGACCAAGTTGGAGGTTTCAAAGTCAGTTCCATTCTCTGAGTAACCTGTTGATAACAACAGGAATAGGGCAATGACCCTGCTGGCAACATATGAGTAGGCGGCCATCGCTGCGTTGACTCAGATGTGCTGCTGTCTGGCGCGCGATGGTTCTCGTGATCGGGTGGTCACAGATTGCTGCTTCATCACCGCTGGATCTGTAGGGGGCCAACAAGAAACAAGAGAGACAGAAGAAACAGAAGAAGCCATAGTCAGGTTCGCTACAATGAAATTGGTTGAACGGTAGGCCGTCGAGTTTGCCAACCTTAGCTCACCACAACTGGCTATTCACCATCAGTTCCTTCTAGTCTTCAAACCTGAAGCCTAGTTCATTCGCCAGGTGCCATTGGCCCTCATCCCCCAGGAGGCTCAATTGCCGCTTCGTAAGCCTGGAGTGGTTCAGGAGGAACCCAAACATAGCTCTTTCCTCCTGCGTTCTCTGCAGTAACAGTCACGGTGTTTGCTGAGGTTCGGATTCATAACTCCTCAAGTTTGGGACCTCGATCGGGTATGCCGAGGGTCATTGCTCTATATTGCCGGAGGTTCTCGTGGCCGGCTTCACGAGGTCCTGCAGCCGCGGGAGTTGGCTTAAGAGATTGCCCGTGGACTGGCCAGCTACTGGGTTGAGGAGAAGCCAGAGCGTTATAGCATCCTCCCACCCATAAACTTCCACACAGGCCTCCACGGTACTGAGACTTGCCAGAACAGTCCCAGGGTTTTGCAGGTGGCAGTGAGACCAATGCTCCATTGCGCTGGGCTTGTGTCAGCCCCAGCTGATACACTCTTGGGTTCCAGGAGCAGTATGAAACCCCTATTATAGCCAGCAGAAGTTTTTCTGCACTGGTCCTTGGTGGGCGGCCGTGTCGTGCCACACGTGGGATTTGTGGCTAACTTGGCCTGCAACAAGCGCTGGAAGTGGGATGGGCCAGTGAACGTTACCTGCTACCATGTCCAGGTCGGTGGTGTGCCCCCCACTCCATGAGGCTTGACGGGTTAGGAAGCTAGCCTCTTCCAAGTCCAGCAAGTCCAACCCAAACTCCATGACCAGGCATCCTAACCATATGGCTAGCAGTTCTTCAGGTTTTATTTTTGATTCCCGGCACAATTCCTGCAGTTCTCCCCGTGTGCGGGTGCGGTATGTAGTGGTTGTGCAGGTTGCACCCTGAGCATCGATGACTTGCTTCACCAAGGCTACAGGGTGAGCGGCTGCTGAGAGAGCAGGCATATCTGGCGGGAGGAGTGGATATAATCTTTCCCCTTTGTAAGGGGGCAGAAATGTCGGAGGTGGTGTCACTTCGGGGGGGTGGGGCCACAGGTTGCGTAACCGCCTCTTCTCCCCTGGGACTTTTCGCATGCTCTGAACTTTACGCGTTTCTCTTTTTCCCTGGCACCATCTTGGAATGGCGATGTCTCGGGGTTTTCCAGAGGCTCAGGGCTTTCTTTTACTGCCGCCTCTTTGGCCACCTGGGTGGCTGTGAGCATTTGGGCCTCTAGATTTGCGTTCGCCCGCAATAAAGCTGTTTCGGTGCGGAATAGCACATTTATCATTTTTCCCTTATTCCATTTCTGGCCTGCTCGCCTTGTTGTGGTGCAGTCTTCTGTCTCCAACCCTTCCCAGAGCTCTGAGAGAAGCTCATGGCCCCTCGACCCGGGCATTAGGGTTGGGGGATTGAACCAGTCAGTTGGTGTCGGTTCTCCACCCTCCTACACATATCTTATGCAGTGGGCATACTCCTGGGTGAGAGTTGGGTCTTCTCCGCCTGCCGGTTTGACTTTGGCGAGGGTTGCAGTGCCTACTTCGTCTTGGGGTCTAAATCAGACCTGCTTATTGCTCATGATGCAGCCGAATGCCCCGGGGTGAAGGTGTGCCTCCCAGTCCTTTGAAACTCCCTCTTCCCCCTTCAATGAAAGGTAGCTGCTGACGTGCTTCTTCCCCGGATTGCCCGTCTGATGATATACAATATGGGCCCACAGTTCATTCGAGTCAGCCACAGGGCACCCCCTGGTGCGCCGGGGCAACACTCAATTAGAATCTTCTCCACCGCCATGCCCTTGTATCCTGTTCGGGACACCATGTCTCAGACGAACAGAGCCGACTTGAGGAGCGCTGATTAATCAGCTGTCAGGTAGACTGGTGGATGAAGAGGTGAAACAATGTATTGGTTGAAGGATAACTTTTACTTACGCTGCTGGGGTGGTGACCCAGGTGACGAGGCTGCTTACGTAGTTACAGGTAATGGCAACAAAACGAGTCGACAAGTTTGTGGACGAAATGAGCATGTGGGAAGGGGTACGTTGGGGCCTGTCGGTGACAGGGAGACGTTGGTGGGTGATCAGTCTGCCAAGTTTACTCTGCCACACGTTCAGAGCTCTCCAACTTGGGCGGAAACTGCACAGACTTTTATATGTTTAGGGCAGCCAACAACAGACTGCCGAGCAAAGTATGGAATTGCTGATGTCACAATGCACTTCCATGACCAAATTTGGGGGTAATAACAATCACTCAGAGTGGTAATTGATCTATGTGGTCTATTGTGACATGGACACTTATTCAACTTGGTTATGACACTGCCCAGGTTCTGCTGCTGCCACTGCTGCTGCTCAGCCCCATCAGGTGAGCCCGGAGTCGGCGCCAGGTGTGCAGGGTCATGGCTGCATGAACTGATTCCTGCCATTACCGTTGCATGCAGCCAGGTGGTGCAGAGTGAATGCGGGGTGCACTGGGACTGTGCATTGGTGGCAGGGAGGTACCACAGGGTGCATGGGCTCTAGGCTGTTGTAGGGTGGGGATGGGTGCTGACTGGCTCAGGGGGGCAAATACAGGGAGCTCCCATGTGTACCCCACATAGCTATACCCTTCCTCATGCACAATCAATGCCCACAAATACCATACCCACACACACATCCCCACAAACCACCTGTACCCCCTGACACTCCTGCACACCCCACACACTATACAAGATGAAGACTGCATTTTGAGCTATTATGCAATCACTTTTACATATACAGCACAAATGCACATGAATCGGGACACAATTAAAAAAAAATTAAAATATATTATTATGGGTGTTTGATTTTAGTATATAATTTGTGGGTTTTTTTCCTGTTCTAAGATGACAAACCCTCTTCCCCAAAGGAGTACTCCCAGGAGAATGGGAAGGGGCTTCCAGTGGCAAAGGTCAGAGGTTAGGGGCGGGAGTTCCAGTCCCAAGATGGTGACCAGGGGGTGGGACATCTGTCGAGCAGCAGGGTTATCCATGCTGCCCTTGACAGCTTGCCAAAACTCGGTAAGCGGCACTCTGCCCAAAATAATTGCCTGCCCCTGGATTATTCAGTCACATGAGACACTGTAAACCATCTACATCATAGGCTGAAATAACCACCATCTCTCATAGTTGAAAGGATGCTATTGCTTACTTGCCAGCTACTCGTTCCTTTATAAATGCAATAGTCTGCCAACTGGTCTCAGTCTAGTTGTTTGAAATTTTAAAAGCTGTGTCCAAAATCAAAATGTTCTCAGGTGCTGAATAAGGTCAGTATTTTTACCTGTCCTCTCACTTGTCAAACTCCAGGACTCAAAGCAAGAAGGATTAGTTAAATGCATTATACATCTTATGCTACCCATGTAATACATTCTTCTTGATAAGAAAAATGTATAATTCATCACAAACTGTAACTCTGGCCCTGAATGAATACCATCACTTTTTTTCTGGGAATTTCAACAAATAAATACAGCTAACATCCATTTTGAAAAGGACATATGAACATTATATTTTAAGGATACACTCAATATGCATTTTTTCTTTACTGAAAATCTGTACATTGTTATTATGTAGGTAATAACAGATTTATTTTAACCATTCACTTCTTCCATTATTTTTAACTACTTGGTTGTTTGCTATTAAAATTGCAATGTGATTGATTTTAGCAATTAAGTTTTTATTTCTGGAAATAAATCAAGCCTTTTTTTGTCTGTGTTAAAGGAGGTCTCATAAAGAGAACAAATACAATGTTGGCAGTGATAATATTTTATTAATGGTCCATTTTGGAGGGTTTTAATGAACCAAATGGCTGATCTTTCACATGCTTGGAAAGAGCCTGGATTCTGAAATCATTGGAAGTGTTGCCCTGTGGAGTTAGGCCAACCCTCAGGATCTCAATATTGCACCATTAGACAGGAGGACATGGTATATAATTGCACATGCACATACTCAAAAATCAATTGGGTATATACACATATATTAGGTGCATACACACACTCTAGGTACATGCACCCCCCCCACACACACACACCCACACTCTTTCTCAATCTAGGACATACACATCCAAAATTACCAGCCTACGCAAATGCACACCTATTGCCAATTCAAGCACCTATACACACACTAAAAGAAATTAGACCAGAATCAACTACCAATACCTGCACACTCAATACACATACATGGATCACTAATTCATATATCATGCACACAGTGACATACTGTATATCAGTTCACATACATACCACTCACTTACACGTATACAAAGGTGAATTCCTGATGTGTGGTGTGTATTTATGTGCTTGGTGTACTTGGGATACCTGGGGGAAGGTTAAGGTAGGAGTGAGAGAGTAAAAGTGTAGGGAATGAAAGTTGTTGGGACCGGGATTAGTACCGGTAGACTTAGGTTTCAGGTTTCATCATTTGGTGACTTGTACCTTAAAAACAACAACAACAAAAACAAAAAGTAAAAAAAAACAGCTTCAAAATTCATTTGCAAAATGTATTTGTATTTGCCAAAACCATCCTTATGAAATGCATGCATGCATGCATTTACATTTAGAAATTGGTAAATTGATAGGTCAGTGGCAGGACAATGTTTAATTCCCGAGTCGTCATGTGATAACTGACAACTCAATACATTTCTATGTCCCATAAAATTGCTGTTGATAATTCTAGAGATAGGTATCCTTATGCCTTTAAAACAGAAGTAATAATCTGAAGCAGTGAGTTTTTATTCTATCCAAGCTTTGATTGCAATAGTTTAATGCAAAGTTAAAAGTAGTGATCAGGAATCAGGAAATGCAAATCTGCATCACTCACCATGCTACTGTAGGATCACAAACTTATTCCAGTCTAGTAACACAAGGAAGCCCCATCAAAGCAAATGGAGTTAATGGCCTCATTAGTTTAGTTGTCTCCTCAGACCCAGTTTTATGCCTAGAGCTCTCACTTTTTATTAACTTGGCTTCCTGGCAATAAAGGACTGATTGTAGTGGGTACTTGAGGCTTACTGCTGTTCAGTGGAGAGGCTGGTTCCCAGTTATGTACATGCTGCACGCTGTACTCACAGTTGTGTGTGGAAACACCAAAACCTTCCCTGCTGCACATCCAGTACTTGATCCAGCTGAACATCCTGGCCCCAGGCCAGCACAGTATTTTTGTTCTCATCACAACACTGCAGAAACCCTGCAGGACTGAGCCTTAAAGGATCAGAGCCAGAGTGAGTGAAATGCTCCTGCTGTCACTAAAACCTTGTACCGTTAAAACACAGCTGCCATTTCAGGTTTTTAGTTCTACTGAGTATTTTTATTTAACTTCTTTCCCAGCAGGACTGGAAGACAGGCATCAGCAGCATCTTCCTCATTCTAGTAAGGAAAAATCTGCAGAGCAGAAGCTTTATGTCATTACCAATATGCCAGGAAAAATTGTACTGGGAGCATCTACACTCTTCACAATTATAGCAAATTAATGAATATTAACTTTAGTACCTATAATAAAAAGTACTACTACTAACTTAAGGTGCCATAATCAGCATTGCTGCACATTAGTGTAAACAAACACTTTCTTGTGAGGACTAAGTCTACTGCGCATTAGCATGGTTTTTGCTAGCTGTACTAACATGCAGTAGACTTAGTCCAATGGGTATTAAGCATTAGAGATCAGGTCCCATCTGCCACTGCAGGCACATGACTCCATCTCGGCATCTCTAAACTTCACCAGAAGGTGTCTCTTTTTGCTCCAAACCTTCAACACTTGTACTTTGTTACTAGAAGGGGGTAAAATCATTTGATGCAGTCAGGTAATACACTTCACATGGAAAGGGTAATTTTCAGTCTCAAAAGGTAACTAGAAAATCAACTGTAATTATGTGGCAAGTTCCTTTTTCTTTTTTTGCAACTCTATCTTCCTTCTTGATATCACAAATAGATGATGCAATTTCTCAATATAAAGAGTTTTCCTCAACAAAAAGAAATGGATTTTAAAAAAAGAGAGTCATTTAGGAATAAAGGAAACAGGTTTTAAGAAATTTTCTTGTGGCTCCTGTTCAGACTCTTTCCATTTTCTGTTGGAAATGAAACTCTCTCTCTCTCCTCTTCCTCCCTACTCTACATCACCTAGGACAAAAAACCAGCATCTCTCTCTTTCTCTCTCTGTCTCTCATTTAGCTGTTTTTGACTAACAGAGGGATAAAAATAATTTGTACTATATTCTTTTTAGATAGCTGCATGTAGGTACTCAGTGGAAATTCATCTCACTGCTTCTGTCTTCTTTTCAATCTCTGTACTACAGCATCCTTGAGGCCCTGGCCCCCTTCCTAATGAGCTTTCCAGAGGTTATGTCAATTCTGATAGAAGAGTCTCTTAAAGAGATGATGAGTTGGGAAGGGACATGTTTCCCAGGTCACAGAGAGCCAGAGATTGGGGAATTCAAAGCAAAGCAAACTGCCAGGTGTGAAATGTAAGGAAATTCAGCATGATACATTGCATATAGAGCCATACCTGGGTCCACTAATCAAAAAGATCAGAATTTGGCCTACAATACAACCTAATGGTGTCCTGTATTAACCTTACATGTGTCCCAGAGGCCATGTAAAATATTTGGTCAAATTTATACACTGAATATAAAATAGCTCTAGTGGTTTGGCAAGACTATCAATTGTTGGAGTAAATGGGAATTTATTTCTTATTGCCTTCTGTTCACATGAAAGCAGTTTACAGTGTTGGGATTTCCAAGCCCACTGCCTGTAGATCTGCTTTCTCTCCATCACTCTCTCTCTCTGAACATGGAAAAGTACTATTTATTAGAGTAAGATATACCTATGTATAACTTAAGAGAGGCTGCAATCTTCTTCCTTCTTACTTATTCACACAGAAGCACTAAGACAAAGTGCTGGGATTTTGTCAAGGAGAAAGTTACAGAAAGCCATGTCAGCAGATCCTGCCATCTAGTACAAAAAAGTTGTATAGACAGTACCCTCTCTAATTTGTACTCTCCTGAGTAATTCTTTTCTGTCATCATCTAGACTAGAGCTCAAACAGTAACTAGCATATAGGGGAAAGAAAAGGATGTGTTTACTCCCAGCTTTGCTAGACCCTGGATGAGGACTGGATGTCATTGGGAGTCTGTTAGGAAAGGGGGAAATTTATTTGTTGTTTTTCTTTTCCCACAATTTAACTCCAGTTGTATAAACAGATTACAAACTCCATTCCCTTTGCATTTAGGAACATGGAATTCCATGTGCATGAGGGAAATGATCACAACTTTTTTGGCCCTCTAGGCTAAGGACAGACATTCAAAAAGCCTGAGCCTGAACCAGTTTCCAACCATACAGACAATCCCTCTGGACTAAGGAAATTCAGGCACACGCCTGCAGTGGTTCAAGCTAGAAGCAGGATGAGGGAGCAGGGAGCGCTAGAGCAACTTTCCCTTCCCTTGCACAGAGTTGAGTTGAGGGGGGCATGGCCAGACCCCAGCAGGATTTCTCATTAGGGAGTGGATTAGTCCTGCATCATGCCAGGCTTTTCTCCACTGCTGCTCAGGGGTTGGGAGAGTTGTTAGCCCCTAGACCCTTGATAGCACTGAGGCAAGGGGGGTGTGCAGTGCATGCATTTGTTGACAAAAAGCTCTGTAACAATCAGTGGTGACACAAAAGGGGTGCATGGGGTTACTGGTGCACCCCCGACTGGCTGCACTTGCCGCTTAAGTGCTGGCCGGGGAGTGGAGCACTGCTTTGCTCTCAGAAGCAGCTGCAGCTGACCCCCACCCTGCCCCCAGTCAGCAAAAGAGCCTTTTAGGGGACCCACCCCCGGTTGCTGGGGAGGCACGTGCCTCCCCTGACTAAGGCAGCACCAGTTGCCCATGTTTTCTATCTCCCTCCCTGCTCGTCAGATAGTCTGCAGCAAACTGACAGGCCAGCAAGGTAGCCCAGAGCTGATAAGAGTTTTTATCACCCGATTAGCAAAACAATAGCCCCTCTCCCATTACTTCAAACTCTTCATAAACAGTTTACCAAGGTGACCTGTTGATTAGCTCCAAAAACTTTGTTATGTCTGCTTGCCTGAAATTGGAGAGACATACACAGAGACACCACTTGGCATTAGCTAGCACACCAAGTGCCTGAGGTCCATGGGGCTGAGGTCTGTGCTATGGGAGATGCGAGGGAGGAAGTGTGTTGGGGTAGGATTTCCTGCTTGAGCAGAAGAGTGGGGTAGGGCAGGGGAAGCCAGCAGACCCTGCTGTGTCTGCAGCCTCTGCTGAAGCCTTATACAGTCCTAGCTAGCATACCACATGCTGGCTATGGTCTGTGCTGTGGGAGAAGGGAGCAAAGGATCCCTGCTTAAATAGCAAGTGGGAGGGAGGGACATGGGGAAGCCAGCAGACCCTACTGCATCTGCAAGTCTGTGCAAGTGGAGCTCTGCCCATGGAGCAGAGGGGAGAGGCCAGCCCTGCTGTGAAGCAGAGAGCCCCGCCTAGCCCACAGAGCATGCTGGGATGCTGGGGGTGTCTGGCTTATCTGAAATCAGCCTGGGATCTAGGACATACATTGCATAAACCAGTTTGAGCCAAATCAATTAAGTCTAATACTACATTCAACCAGGTTTATCTTAAACCAGTGTGGGCCATTTTGAAACTGGTTTATAAGCATTGAACATCTGTTCTGTTACAGGTTTAAACTAGTTTCTGATCATTTAAATCAGTTTGTGTGTAATCATTATATTATCAGTAATGTCTGTCCCTAGCCCTAAGGCTCAAAGGGCTTTCACCCCTTCAACTGCAAAGCTCCTGCTGTCCTCTAGTATAAACAGGGCCCCTCACTGGACTTACTGATATCAATCAGACAAAGTACAAAGGTGCTCTTAAGCCAGTGGAGTGAAACAGAAACACCAGCAGACATCAATCAGAGAAAACAGCAGCTGCATCCTGCCCTCCCCCCAGTCCCTCTTCCTGTCTGGTCCCTGCTCTGTTGCTGGTACCTACAGGCTGTCTTCTTCCAGCTCCATGCGACTCCCATGTCTCAGGTTAGAAGTACAGCAGGATCACAACAGGTCATGACAGAGCAGTCAGTCAGCACGAAGCAGTTCCTCCTTCACAACACTGCACTAACCATTTTGCTAGAGTTTCCTCCTCTGGTGTGTGGTTTTTCTATGAAGCCGATCATACTGGATACAATATCTAACCAGTTTTCTTGCTAGCTGTGCCTCAGTTTATGCATCACAGTGCTGGGTACACCACCTCCTGCTTGCCACTTCAAATAATGCCATCCATTTCCAAATACTTTCATTGATTTCTGATTGCCTCCAGACCCATTTTGACTTCCTGTCCTTTAAGTCTTTGCTCATGTGAGCTTGCTACTAACCTTTTGTGCTCTCTGCTGCTCACTCCTCCCCTTCCTATCTACCAATGTGCCAAGCCATCTTGTTGCTCCCATCTGTCCTCATGTAGCTGTAACTCTCCAAACCATCACTGGATATTTAGGAAAATGACCCCAATTCTAGAATTGCTTATTGGAGGCCCAGTATTCATTATTCATGATTTACTATTCATTATTCACTATTACCAGTATTGTCCTGTTTAAACCAAAAATAGGTTTCAATTCTTAAACTGTGACCAAAAATGATATTCTGTGACACCCTGTAGGCAACCAAGCATAAACCAATGAATGGTCAAAACAGCCAGTACAAGAGCAAGTTGTGGAGTGATATAAAGCACCATTTCTTCATTGATGTCCATGGAGCTACACTGATCTACATCAGCTAAAAGGGAGCCATGTAGCATGAAAATTAATTATCCAAATCATTTGGCAATTACTGAGAAACAGCAAACATTGGAGCAGTACAGGGCAGAATCTGGCCTTTCTATCATTGTTTGTTTTTTACTTGGCTTTGGCTCTACAAATATTTTTACTAGACTCTGAACATAAATAATTGCTTAAGGATTTGTCATTTTAATTTGTGATGAGCCTGCAAATATTGATGTTTGCCAAAGATAATGCATCAGATTTTGTGCTTGGTAGCTTTGTTGCCTGTCTGTCTTTGTCTTTCTCCTTTTTCCTCTTGTTTATGGGTTTTATTGTTTCCTACCTTCCTCTCAAAATATGAATGTATAGCTATGAGAAATAATTGGGTTTAAGACATAGTCTCTATTTGTTTTGAAAGAGAGAAAGTGATGTATTAGTCTTCTCTACCCCAGTGCAAGTTTCTTGGTGACTAGCTCATTTTCTACCTTGTTTTATGATGCTGTTCAATTAAGGATATAGCATTTCCCTAAGTGGACCCTGTCTGCCATCCCTACAAATTGTTCTGTTATAATAACAATTTGTCATCCTTACATTTTTTTTAAAGATCCTTGCTTGCAATATCTTACTACAAGGCATTTCCTTTGGGGACAGCAAGTTCAGTCTGGATCTTGAGTAATTTCAAACTTTAGCATATTAATCAAACTCTAGCATATTTTTTCTCCAGTTATTTCACTCTAAAATAATTAGCTACAGAGCTGTAAGTAGCTGTAGCTCAGAGTAGCTACAGTTTAAGTGCTTAGTATAACTATTTATCCTGCAGAAAGAAACCTGTCTTGGAAGCTGCATAAAGACAATTAAATTTGGAATCCTGTGGGGTTTTTTATTTCTTGGGAACACTCCCAAAGTCTCAGACAGCACATATGAATCCCTTATCTATGATGGAATAACTGGGTCTGAGTCTCATCTTTTTTTTTTTTCTTTCACAAGAATGGAAGTGATGAAAGAATTATGTCCATTGCATTTGTTTTTTCTTTTAAAGTTTCTTCCTTCCCTGTTCTGTGTATTTTCAATGTTTCTTTGAATCTGTTTGTCTTTGCTGTCTGCTACCTATTTTCAGCCTATAATAACATTTCAGTTTGTTTCTTTCTGGTTTTCCTTTGTTCCTTATTATCAGTCCTAAAACCCCCAACCATTGAAGTCTGGGTTATATTTTCAACTGATAGGTTTTGAGGTACAGCAACATGAATTAACCCATCACTAATTTCTGGTTTTTAGGGGCTTAATATGTGTCTACTTGATACAAATGTACTTCCATAATTAAGTTCCATTAGGTATGTATGGTTACTAACAAGGAAGAGAAGGTGGCATTTATATTCCTAAAACACTATGGATACCAATAGAAGCCCTATCCTATAAATGTGTACCTGTATGTTTCTTCCCTCAAGCAAGTAGTGCTACTATAGTCACATGAATACATTTAATGAATAAATGAATTACTCATGTAAGTTTGGAGTGTTATTGTTATTTGCTGTGATGGTCCAGGGAATATGTGAGAAGCAAAGGGTTTTTTAATAAAATATTTTGATAGATGAACTCTATGTGTATACAATTGTCCCAATAAAAGATATTGCCAAATTAAGCTATGTATGCATATAAGCATTTCCAGGAATGAGGCCAATGACTTCAGATAGCCATTTGTTGAAAAATGGATAGAAAAAATGATAGACATTGACCATGATGAGGGCAGGAGTCCCTGTCACAGTGTCCTGGTACACAAGCCTCTTCCCGGTGTAGGGGCTGCATTGTGGGTGGGGACTGCACTTCAGGGCAGACACTAGAACAGGGAGTGCTGCCCTCATCAAGGGTCCTGCACCCCTTGGCACTTGATACTCCAGCAGCAGGACAAGTATGCGACCAGAGATCAGTCAGTATGGCCCCTTAAGTGGGGTGGCAGGGTGCAGGGGTTATATCCCCCTCCCTCCAGTGTCTGATGGAGGGGGCAGGAGGGAGATTATCCCACCACCTGCCCCACACAAGGAGTGAGTGGCGCTGGCAGTTGGGGTGGGCAGACCCTGCTGCAGTCCCTGAGTGTCAGAGGTCATGGAGGAGGGAATAACCCCCCTCCCTTCCCCCTCTGCCTCAGGGGCCCACGATGGCCGAGCTCTGGCCATGCCTCTGCTGCTGCAGCAGTGAGTGGAGAGCACCAAGCTGACCCCAGCTCAGGTCTATGGGACAGGAAGGGGGAAATTCATCATCTTCCCTGGCCAATTCACGCCAGGGCTGGCCACCCCCTCCCTCCCAGCACAGCTTCCCTGCAGCCAAAGGCATGTTCCAGTGCCCCCTTAGCTCCTGGCCTAAGCGGCTGCAGCCATGTACCTACATTCCCTCAGTCCAGAGGGAATGTCTGTTCTGTTGCAAATTGATTTAACCTAGGCAGGTTAGACTAACCTGAAAAGATCGAATCAATTTAGGCTCCAGCTTTTTGAATGTCTGTCCCTAGCCTTGGGGAAACTGTGCCTTAAGAGGCTCTCATGGGAGTCACTTGATACCACTTGTCATGTTTTGAAGAGGTTCATCAGTTAGAATTCAGGACATGTCTACACTACAGGTGTAGAATAGTAGTTTCATAGTAACTAGTAATTAGGGTCAGAAGGGGCCTAGAGCAGGTCATCTAGTCTGACCCCCTGCCAATGGCAGGAAACAAGTGCTGGGGTCACAGGACCCCAGCCAAGTACCTATC
>JAGPOW010003476.1:612727-626616 GCA_030014935.1 Caiman crocodilus | reverse complement strand
GGGGGAGGATCACCGCCTTGGACCGGCTCGAAATGCATCGTCGGATGCACGTGAGGGTTCGGTTGGCCTTTCCAACCACCGTCTGACATTGGCGGCTCAAGTAGAGATACTTGAGTTAGTCTTACACAAACCAGCTTGAGTATCAGAACCAGCACGTACATAACAGTGTAAAAATCCATGTTAGCTAACTTACCCTGCTGAGAAGTGTGTGCCAGCCTTTACCCTGGACACCTTCTCTTATACAGGGTCACAGTTTTAAGACTGTTTATTGGCCTTCTGCAACACATAATAAATAAAACTCTCGCTCCCTACCCTTCCAGCACCAGAGAATGTGGAGCCTACCTGCTCCTCTTCCAGGAAATCCATCCCTTTGGAGTATTTGTTTTGCCTGCTCCTAAAATATCCTCCCTCCTCCCTATACACTTAGCCTCCTCAGATACTCCTCTGCTTGCCACAAACAGGCTCAAAGACTACACAGCTTTCTTCTACCATAGTATTTTTTTCCATTTCATTTGGGTACCTTAGATGTTCTGAATGCTCATTTACCAATTTACAGCTGGATTAATTGGCAGCTTTTGGCTCAAGTCCAGAGTGGGGCACAAACTCACAGTTCTGGAGACACCTCAGTAGCTCTGTCACTGTATACCCTCCAAATGAACAACAACAACAATACATTTAATCAGCGTCTTAGCACAGAGATCCTCAGTACATGTCATGGAGCTGCCCAGTTATTCATGCATTGTGGGAGGATACGTTTGCTAAGTAACTCTTATCTAACAGGAACTGAATACCAAATTCCTTACTAAGTTTTTATTTGGGCATCAATTTAGGCCAATGATTGTCAACCAGGGGGCCTTTCAAGGGTGCTAGGTGTCAACCAGATTCTTTCAAGGGTTCTGGTGCCACACAATATTAGCACTGCTCTTTCTGAGTTTTCTGCAACAGAAAAGTTGTTCTCTTATTTTTCTGTTGTCAAAAAATGAGTGAAACTGGCATTTTCTAGAAGGGACCATGAGTCTAAAAAAGTTGAAAACCACTGATTGAAGCAATTAAGTCATATTGAAAACCACTGTTTTAGGCTTAAATAAAAGAAAGTAGCATGGTAAGTACCCCTGCACGTGTCTTGCATACACATTTTGTCATCTCAGAGCATCCATGCAGGCACATGGAACAGTACATTCATTTTTAAAAGAACCTAGTTCCCCATTTAGCCTGGGTTAGTCAAAGAACTTTTATTTTGTAGCATGATTCTGTTACTACACTGGTTTGATAAATCTGCACTTTGATAATCAATTAAATATTTTTATCTGCCCAGAATTTAGTCCGTTTCTGTGCTATACTTGCAGTTAAGGCCCATCTCCTTTTAACCTCACAATGGAACCATTAGAACTGATCACATTTTCTAGATACACATAGGAGTCTTTCCCAGGGGAAAGCAGGAGAGAGGACCCCAAATTACAAATGGGGACCCTCGGGGATGAGAATCCCCCTAAGGAAAAGAAAACAAAAATGAAAAATAAACAAGGAAAACACTTACCTGTAGCAGGACCCACAGCGCAGCTGAAATAAGGGAAAAAACCCACACGGATCATGAGCTGTGCCTTCATACAGCTGAAGCCAGCCACTGATGTCATTGACAATCACCGGCTAGCAGGAATAAAACAAACCACCAGTGAAACTGGAGAAGGAGGGAGGCCAGAGCCAGTGAAGGCACCAACACTGGGTGCCTCCCAGAAGCCCGTCCAGGAGAGAGAGCCTGCAAGAGCTCCCTGTCCCAGCACAGGAGAGCTCTACAGAGGGAACAAGAAGCCAGAAGCAGCTTCTGATGCCGGCAATGGCGGCAGAGGGAGCAAGGAGCCAGAAGCTGCTCCTAACACCAGCAACATCGGCAAAGGGAGCAAGGAGTCAGAAGCTGCTCCTAACTTCGGCAACATCGGCAAAGAGAGCAAGGAGCCCGAAGAGGACCCTGATGCCAGCACCAGTGGTAGAGGAAACAAGAAGCCAGAAGAAGATCCTGATGTCAGGAGCAGCGACGGAGGGATCAGAGAGCCAGATGTGGCTCTCTTCACTATAACAGGTGGGACTATTGATGGCACTGGGGAGGTGGAAGAGATGCTCCCTCTGGGAGATGCCAGGCAGGGACAGCACAAAGGGCTACGAAGCGAGGCCACAAGAGGCAGGGTGCCAATCCTGGATGTGAGAAGTAGCCAGCTGTCTGCGGAGGTGCTGCGAGGCACCCAAAGAGGGACACTACTAATGGAAGAGACAAGGGGCGGGGTCACAATCCACAGAAGGCCAGGTAAAGGGGGAGATGACCCAGGTGAGAGACCATAGGCTACCCCAGTCACACATAGGGTTTAGACCCTGACAAATTCTTAGAGAGGCAGATGCCTGGTAACCTGGCGGAAGGACCCGGGAAGGGACTGCTGTTGCAGAGCACTGAGGTGCCCTGATCCTAAAGAGGGGAAACTGCCGGGGAAAAGAGCCCTAGCAGGGAATAGGAGTCCACCTGTGCGTTGCCAGGCAACTGGAGGGAGCAAATGACCCACACCTGCCAGTGGTCAGCTGCCTGTAGGAGGCAGGGCCAGGCTTTTATAAAGCCCAGGGCTGAGGCAAAAAGCCAGAGAGGTAGGAGCTTTTTCTGCTATGATGTAAGAAGCAGTGAGAACTGCAGATACTGCTTAAGCAGAGTTATGGACAGCGGCTCTAGAGCATTGGTGCAATGTGGTTTAGCCAGGGGGCTTATGTTTGGGTTATAGCCAAGAGGTTCAAGTTTTTATTTGGTGTTGATGTTACACTGGTGGTTTGGGTGAAGCTATTAGGGGTTGGAGGAGGCCTCACTGGGGACTCACAATGCAGTGGGAGGACCCCAGTGCCAGTGAGGGTGAAGCTTATGTTGTGCTTAGATCCCAGCCCCAGAGAGGAGCACTTTGGAGACGCCCCAGTGTGGGTGTAGCAAGGCCTAGAGAGGGGCACTTTTGAGAAGCCTAAGTTGGGCATGGTGAGCCCCAGGGAGGGGAATGCCTTATTGAGAGCCCCAGAAAGGGGGTGTTATTGAGAAGGCCCCAGACAGGGGGTGATGGTGCATGGAAGACCTCTAGAGGTTGAGGAGAGCCCCAGGAGGAGGTGGCAGCTTATGTAGAAAGAAAGATAGGGACAATCCAACATCAATTCCATCTGTGAGGCTTGGGGCATGGTATCAGGGTGGTTGAAGCCATGTCTATTTGTGCAGGACAAGACCCATGAGGGGTCCAGGAGTCTACAGGACCAGAGGCTACAACTAACTGTGTCCAAGGAGACATGAGGCGGCCTTCCCAACTGATTCAAACATCAAAGACTTGGTGGGTGAGAAATAGAGGGTGCCCTTGGGCTGGCTTGGCATGGAGAGGAGGGCCTTAAGGAGATCATGGCCCTCCTACAGGACCTCACCGTGATGACCACGAAGGTGCCTCGAAACATAGAACACACCCGAACCACACACACAATTTTTTCTCCCCCCCCCGATATGTTCTTTGCGTTTTTCCCCCTTTTTGGAGGGGTTGAAGGGCAGAACCAGGTGACACAGGCAGGATAATGGCAGCAGAGCTCTTTTGAGCTCCATTTTTTGCTTGGGACCCAGGTCAGGCTTCATGCCCTGGGGAAGAGGAGTCAGACTTGCAACCCAATTAGACATTGCAAGCAACCTGGGATTATCCAAGCATGTCACCCTCTGGGAGCTAATATTCCAGAAGGGAGAGGGCTACCAAGGTGGACATAACCAGGGGCATGACGGTGTTGGGAGCATTGCCAGAAAACATGCAGTGATCCACCAAGGCTTGGTGTAAGGTTGGGGTGCAGGGAAGGTGGAGCCCCCGAGAAGACCATTGCTTGGGTCAGTCCTTCCACTGATAGAACATTCAAAGCTGTGGCAGGAAAAATTGGGGCAGACTGCTCTGGAAGCAAACATTTGTTCAATGGCCTGTAGGAGATGGTAGGACAAACACCACCAGCCATTCAGGCCAAGGCCTCATGTGACTGGATGTTTGGGGCCAGGCAGACACAGAGTCTACTGGTGTTACAATTTCCCTACCACTGCACTTCAGCTCTTTATCCAGCGTTCTCAATCCGGGGGTGCAACCACTCTAATTACTTGGCATTTACTATAGATGGAAAAAATCAGTGTTGTCAATTTCAAAGAGTATCCTCATCAACACAAACACATCTATCAACTATGCAATGTAATCTACACAGGCTAAGGACCCTAACCCTATGTCATGTGCTTTCATTCATCTAAGATTCTTAGTGCCCAGTTTAGGAATATGATGAGCATTTCCTGTCCCTTTGTCTTGCAGCAAATCTTGATGTAAACAATTTCTAAATTTTCCAGGACTCTGTATGAAGAGTTTTTATAATTCAGTTATCTCAGCTGAAGTGCCATATGGAAAGTATCAGAATCATAATGTTTACTGAGACTTTTGGTTCAGTCTGGTGGGAAAGTCAATGGAAAAAGACAAACCTCTTTAATCCCCAGTCTTGCTTTGTTCTCTCTAACTTACTGGAGCTTGAATTGATGATCAGTGCAACTATGGCACTTAGTTGCATAGCAGGGAGCATTTATCAGCCCATCGGCAAAACAAAAAGATCTCTCATTTGTTTAAGCTTTTCTTAAACAACTTGTTCCAAGGAAGGGAGGGACTTCAAGCTGTTAATTAGCTCCAAAAAGCCCTAGGCACTATTGTACCTACCTTTGCCCCATCTCCCACATCACGGACTAGCCAGCATTTGGTATGCTAGCTAATGCTGAGAGGTGTCTTTGTAAGGCAGAGGGGAGTGGAGAATCCCTGCTTCAGCAGGGAGTAGTGAGAGGGGAGCAGGGGACCAGGAGGAAGCCATGCAGACCCTACCTTACCTGAAATCTCTGCCAGAGCTGCAGCTAGGGAGCAGAGGGGAGCCTCGCCCAGCCTAGAGAGCATACCTGGATGCTGGGGGACTCTGATTTAACTTAAACCAGGGAGAGGTCTGGAACAGACATTGCGTAAATCGGTTTGACCCAAATCAGGTAAGTCTGATACTACATTTTACCAGGTTTATCTAAAACCAGTTTCAGCCATTTTCAATCCAGTTGATGCACACTGAACATCTGTTCCGTTACAGGTTTAAATTAGTTTCTGATCACTTAAACCGATTTATGTGTAATGTTTGTCCCTAGCCCTGATGTCTCCTCTAGCTGTTGAGAAGAGACAAGTGTTCCCCATTCTCATTAATAAAGAAGCTTTGGGAAAAGACTTATGAAACAGGATATCATTAAAAAGCTGTTTACTCCAGGGAAAAAATGGTATTTCATAAGAAGGAAGCAGAGGAAATAAGATTAGCATGAGATGAATATTTCTGTACAAATGTCTGCTAGAATAAGAAGCATCCTGCCTTTTCATTTTATACAGCCATTCTTAGCTCAGAGTTTTACAAAGGTTGATACATCCTGCCCCTGCAGAGTCACTACATCCTGCCTCTGCATGGTAACATAATGCATTTAGGCTTTCTTTTGATAATAGATGTGATTTTTTTTTCAACATATTGTGCTTAGAAAGATTAGTGTTAGGAACAGGAGGAATTCAGATCAATTGACCTGTTCAAACAGCCATGATGACTGGGGCATGGCCAGAGCCCAGCCAGTATGGCCCCTTAGGCAGGAGGTAGTGGGAGGTTATTCCCCCCTCTGCCCCTGGGGACCACAGTTGGGGTCAACCCACCCCAACCACTGCTACCACTCGCTCCCTGTGCAGGGCGAGCTGTGGGATAAGACCCCTCCTGACCCTTCTGCCAGATGCTGGAGGGAGGGGGGAATAACTCTTCTCCCTACCCCGTCAGCTAAGGAGCCTTTCTGGCTGGTCTCTGGCCATGCTCTGGCCCTGTTGCTGGAGTGGTGAAGGGGGAGTGACCATGATGGGGGCAGCAGCCCCTGTCACAGTATCCCAGTGTGTGATCCTCTTCCTGGCAGGGGGACGGAGGGGAAGGAGTGGGAGCATGATGCGGGTGGGGAAAGTTGCTGTAGATTGCATGGGGTGAGAGGTGGTACTGTGGGAGCTTGGTGGGTTGTAGCCCCTTCCAAGCCCCAGTGCTGCTGCTCACCCTATATAGCCCATGGTAGATCTGACCCCCTGCTTGCAGCCCCACCCTGGGAAGAGACTTGCACTCCCCAGACACCATGATAGGCAATGCTGCCCCCATTAAGGGCCCTGCCCCCTCGTCACTCCAGCAGCAGGGTGGGGTGCAACCAGAGCCCAGCTGACATGGCCCCTTAGGAGGGGGACAGAGAAGAGAGTTATTGTACCTCCCTTGGGGGCAGAAGGGGGCTTATGCCACTGCTCAGCCCTGTGCAGGGAGTGAGTAGCAATGGCCAGGGCAGGCAGACCCCACTGCAGTCTCCTGGGGGACAGATGGGGTGGAGGGGGCAATAATCTCCCTCTCTGCCCCCTGCCTAAAGGGACCATGTCAGCCAGCCTCTGGCCACAACTGCACCGCTGCGGCAGTGAGAGGGGAACGTCCGGCAGACCCTGGCTCAGGTCCATGGGACAGGGAGGGGGGAATTCAACCTCCTTCCTGCTCAGTTCACTCCAGGCTACTGCCAGGGCTGCCCATGCCCCCACCACTGGAGCACCAGCAGAGAACTGCAGCTCTGTGCTGAAGGAACAGTGGGGAAGGGGGGGAATTAACCTCTTCACTTCTGGGGCACTGTCTGGCCAGGCCCTTGCCCCCTGCCCCTGCCTCTGCCTATCCCTGTTCTGGCTGGGGAGTAGAAGAGCCAGGCCAGCACTGCTCCACTGGAGGAGAGATCCCAGCCTGGAGAGCATGCCAGGATGCTGGGGGACTTTGGTTTAACTTAAACCAGGAAGGGGTCTGGGACAGAAATTGCGTAAACTGCTTTGTGCTCAATCAGTTTAGTCTGAAACTACATTCTACCAGGTTTATTGCAAACTGGTTTCAGCCATTTTGAAACTGGTTTATGTGCACTGAATTTATGTTCTGTTACAGGTTTAAACTAGTTTTTAATCAGTTAAACCAGTTTATGTGTAATGCCTGTTCCTAGCCCAAAAGTAGTTTCAAATTTGTAGCTAAAATTCATTCGAATAGCATGTCCCCCTGAGCTGTATTTGTTCATGTGAAAAGTGGATGGGCAAGTACCTTCTTCTTTAGTCTTTCTGTGCATATGCACTGCCACCTGTTTGGTGAATGCATCTATCCAAAAAGCCTACTTTTTCCTTTTACAGCCTTGTCAATGCAGTGTTTTCAACATTCCTTCCTCATTCAGGCAGTGGATGTCACACACTCGCTGAACTTGAACCACCAATGACACAGATCTATTAGTGGAGAGTCTGAAGCCTGGTTCAAGCCTGACAGGTATAGAAGAAACAGTTTGTAGAATCTGTTTTTGGAAGAAGGGGCCATATCTTGGGAGCCCTTTTATTAAATTTGTGTCATGAATCCTATCCTGCACCCTTATAAAACAAAGCAAATTTCAAGGAAATCCAAGTATGCACCTGCTGTTTAGAGCACTTTCAAAAAGCCTGCCTTTAAACAGCTTCTCAGCTGTACTTGTAGCTGGCACTCTGCTCCAATACCCTTTTCAACAGCCTATTGAAATAACGTGGATTGTGTTGCATACGTACCTTAACCCTGAATGAAAAATTCTGCTCAAGTTTCTTAAGCATTGTTCAGAAAGCCAACTACTCATTAGGAGATTGTTAGTTGAAAAGACATTGATTGTAAGGTTCAGTAGGTATGCATGGACTATTATTTAAGCCCTTATAATTCAATTAAAGTAAATGATGTATGTGGCAAGTGCTGACAGAGAGCCAAATCCTGTGTTCCATGTTCAGCAATTTCCTTTGCCATTCCAGGGAAACTTCCACTGGAAATTCCTGTGTCTATCAACCAGTAACTTATTATTGCTTTCAGCCTTTTTTGTTTATCCAAAATTGGAAATCTAGATAAAAAATCCTACAAATTTTTACTTTGACAGTATAAACATTTATTATCTCTTGCTTCACTAGTGAGCTTTTCCTTTCTAATGCACTGCGTTGTTCCGAAAGCAGTTAAGTAACTTTAGTGATGCAAAATTTTTCAGTAAGTACTTTTAAAACACTACAGAGCACAATTTGCTTTCATATACTAATCAATAGTATTCAACATTCCTCCATTAGATCCAATTTCTATGACAGAAAAATTACTCAAATAGCTTCACTTTGTATTGTGAGTGCATTCAATTCTCACTTGTGGGATTAGAATATCCTCTCCGCCCAGCCAAATAACTTGGCTACAAGCAGACCCTCATCCTTTTCCCTCACCTTAGCCCCTCCACAAAACAAATCAATAAATGCAAAGAGGTGCTGAGCTTTAAAACACGGATCAGTCCATAGGTGCAGCAAGTGCTTAGCATAATGCTCACCCGGCCCTAAACTGAGAATGCATATTATATAAGATGATTATATACTACAATACCATGCAACAAGTACTACACATTTAAAAAAAAAATCAATGACTTCAGTTAATTAAGGTACTGGTGTCTCAAAGGAAGATACAGAGCTATCTGGCAGGTCAATACAGCTTGAATTTTCATGGGATTAGTGGAGTGGGATTAGTTCTGGTGTAGGGTAACTGAAAGTCTCTATTACCTGAGATGGTTTTTTTTTTCCCTCGTGTTCTCTTTCCATCCTGTATGAACAATTTTTTCTAAGCACAACAATTATGTAAGCCACAGCATGTAGCTGTTGCGTAACAGGTGAATTTATCACAGAAGTATGCGTTATGTTTCTAAGGGTCCTTCATGCTGTATATTTCCAGAAGAGATACTGTTTTGTTTTATTTTTGTTCTTGAAGATGCATAGCTTTTTAACAGCTGCAGTTGGGAGTCTTTTTTTAAGAGGTACAAACAACAGGAGGCAAGACATAACCCTGCTGGATGAGAGGATCTCCATAATAAAATGCTTTTTTTGCTGTTGCAAGTTGGTGGAGAACTGTTTGGCTTCATCTTCTGTAGCCCAAGGGTGAAGTGGGGTGAAAGACAAAGCTAGTACTTTTCAAGTTTGCTGCAAAATGTTTTGATGCTCAAGGGTGTTTGGAGCCAAACCAATTAAGTATGCTCATTCCTCTCCCATTAGGAGACTATTGTTTACATTATAACAAACAGCTGCAATTTGCTTATTGGGCAAGTGTATAAACTGCTTACATGCATAGGAGTTCTTTGGCCTCACTGCTTAGTTTTGCCTGCATTATTGATGACACTGGCTCGGCGTCCTCATTTTCAAGGCTTTTCAAGCAGCCTTGAGATGACCATATCCTTCTACTAGGTAACAAGCCTTAATGAAGTGTGAAAATCTTCACTCATACTGCTCCTGCAGTTAATGTACAGTGTTCACACTGAGTTTGGTAAATGCATTTCCTGTGTAATTGCATAGCCTTTTTCTCACTTCTGAGGCCATGCAATTATATGGGAAATGCACAGTTAACTGTTATACAATATACTATCTTTACTTGTAGGAGACTTCTTTAATACTCAAATTCAGATTCAGGAACCAGTGTCATACTGGACACTGACAACAAAGTATATTACAGCAGTAATAGTAATATAAGTGCCAAGTTTTTGATAGATGTTTAATCCGTAAATAGGGTTGTACATTGTAGCCATGTTGGCCTAAGGACATAGACAGACAAGGTTCTTTGGGTACATCTGATATCTAATAAAAGATATCACATGTACCCAAAGAACCTTGTCTGCCTATGACCTGTATATGGAATTTCTGGTGGAAAAAAATTCTATGGGTGTCATGAAGCTCAAACCCTCACTAGATGGTTCACCTTGGTGCTAATCTGGATAGGCTCCAACATCTAGATCAGGGACTGGCAATTATTTTGGGTGGAGGGCTGCTTACTGAGTTTTGGCAAGCCATAGAGGGCTGCATGGCAGGCAGCCTGGGGCAGATAAATATTAATTTTCTAATTTTTTTAGGGGCTCCGTGGGCCAGATAGAATGGCCTAGTGGGCTGCTTTCTGGCCTGTAGGCCACAATTTGCCCACCCCGATCTAAATTGTGATCTCTTTTGTCTGTGAAAATTCAACTGTATTGAAACTGATGCAACTTTGCTAGATTAAGAGCCCTATGTCCCAGGCATCAAAGCTCATATTAAAGTCTTTCCAGCCAGCAACAGTATTTCTTATATGTGGTGTTTCTTCTCTCTTTGCTCCAATGACCCTGAGAGCAATGCCATCTGGAGCTCTTGCTTCTGGTAGGGCCACCCATGGTAGCAAGGTCAAGGGAGAGGTTCCAGGCAAACAATGATCCAAGAAGTCCTCAACAGCAGAGCAGGCAGAGAAAGGCTGCAGCCCCAATGGCTGTGAAAGCGGGAGAACTCTGCAACAGAGAAGTGATCCCAGTCATCATGGTTCATCATGTCACTGAACCTGACCACCAACCACCAAGACTGAGTGGGCCCGACTGTGCACTGGAGTCCTCACATGAAATATGCTATGTGCAGATTTCCATCAGGTCCAAAAGCCCTGTGGCGATGCAGGGTTGGTGACAGGTGCAGGGCTGTAATACCTGGAGGCCCCCAGACAAGAATCTGTACACAGGCAGCAGATGCGTGATGCTAGTCGGGCACCTGTGTCAGGACAGGGGTGTCCTTTGGCAGCTGCATCCACAACTGAACAGTCCTTTTTAGGATAACCTCTGCTCACCCTAATAGGGAGGGGGCTAGAAAAGGTGATATGTGTATCTGGAATCAGGATCCTCAGTCACCTGAGGACTCATCAAGCCTGACAGATGTCAGCCTCAACTCCAAGGGACTGCCAATGATGACGATGACACTAAGCACATCACATACCTTACCTTGAGCAGGCACTGTAGGGAGAAAGGTAGTTGTAACCAGAATCAAATCTCTTTCTGTCATGAGTAACATTATAACACAGAGCACTAACATAAGGAAAAATAGTCCTTACCAATAGCTGCAGTGTCCTGAAAGCAAGCTGACTGTTCCCCTTCTGCATATTTTGTGGCTACCAACAACGGTGTCTCAGCTGAGATGGAAACACTCATTGGAAAGAATTTAAAATAACTTCATATTTCAGACTCTAGATTTAGAACAGAAATAGTACTGAGGTTTGCATTTCAGTTAGACCATAGGCTAAGGCCCACAGACCTTTAGAACTTTTTCCCTGAGAAGCCTGCATAAAATATGTCTGTAGTATTGACTAACACTGATAGACTTCAGTTTGCCTCACATGGGACATTTTGCATAATTAAGTACCATTCTATCTGAAAAAAGGGTGCAGGATCTAGCTTCAAACAGCTATATTTTTGCCACTTAAAAATACAATTTCAACTATTTCACTATTCTACAAATCAGTTAAAATCAGAATGGCTGAAGTGTGTTGAAAATGTACAACTGTATGCACTAAAAATAACACTGAAAGAGGATTTCAGTAGAACAAAAATTAAAACCTCGCCTTCTCACCAAGAAATACCACCTCCACTGAAATAAGGAAGAAACCCAAAAGCTTCAAGTCTTAGTCATTAGGGTGAGCAGGATCCCTACTTCAGGCATGTAACAGCATACCATCTCATGACCTCAGGTCTCTCAGAGAATGAGTTTTCTAGACCAGTGTTTCTCACTGTATGGGGCCAGAAGTGGATCACAAGAATATTTGAAAGGGTTGCAAGCAAATCTCAGAAAAAAGTAGGAAAGCATAGGTTTCTGCTTGCAGGCTGGAAGCATGCCAGCCTTCAAGAAGCTGCGGGCTTGAAGGCAGCGGGCACACACGTGTCCATGCCCACACATGCACATGGCCAACATTCAGCCAGGTAGGGTTGTGGGAGCAGTCCGAGCAACTGGATGCAGGCAAGTGTATGAGGGGTGGGGTTTGGAGGTCAAAGGCTTGAGGGCTCTGTGTGTGTGTGTGTGTGTGTGTGTAGAGGGGATGGGTGTGTGAGGAGGGGGTGAGTATCTGCCAGCACTGGGGGAAAGTGGCCAGGCACTGAGGCCATGTTAGGACAGGGGGAAGGCACCTGCCCCTCCAGAGGGCAAAGGGGGCGTAGGAAATCCTTCTAGGGTGGGGTGGAGCTGTGCAGCTGGTCCGACAGCACAGTGGCCAGCGCCCATATTTGCAGGGGCAGGGCACCTGGGAGATGCTGCTTGGGGGGCAGGTGGGTCCATGACCAGGCTAACTGGTGTGGTACAGGAGCCCCAGCCCAGGGCAAGGGGTGCCACAGGCCTCCCCTCCTCCTCTCTTCAGCCTGTGCCAAGGCTGGATTCACTCTGATGCCACCTGCATGAGTTGGAGCTGCTGCAGCCACTGTGCCCCAGCCCAAGTGGGATGGGGGCAGCTGGGTGCTCTCTCCGGCAGGGATGGTGAGACAGTGGGTTGTGGGTTGTGAGTGAGGGTACCAACATGTCTGGAGGGGGTGGGGCAGGGGATAATGCATTGGGAGTGAGGGCACCAACCGGGCCAGTAGGCTGTTGCTTGGGAGTGAAGGGCATCATCAAAGCCAGGGGGCTGTGGGTCAGGAGTGAGGGGCCCAGCAGGATCAGGGGGCAGTAGATGGGAAGTGAGGGTCACCGACAAGGCCAGGGGTTTGTGGCTTGGGAGTGAGGGGCAATGGGTCAGGACTGGCCATCAAAGTTTTGGACCAGGATGGGTTCTGGTACAAAAAAGGTTGAGAACCACTGTTCTAGACCAGCAGTTCCCAAGCTCTGACAGACTGCATGCCACAGGCTTAAAACAGTACAACCTTAAGTACCACCAGCAAATTTTTCAGTTCAAATGGAAGTGCCAACAGTAAATTTTTGTCATATAACAATTATAATAAATCTGTTAATGAGTACCACTGACAGGTTGTCTGCATACCAGTGGTGGTATTGGTCTAAGGACATAGGCAGACAAGGTTCTTTGGGTGAATCTGATATCTTTTATTAGACCAACTAAATAGTTGGAGAACAATTTTTAAGCAAGCTTTCAGGTTCAAAAACCTTTCGTCAGGCTAAGGAAGTTTCAGTAGTTGGTGTGCGCTCTTCCTGGATGGAATGAATAGTAAAGAAGCCAGGGGCTGGTCTTGTCTGCAGACAAGACAGGCAGTCAGTGAAGATGTAGACTGTGGAGTCAATGGGTGAGAGACAGACTGGGGGGCAGGAAGAAGTACCTGGGAATCAGCTGTCAGGCAGGTTATAATGTGTCATAAATCCAATGTCTATATTTAGTCTATGATTTTTAGTATCCAGGAGGTTGATGAAATGGAGTTCATAGGCTCATCTCTGGGAAGTGCTTTGTAAGTTCCCTTTGATGATCAAGACTGAGAGATTGGAGAGAGTGGTTTTCTTGTGAGAAATGTGCCCCCACAGGTAATTGGGTAGTCCTGTTTTTTGCAAACCTCACTAACTTCATCACCAGAAGCAAACTTCCTCAGGCACAGAACACACCAAATGGATCCAGACCATGCCATGACAAGGAATGCAAAACCTGCCAACACATCTCTACCATCCCCACTATTACTACACCCCACAACACAGCCATCAGCATTCCCAGATCTTACAGCTGCACCTCCAGAACTGTAATGCATCTCATCCAATGCACCAAATGCCCTAATGGAAAATATGTAGGAGACCAAACAACAACTGCGCACTAGAATGAACGCACACTGGAAATCTATCAAAGACAGGAATACCCAATTACTTGTGGGGGCACATTTCTCACAAGAAAACCACTCTCTCTCCAATCTCTCAGCCCTGATCCTCAAAGAAAATTTACAAAACACTTCCCAAAGATGAGCCTATGAACTCTACTTCATCAACCTCCTGGATACTAAAAATCATGGACTAAATATAGACACTGGATTTATGACACATTATAACCTGCCTGAC
>JAGPOW010003476.1:600316-612627 GCA_030014935.1 Caiman crocodilus | reverse complement strand
GATGAGCCTATGAACTCTACTTCATCAACCTCCTGGATACTAAAAATCATGGACTAAATATAGACACTGGATTTATGACACATTATAACCTGCCTGACAGCTGACTCCCCAGGTATCTTTCCACTATTCATCCCCCTTCTCTCCCCAGCTCCCCCAACCTGTCTCTCACCCATTGACGCCTCAGTCTACATCTTAAATGACTGCCTGTCTTGTATCCATACCAGCCCAGCCTCTGGCTTCTTTCCTTTTCATTCCATCCAGGAAGAGCACACACCAACTGCTGAAACTTCCTTAGCCTGACAAAGGGTTTTTGAACCCCAAAGCTTGCTTAGAAATTGTTCTCCAACTGTTTAGTTGGACCCAAGGAGCCTCGTTTAGACTGAGTTGTGGTACTGTGAATCTTACCATGTACTGTTCCTTGCAGCCAGACATAGAACATAACAGTGATGTGCTTGCTTTGACAATGTCCTTGCCCTCTAGTTGGTTCATCTGTTGCTTGTATTGACTAACTTGTGGTTAACCAGCAGTGAGGATAAAGCTGTAGCAGAATTGAGCAACCTAGCTTTTCACCCTTGAGCTGAAGTGGCTTTCAGATTACCCTGGGCTTGATAGTCCAGGATTCTCCACTGGGTTTAAAGTGGAAAGACTCAGGTAAGCATTTAATTCTTAATATCTCTAGGAGCACAGTTGCAGGTATGAGATGAAATAGCTGGAGGGGAGCTACTGCTTCTTGAGTTTTGCTTGGCTTCTTTATTCAACTTCTCCAGAGTGGTCTAAAGCACTAGCATTCCTTGTCTGAATTTGTTCATGGCATCTGTAGGAATTGGTAGATATTCAGAGGTCTCAAATAGAGGTGGTTGGTAAACTTTTGTGGAAATCTTTTTAAAGATAAAATGCTCTTTTATCTAATGCCAAACATTTTCGCAAATGGTGATTTTAGTGAAAATGACAAAATATTTTAAAATGGGAAAAAGATTTGAGAATTTTGGAATTTCCTTTATAAATGTTATGTTATAAGATTCTCATTTTCACTTTTATGTAGGCATTATTTCGTGACTTATTAGTAGTGGTAACTCAAAAATATTGATACTCCTGATATGTCATAATATGACAGAATAAAATAGTTGAATTCTGTTTTTATTTTGAAATCATTAAGGACATAGCCTATTTAGTACCAACTGAAAAATATTCTCTTTTAGATCAATGTTTCTGTTTGTAATGAGACAGCGTGACACACAGTGCTATTACAATGGACTGATGACTGTCTACATCCAGTTCATTCTACATTTTTTTGGGGGGAGGGGAGAGAGACAGGTGGGGAAGAGCAAAAATAAAGTTCATCCACAAATACTGACTTTCACTCAGAATATGTTTCTGAGGGGAAAAGTACCTAAAAAAAATCTGGCACGTTCAGGAAACTGTAAAAGGTTGACACGAGAGTTGCTGTGAGCAAGATAGCCCCAGAATGCAGTGATGCACGCCAAAGAACCACTCTGGTATAAGAGCAAAAGTATTGTATATTAAGTTCCCAAAGTAAAATTGTTCATCTTGTACTGTTGGTCTAATTACAGCACAACACTCTGCTAATGAGTAGGGCTGCTCTTCCCTTTACACATCATACTTTCCAGTTGTCCAAGTTTTTTTGGAAATTTCTATAGTTTGCGCAATGTACCAGTTGTTTCCAGTTTTGGCTAAATTCTGGTTAGCTGCTGGCTTGGTTTGAACAAAAATTCTAGCTGCCCTCTCTTCAGCTTTGTAAGTGTCCTCCCTTCCTGTCTCTGCTGAAAATAAGAGCAGCAGAGGTTACTAATGCTCTGGGCATTAACCCTGAGTCTCTGAGCACAAGGGTAGTCCATGAACTTCCAGCTGGTAAGTGGGATGGAAAGGTTTCAGCAGGTGGGAGAATTGCAACTTCTCTGGTTTGTGTCTCCTGTTCCATCCCTTTGTTTACACTGCTCCCAACTCCCAATGACTGGTTACTGGGCTTCTCCCATATATCCCAGAAAGAAAAAATATGAGAGCTCTCTCCAAAGAAGCTATATGGGATGTGAAACCTTTCCAGGGAGGTTGATGTAGAGCTTGCTTGTGTTGGGACTGTGATAGCAGCTATGCCTGTTGTATAAAGCTGGGTCTGTCAACTGGGGGTATGTATGGAAAGGTCCTGGGGGGTATATGCAGGCAGGCAGGCAGGGATGGAGCGCTGCCAACCACCACCCTGTGCTGCCACCTCCCAGGAGCAGGGCAGGGGGGCAAGAGCAGCGGTGCCCCTCTGTGGATCACACAGGTGCTGCCTGGCTGGTTGGATGAGGGCGAGGGGGAGCTCGCAGATGGTGGTCACTGCCACTATCCACTGCTGCCGCCACTGCCCGCTGTGTGCAACTGTCACATGCCACTTTCCCACAATCAGTCATACACTTGACTCCACAACCAGTCACTGATGGGCAGTGTGCAATTGGCCAGGTGTGAGGCCTGTCAGCAGCCCATGGAGTTGCATGTATGATTGGCTATGGTAAAGTGGGGCCTGGTGTGGCAGCGCAGGGTGGTGGGTGGCAGCTGCCATGTGCAAGCTCCTTTTTTCCCGCTCTGCGTCTGACCGCTGATGGTACACTTCTTGAAAAAGGTTGAAAACCCCTGGCATAAATCATACCTCCCACCATGAGCAAAATGGGAAACAGGAAAAACATGCCGTTAGGTCTGCCCATGCCCAGTGTCTCTGTAAATATCGTTCATGATCTTTGAAAGTAAAAGGGTATTTTCTGTACAATAGAAGTGAACATATGTATGCTTAATAAATGTGAAAGTGCAAGTCTCCAAAATGAACTGGGCTTTAAACACGAGCCCAGACAAATGCCATTCCAAAGCTTTGCCTCCAGGGTATTGAACAATGCATTTAACTGTGACAGACTAAATCCAGATCAACATACAAGAACCTTCCTGACTAGCAGCTGCCATGGCCATGCTCTCATCGTTTATCTCTTGTATGAATACTGGTGCTTGTTTTAATGTAATTTCTGGTTTTATAATAGCAGCAAGTAAGGCTGTATATTGGTCATAGCCATGAAGCGGTAATGAAAACTGTTGGACCAGATGCCTTTCTTCATTAGAAACTCTACTAACTGACATCAGCAGAGGATCTAATTTTATATGGCATTTAGACTTCTATTTTTACTGACTTGTCTTGAGAAAGCTGCACTTTGGCTATCTGCAGGGCTGTAGAAAGACATTGTTAGGTTTGCAGACTGGTAGGTTTGAGGGGTTTTATACACTTTTGTACAATGAAATTTGTCCAACTTCCAATATGTGGATTCTGGTAGCAGTCCCCACTTCTCCCTCCAAATAAAAATGAATCTATTCTAAACTGAGTCTGGCATTATTTGGGGAATTAAGTGTAAAATTCCCCTCTACATTACTTCCTTGTAACACGTCTCCAATCGATTAGATTCTTTCTTGCATTGTCAATAGGGTTATACTCTGTATACTCTGTCCCAGAACTGCGATACAAGCTTTCAGCTTTGGAGGACTGAGTCAATATTTGAAAACATGGTTTAAACATGGTTTGGTTATTTTAGCAAGATTCAGCTATGTTTTAACTTGTTCTCAAATTAAAGATGATTTAGTGGTAGCAGTTTGGACCTTAATTTCAGCTGACTGAAGCTCTGGTTTCATAATATAACCAGTGTTCTAATCCGCCAGAAATGCATTGCTTATTATACCTGATTTGTGTAATCATTACATGGTAATTATATCCTAATAAGCACAGAAGATCAGGTGAAAAAAGCACCTAAAAGGATCTATTAAGCCATAGAAAGTACTGATTTTTCTCTACACAATATCATGTGCATTAATCCTCACTATAACAGTTTCATAATAAAGATGGGGGTATAACTGTAAGCAATATCCACAAAATAGATTGGATCTTACTGGCCTTTCTAGATACATCCATCATATGTTTAACGCCCCCTACAAAGAGTGTAATGCTCTAGATTACTGTGGGAGAAATAGACAGAATTCACCTAATTCATCCTCAGTTCAGACTATGGGCAGGCTCTGAACCCAGGACTCCTTGGCTTTGCTGACAGCAGGAAATTGCTTTTTTTGTGGAAACACTGAAACCATCCTAGTGCTACTTGCAGTGTATGTATTAAGTGTAGATTTGGATCCAAGCAGGGTTAAATAGCATGTGACATTACACACTACAGCTATAGCTTCAGTCTGCTGAGAGTTAAAGGGAGGAAGCTTCTTAGTCTGGATATACCCCATAAGAGAGAAACCAGCACGTATTCTTCCCTCTAACCTGCTTTGTTGGATTTGGGTCTTTGTATGGTGCAATTTGGCTCTAATCCTGAGGTCCTTACACAAGTAAAGCTCTTCTTTATGAAGGCTGGAAGCTGTCTTTATTATTGTATTTTCATTCAACTTTATATTTCTCAGAACTTTTTGTTTCTCTCTGTTGTATTTGCCCTTCTTTTATGACTTTTTCCTGTCTCTGCTTCTTTGCAGAGGGGGTTTTAAAACTGTGGGTTTGGAAAAGAGTGAAGATCCAATAAGAGCAAAAGGCTAGTCATCTCTGGAGCCATTTCTGAGTACTTCCCATAAGGCAGGTTTAGATGCTTAGCTGTTGTAAATTGGCATGTCTCCATTCAGTCAATCAGTGACCCTATTTTATGCCTGCCCAGGACCTCTGCTGTTGCAGATGAAATGAAACTGCTGAAAGCAAGTTCACTGCTTGATGCACCAGGCTGAATTTTCCTGGTGCAAATTTAAGGCACCACAGAGAATATAGGCTGTAAAGAAACTAACCTCAGTCGAAATCCATCCCTGGAGGAATCTTGTTCTAAGAAGGAACTTTATTGTCCTTCGCTGCATTATAGTGTGGTAGCACAGGATTTGCCAATGATAAATGGGTCCTTTCTGCTTTCTCAGGCTGCGTATCAGCAATCAGAGACAATTTAACCCCATTGGTAAGATGCTGAGTATATATTGTGAATAATTCAATAGCTGAATGACAACAGGGATTGTAAATCTATCACTGTGATTGCTATTGGAATTTGGATCTTGCTTCTCATATGCTGGTTGGATATTTCTTATTTTTATCTGAGAGTCACTATATCCTAAAATCAAGAACAGGAAATGTAATGCACTTGGGTAGATTTAACCAGTGCCACATGACTCTACTATAAGTCAAACAGAGAAAGACGTTATATGGATATGAATCAACAGTGTGCCTTTGTTGTTAAGAAGGCTAACAGCATACTGGGCTGCATTAGTAGGAATGTTGCCGGCAGAGCAAGGAAAGTAATTATTCCCTTCTATTTGCTACTGTGGGTGAGGCCACATCTGGAGTACTGTGTCTAGTTTTAGGCCTCCCACTACAAGGATATGAACAAGTTGCAGAGAGTCCAGCAGGGGGCAATGAAAATAGTTTTGGGATCTGGGGCATGTGAATTCTGAGGGGAGACTGAGGGAACTGTGCTTATTTAGTCTGCAGAAGAGAAGACTGAGACAGGATTTGATAGCAGCCTTTAACTACCTGAAGGGGGGGGGGTCCCAAAAAGATGGAGCTAGACTGTTTTCAGTGGTGGTAGATGACAGAACAAGGAAAATGGCCTCAAGTGCACCAAGGGAAGTTTCGGTTAGATATTAGGGAAAACTGTCTCACTGGGAGGGTGGTAAAGCATCAGGTCAGGATACCTAGAGAGATGGTGGAATCTCCATCCTTGAAGATTTTTAAGGGCAGCTCAACAAAGCACTGGCTGGGAAGATCTAGTTCAGGACAGTCCTGCTTTGAGCAGGAAGTTGGACTAGATAACTTCCTGAGGTCCCTTCCAGCCCTAATGCTTTATGATTTTATAGACCCATCCATAGTTCAATACTGCTAGAAGCTAAACTCATCTTAACAGGATGTATACATGATATCTTTAAGGCAATGACAAAATTAATGGTGAATTAGAGCACTACAATCATCTGGAGTACCTGAGGAAGTACTTGATAGTTCAGTCACTTTTTAAAAATCAGAACCGTTGTGTTACTTCTTGTGAACAGCAGAGAAGAAAGGGGATTTTCAAGATGATGGTATCATGGCATGATGGACCAGTGGTGGGAGTCCTAAATACAGTCCTACTGTGAGGTATATTGTGTATGGGCAATAAGGAGTGTATGTGGGGGGGTGGTAGGATCTGGATATGGTGGGTGGGTTGGGTGTGGGGACTGTGGGGGGGGTGCTAGGTATGTTTGGTGGTATGGTGTGTGGGCTGTGTATGGAGGCAGGGATCCTCACAGTCCCCAAAGTGTGCCAGTCCCTGGAGCTGCATGTGGCAGTAGTGAATGGGGCCAGCCCAGCCCAGCCCCATAATGTGCACCTCCCTGTGCTCCCACCCTAGTCCCCAGCCACAGGTGGTGGCAGCGTTCAGGACCAGCCCCACTGAAGCTGGTGGTGCAGGTCATGGGGTTTGACCAGGGCAGCAAGGAGGGCCCAGCTCCGCATCGCAGCGCTCTCCATCATTCCCTATGGCTTGTGTGTAGCAGTGAGTGGGACCAGGCTGATGGCTGCATCACATGCACAGCTCTCCCCAGAGGTGTACAGCTCGGGTGCTCTGCAGGCAAACTTTGTGCGATGGAGCCAGGCAGACCCTGTTCTCAGACTCCACACTTTTGCCACCCCACCCTGGGACCCTGCTGACCCTGGGGCACTCATGTGGGCTGCGCACTCCTGCCTGGTGCCACTGCCAACTCCCTCACCGTTGCCACTATCCCTGCTGCCACTTCTGTGCTTCCTCTACTGCTTCCCTACTTTCCTTCCTGCATGCCTGCCCACCTGCCACTGCTTTCTACCTCCACCCTCCTGGCCAGGCTGCGCTGGGCTGGCTACAAGCCACACTGTGAGGTCCTGGCTATTCATCCAGAAATCACGCGGTGCATGGCTGGGACCGCATGGTATGGCATGGAGCCACTCTGGCTTGGCCCAGCCCCTGAAGAGTTGGGTGATTGCCAGTGATCCTCCCCACACCCTCCCTCAGCCTGTTCTTATCTGAGTTTCCACTCTTGGATGAAGGGAGGGCAGTGGAATAGCCCCATGGTCACCAGGCCAGAAATCTCTGCTAGGCAGAAGCTTCTGGTTGGCAGCTGAGGTGAGGCAGGGCCAGGTGGGCCCTGCTGCTGTCGCTGCTAGGTCCTGCCACCGGCTCCTCCTGCCACTAGCACCTTGTCACCTTCGATAGGCAGCCACTGGCAGGTAAAATATTTTGAAATAGATAGAATGGCCTGGTAGGCCAAATCTGGCCCACGGGCTGTATTTTGTCCACCCCGTATCTATAGCCTGCTGGGGAAGGCGGAATATCTGGCAGTGGCAGCAAAGGAGGGCTTTGATGTTCCTGGCATGGGTTCCCTCCGTCCTCTGCTTTTGGACCCATTCAGGCTTTTGTGCCCTCACATGGTTTGCCCAGGGGTCAAACCCTGTTTGTTATGCCACTGATCCCTTGATCAGTGATTCTCAGCCAGGATTCTATGAGATTCTTTTAAGGGTGATGCCTAGTACTAGCACTGTTAAGTGTGCAAACACTTAGATATAGTTCAAAAGATTAAACTGTGGCCACAAACAGGTATTCATTTGTAGCAATGAAAAATTTTCATCACTAGAAACATTTCCAGAAGAGGGAGCAGTACAGGTATTTGGTTTGTGATTGCCCCATCTCTCCTACTCCTTGTGCCTTCCCAAGACCCAATCTGGGGAGCAGTGGCTGCTCCAGTACCCCCATGCCCGGGGGGACTGGAGCTGTGAGGCAAAGCCCCTGCCCACTCCTCAGACTGGGGAGCAGCTGCTCTTCCACTTTGTTCTCAATGGACAGGAGCTGAGCAGAAATAGAAGCAGAGAAAAGCTCTTGCCCTCTCTTCAGACTAGTTTGGAAGCTGGGTGAGTAATGGTCTATAGGAGGGGCAGGAGCAGCAGCCCATAGGGCATTTCCAGACCTCAGTGATCCTGGTCTGGGGAAACCATGGGAGTCTTTCTCTGCTGCTTGACTCCTTTCAGGACCAGAAAGAGGCAAGCAGAAGCAGCTTCCTGCGCCTATGCCAGACTAGGGGGACCCTGGTCTCAAGAAGATACAGGGAAGCATCTTTCCACTACTCAGCCCCTCTTGGTTGCCCAGATGAATTGAGCAACAGAGAAGTATGCAAGCATTTTTTTCTGCTGGAGAGACTTTCCTTGTTGAAAGAGGATGATTTTTCTTTCACAAGAGGCATTTTTTTTTCTGTGGGAGAAACTCGATGAATGCCTGTACACTTCTGGTTTATATTGGGAAAACAGCGATTCTCCTGATAAAAACATAACACCTGTACATGGCCTGCATGTGAGTGCCAACTTCTACTCATGATTAGAAACAGAGAGTAAGAACTTCTCTTGCCAGATCAGAAAGAAGGCAGGGAAGCACAGCCTTTTCTTATCAGGGGTCCCTGTTTGTTTGCAAGACCTTGTTTTCTGATAAGCATAGCTCTGCTGTTACTGGAAGAAGGAAATAATTCTGGACATTGCTGCTCTACCTTGAATAACTTAAGCTTTCTGAATTAGAGAAAGATTTATTGATACTGTGTAAAGGCAGTCTCCAAGATCTTGGTTTACAAATCCCTAATCCCTCATCTGCAAACTCTCAGGGCCTTAAGTATCTGAAACAGAGCCTCAGTTTCTCTAAGGTATTTATTAGATCACTTAGGGTGCAGACAGAAGTTACATTTGTCACGTGATTAGCTCCCTGAAAGTGCTATACAGCTGTACCGTGACACATGTGTATGGTTGCAGAACACCTTAAAAGTCGCCAACTTGGTGACAAATTAACCTTCATCAAATAAGTGAAGGCGCTCCACTTTTGGAGTACCTTGGGGAACTTTTGTTCCCTAGGGTCAATCTGTTGCATGATCAGGGCTGGGATGATGCAGCCCAGGCCTGGTCCCCAGTGCTGTCTACGTCAAACATTGGGGGAGAGAGGAAGGGGAGTCAGCTGCAGGCTGGGGTTTGCCCAGCCTGAACTGGAGGGAAGTGGGGTGGGTGGTGACCATCCAATATCCCCCCCCGCTACCCCTCCTGCCTCCAGGTCAGGCCAGGAAAATCCCAGCCCACAGTTCACTCCTGCTCTTTTTCTGTAGACAGCACTGGAGGCTGTGGAGAGAGGCTGCAGGCAGACTCCTCCAGCTCATTCATCTCCAGAGCAGAGCTTGATTTCCCCCTCTGTCCCCCAACCCTGACCCAAGAGACAAATGCCTGTTGGCCTGGGGGGTGACGGGCACAACACTCTAACTCATGGCGCTTTATGTAATGTGGCATGAATTAGAGCAGGGGCCAGCCAGTGTGTGTCTCAGTGCCCTTATGGTATCGGTTTACAGTGGTTTCCAACATTTTTTTGCTGCGACCCAAAATTGTCTCCCAACACGGCACCGCAGGGGCTGCTGGGAGCATAGTGAGGCAGTGGCAGCCCAGGGGCACCGCCATTGACCCCTTTGTGCACAGTGGCCGCTTCCATGTTCCTGGGCCATGGGCTTGAATGTGCATGTGTGTGGGGGCTGTACTAAGGACCCCCCACAACCCTGATTTGGGTTGTACCCCTAGGTTGGGAACCAAGGGTTTAGAATCTGGTTCTGAACTTCCCTGTACCTTGCGTAGTCACTTATACCATGGACAAATTTTGCATCCACTCTACAAATCAGAATTCAGCACTTACCTCAGTGGCAGTAAGAAAGAGTAATTTAAGAAAAGATGGTAAAGTTTCTTGGAAAGCTAATATCTCCAATAACCTCTTACAGTTACCTGAGTTATAGTTTCCAAAATAAGGCTGAAGTTTTCCCTGTGTTTATCTTCAAGTGAAAACATGTTCAGTAATGGTTCTCCTGCATCTATGGCAACATTGAGATCATTTGGGAGGTTGCATCATAGCAGCAGCAGCATTGCCCGTCAGGAAAACCCCTTGCCAGACTTCCCCTTGCCAGACTTCAATAACAACTCCCTTGGTAGCATGAGTACATTCTCTGCTACCAAAACAGCATGCGTCTTTTCCATTTCTGTATCATAGGATACAAAATTATGGGGCAAGGTGAATAAGAGCACAAGTGTATGTATTTTGAAAACTAATCTCTAAGTCAGTGTTAATCTTTCTGCCAAACTGAGCACCATAGTTTATAAACATGAATAAAACTCCACTATTTGTCTGAAACACATTTTACAGTATTTGCATACTACATAGCTCCCTTCATGCAAGGTTTTCACAGTGCTTTACAAATATTACAGCATATGCCATGAGGTAGATAAGCATAACTAATCGTCTCCATTTTTTGTTTTTCCTCTGCCTTGCACCTTTTAATCATGTGTACATGAGCAAAGCAGAAGCTGTAAAATGCTGCTGTTGTAATTAAGCAGCGATGGTTACCAGTTGAGATGTAACATTCAGATGCCTGGTTGTTGTATTTTGCTCTCATGATTAAGGTCCAGCTGTTCCCCAGATGTGGGACTGGAAAGGCATTCCTCCTTTCCCCCCTTCCCCTGATCTGATTGATAGGTATTTTATAGTCTATTTCCTCTCCTACAGGTCAGCTGCTAGGATCATCTGTGCCTAGCTCACTTATTACTCAACTCCCTGCGATTGTAGAGGTCTTGAGTATTGGTAGCACCAGCCTGCCTTGTTCTTTGCTTCTGGTACAGAACAATTCAGCCTGTCAAGGACTGAACTGCTTTGGTCTAATGAAAGTTACAGGGTTTAATACAGTGGTGTCTGTGCAACGTGATGCCCTGTGATAGACATAAGGTTAAACTAGATGATGTTCCTTCTGGCTGTAAACTCTGTGGAATACTTGACACCCAACTTGCACGTGGTCTGCATAAATCATAGAAAACAGTGCTGGAAGGGACCACAAGAGGTCACCTAGTTCATTTCTCTGCCCCAGGGCAGGATCCGTTATACCTAAACTATTTCTGACAGATGTTTGCCTAAATTATTTTAAAACACTTCCGGTGAGGGAGCTTCCACCACCTTCCTGAGAAATCTAGTCTAGTTTTTAACTCTTCTTATAGTTACTTTTCCTACCGTTTAACGGGATCTGTCTTGTTGCGATTTAAGCCCTTTCTTGTCCTTTACCCAGAGGACAAAGAACAATTTACCTTCTTTGTAGCAACCTTTCATATATTTGAATACTGTTATCGTGTCTTCCCTTTGCCTTCTCTTCCCAAGACTGAGCAAACACAATTCTTTCAGTTTTTCTGCAAACACTATGTTTTCTAAACCTCTAATAATTTGTTGTTTCTCTCTTTGGGACTCTAGTTTGCGTACATCTTCGTTGAAAAGTGGTACCCCAGACCACACACAATAGTGAGGTGCTGAGGCCTCACTAACGCTGAATAGAACATAAAGATTATTTAATGCATCTTGCATAAGAAACTCCTGTTTGTACAGACTGGTATGATGGGGTCACTCAGGTTCAATTATCCACAATAACCTACACCATTTTAGTAGAACTTCTGCCTAGCTGGTTCCCCATTGTGCATGTGATTATTGCAACCAAAGTGTAGTTTTGCACTTCTTCTTATTGAATTGAATCCTATTTATTTTGGATCACTTCCCAAATTAGTCAAAATTAAGTTTGAATGCTCTGTCCTCCAAAGCGCTTATTACCCCTCCCAGCTTGTTATGTGTTTACAAAGTCCAGCTTACAAAATGTTGTGCTCTCTCTCTATAGATTTCTATATTATGGATTGGTATAGAATATAGATAAATATAGCACAAGCTTTTGTGAGCTGGGGCTTAGTTTATATATAGCACAAGCTATAAAATACATGTAGCACAAGCTTTTGAGAGCCGGTGTTCAGTTATATCTATAAATGCATATCTATATATATCTATATAGCGCGAGCTTTTGTGAGCTGGAGTTCAGTTCATCAGATGCTGCCTTTACAGACACACCAAGCTGGACGGGGCTATACATACTTAATATTGCTTGCAAATATGTATATAACTAACTAACTCTATATCTAGTTAGTCTATAAGGTGCAAGTCTACCTGCCTTCTGCTTGACTTGAGGCTACTATGAGAAAGTCTCTCTGCTAACTGAATAAGCACCAAGCTCAGGACTGAACCCAGGAGTGCCTCACTTCCCTCCTGCCCCTGAGCTAGAGAGAGCTGTTCTTTTACGTCTCCTTGTCCAAGCAGCTGAGTAAGTACCCCCCTTGTAGCAGATGCATCCCTCCCCTCCCACTTTGGAAGTTGGCTGGGGAGGATGTTCAAAGCCAGGACTCTTTGTTCATGGAGCTAAGTGGCTTCCCCAGCCTCAAGGCAGAC
>JAGPOW010003476.1:577400-591737 GCA_030014935.1 Caiman crocodilus | reverse complement strand
CAGATATGTAAACAAAGGCCATCTGAGGGAGGAGGGGGGTGGCTATATATTCTTCTGGAAAGAGAAACTTGCAAATGACAGGTGAATACATGGTGTCAGTTTCACTATTAAGAACCAGATTGTTACCCGAATGCCTGAATCCTCTGTTGGCATTAATGAGCGCCTCATGGCTCTCTGTCCCCAACTGACCAGCAGTTGGCTTGTTATCAGTAAATATGAAACAAGACTGAGAAATCGATGATCTGACCCTCCCTTTAACCACCACCTGTGGTGTTTGCCAGAGGGTCTGTGGCTCTAAGATCTGCCTTCTTAGCCATCAGTGGGCTCATCTGGGACCCTTTACTCGACCCGCGGAAATGATGATCCTTGACCATAATGGATTGCTGCCGCTGCCGATATGCCTGGTGGATTTGAGTTTATGGTTGGCCATAAGGGTGATTTTTACCTAGCAATGTAGTTATACCTTTATTTAAGCCATCAATCTACAGCCAAGTTAAAATGTGATGTCCTTCTGAAAGTTATGCTGTAGTTCAGACTTCAGTTAGCAGAGAATCTACCTTTTCCCTTGGTGGTTTGTTCCAGTAGTTTTTTTGCCTACATTGCAAAAATTACCATGAGACTTGCTGACATTGGTTTCTGCTCACTGGCACTTGTAATTGCTGTTCCAAGCTATGTGAAAAAGTCTTCTGCCATCACATCTCCTCCTCCTGTAGATAACTGTATACTGTGATCAGATTGCCTCCTAACTTTCTCTTTGATACCATTGGCACAAGAATAGATGGGTATAAATTGGCCATGAATATCAACTGCTGCAAATTGTAAATTTTTTTTAACCATCAGAGCTGTGAGTAGTGGGCTAGAAACCTATGTGGTTTTAAGCCTGATCAGTTTATTGAAAGGATTATACGGCATGCTTGCCTGCAGTTGTATGGGACAGACTGCAAGGACCACAGAATTCCTTTCCTGCTCTGTGGTCCTACAACTTGGAAAGGTTTAGCTGCTTTGGTTTTCTTTGAAAGACATGATTTCCAGACTTGGATTTATTCCTTTCACCTTCTCAGAACCCTTGTACATCCACCTGATTCAACATACAGATTCTGATGTTAGAAACTGATTCTGTGGCCATGCCTGTATTGTTTCCCTGTCAAGCCTGGTATCAAGGCCCCTAAGCTGGACTTCAGTTAACCTGGAGGGGTCTGGCATGCCTATCCCAGAGCGTGTGAGTAGCACAGGAATGTAAAGGCAAGAGTTCTTTAAGCGGTCTACTATGCTTGATTGCCAGGCTTGGGGGTGTGTTTCGTAGGAGTGAGTGAATGGGCGGGGCTTGCTCAACAGCGATCCTGGAGACTATAGAGATGTAGCCTTCATCTCTTTAAGTATACTATAGGCAGCCCTCAGTTTTAGGACGCAATTGGTTCCTGAAAACCATGCCTTAAGTCAAAATGTTGCAACTTGGAACTGATTTTCCCATAGGAGACAATGTTATAAAAGGGGGATTGGTTCTTGAACCAAGGCCAGATACTGTATTTTCATCAAAAATAACCCAGAATTTTGTACTCAGTCAATTATAGATGAGTAATATAGCTACATTAATGTATTTCTATTGTAAATAGCAATCATATTGATTTGGGACAACTTTTCTGAGGTGACTTTGCTGGACTTTTTGAAGGGCTCTTGACTGGAGTCTTCTCAGGAGTCTTGGCTGCAGGTTTTTCTGGAGTTTTGTTTGCTTTCTTAACAAAAGCGTCCAAAGAAGTTTGGACAGATGTTCTCCAGGGAGATCAGCAACACAGCAAACTTGTTTGCTAGTGTGGCATGGCATTGGATCAAGTGTTGTAAACTTGAACCTGATGTCAGAAAGTTGAAACAGTGTCAAGTTATAAACTTTGTAAGTGCAAAACATTAACTTGAAATGTTGTAAGTCGAGGACTGTCTGTACTCCAAAGCTGGCTGTTTTAAACCAAAACTAAGTCAACTGTGGCAATCCCTCACAGCTGAGGATGATTGTCTTCCACGATTGCTTTATCTGTGGGTCTAAGATGGCTGATGAGACTAGTCTGGGGTTGACAGACTCTGTTGCAAATTTGGCATGTGTTTCTGTGTGAGGTGGGTGGCTCTGGATTCTTGATTTGTCTGCAATACATTGTTTCTGTCGCTCCTGCTTTTCTGTCTCCTGTTTTCAACATAAGGTTGAAAAGTACAATAAAAGCTGCGCTATCTGGCACCTTACAAGCCAGCATGCTCTACTATCTGGCATGCTGGCTTGTAAGATAAAGTGAAACTGGAAGTGCCCACCACGGCACTTCGGGTTTCTCCGAGCCCCCACGGCTGGGGGCAAAGCAGCCTGTGCTGCCAAGCCTCCACGGCCTAGGGACGCAACAGGCTGTGGGGGGCCTGCGGGATGGGCGGCAATGCAGTGGTAGGGACAGTGATGCGGTGGGAGGTGTGGTGGGATGCCTCCGATGTGGCAGGAGAAGCAGCAGCCGGGGCTGCTCAATTAACCAACATATTTTATTATCTGGTATCCCCCATTGTCGGAGGATGCCAGATAACAGAGCTCTTACTGTACCAAGATCCTGGCAGTAAACTTTTCCTCCATTTGGAGCAGTCCTGGGCAATAGTCTCTCATGAGTTGATGTTACAATTTTTTAAGTTGGCCTTGAGGACATCCTTGAAGGACTTTCTCTGACGTCTTCTTGAGCATACACCTTGACTGAGCTTGGAGAATAGAACTTGCTTTGGGAGTCTGGAGTCAGATATCCATATGATGTTGCTGGCCCACTGAAGTTCATCAGCGCTTTGATGCTCATGGTGTTTTGGCTTGTGAGAGGATGCCAATGTTGGCATGTCCGTCTTCCCACTGAATTCAAAACATTTTCCACAGGCAATGTTTATGGTACTTCTCCAGTGACTTGAGGTGTCTCCTGTACATTGTCCATGTCTCAGCTCTGTAGAGTAAGGAGGGGATCATGACTGCTTGATAAACCATAAGCTTCTTTTCGGATCTGATGTTGTGATCTTCAAACACCCATTTCTTCAGGTGTCTGTAGATTGCACTTGCACTTCTAAGGTGATGTTGGATTTCTTTGTCAATGAATAACAGTAACCCAATAGATGGGTGCGGTATCATCTTTCAGCATCAGGCAGAGATCAGTATGTGGATGGAGAGAAGCTATTAATGCTAAAGCCAAGTGAGACTGAAATAATGGTGCTAGGAAGAAGAAAATGCTTTGAGGAACCCTTCTCCCTCATAACATCCCCCTCTGAGGGGACTGCCCACTAACTTTAAAACTGGTTGCCTCATAGCCTGTTAATGGATCTCATGTTCTTGAACTCACTCTTACACAAACAAAATTCCATTATCTATTCAAGTTTTTCCCTACAGAAAGAAAACAAGTGCTTGCTCTTTGTTTCTCTTAGCTCCTTATTTGGGCACTGGGATACCATGGCAATGAAACCATGTAAGCTCATAGATGGTTATACAAGAAGTTGTCTCCTTTTATTATAGCAGAAATAAATGCGTAAATGCTCTTACCCTATTAATATCACTGGTCTCATAGAGTGTTGATGTAAGAGCTAAGTTGAGATTCTTTAAATACTAGCATTGTTCTAGTTTAAATGTTTTAATATCATGTCCTTCTGCTCTTGGTCTTTCTGTCCCCAACAGGATAAACTGTTAGCATAAGTCAGAGTGGGGCCAGATTTTGTTGCCACACTTCTTGGGGAAAAGTAGCCTGTGAGGCTTTTGCTCCTTCATTCATGGAGTTACTCTTTCAATTTCTTCCTCCCTCCTGTGTAAGGCAGGGCAGCATGGCATCTTCAAACTAATGTGGCTAACTACTTCTCTTTTCTGTAATAGGTGTTTTGGAGAATGGATCCTTCACAAGAGGCAGTTGTGCACATTGTCTGACAAAATGACTTTTGTGGATTTAGTGACAGACCTAGAAAATTCTTCGTGGCTGTTTGCTCTTACTTGCACTGTCCTCTGAATTTTTGGCTGAGCTTGTGAGCCCAATTTAGCGCAGTGCAGTCAATGTGGGATGTCTCTAGCTTTCTGACCCTGCTGGCTAGGGTTATTTTAAAGCATGGAACTTAATTTTTTTTAAGCTGATCTGTGAAACTGTCACAACATCCTGCAGAATACAAAACCTAACACCCTAACTTTCTGCAAGCCTGGTTTAGTGAAAACCTGTTGCAGTTAAAAGATACATTTTCCATACAACTAAGACAGTGCTTATTAGCATGAGAGTGGCAGATGTTTACAAGTAGAGGCTGATATAGAGTGTAAGAGAGGTGTGTAGGTGCAGAGCCAGTCCTGTTCTGAGTGTTTGGGACTCTGAGGAGTGCGTCATTTGCATTAGCCTCTGGTTAGTGATTTATATGATAAATGGCAATGCATGCTTTTTACATGGAAGAAGGAGGTATTGCTTGCTTGCTCTGCCATATTCCAGATAGTGGGAATGATCTGGTATTTGGCGCCTGCTCAAAGGAGTGGCTCTGTTACTGTCTTGACCTAATGATGATACTGATTGCCAGAGGGAGTAGACAATAGTATTGCTCTGCTCCTCCGCTCCTCCTCTGCCTTTCATTAATACTTGTGCTGCTTACAGCTGTTCTCAGTTTTCCCAAGTATTGGCAGAGTGAAGTGGACATCATTCTTGCTAGATGGCAGCAGTGAAAATCTGTCAGAACTTAGATCACTGTTTGGTCAGCTGAAGTTTGGGAGACCTGTGAACTGTGACAAGGCCTTAGCTGTCAGTTTGCAGTTTTGGCAGGACTCAGAAAAATCTGCACTCATGTTGTATTCAGAGTTATAGCATTGCAAGAAAAAGAGTTAGTAGCTTATTTTTTAAAGGTTTACATTCTGAAGAAGCCTGACAGTATTTGAGAGAACCAATATTTTTTTCAAGCCTTGTAGGCAACCTTCAGTGTACAGCCAATGTATCTCTGTCTACAAAGAGCTGTGCAACATTATAGTACTCTATTGGGAATACTTTTTGTTTTCAGACAGCATGCAACAAAAGTGTTATTAATAACTCTGTCAGACATCTTTAAAATCTATCTCAACTCAATGGTCATTTAAGGAGGAAAATAAAGGTATGTGATTTTTATGAACATGCAAACGTTACAGATATACGCTTTGTTGTGCTAAATGCCCTTGCAAACAGGTGCATTGTTGCAGGTCTCAGGCATGAAATGAAACTTGACAGTGTGAACTATTAGAAGCCCTTTCTCAAATGAAGCACTTGGGTGATTTGCTGATTCATCATTTTTTTATAACTCATTGGCTGCTTCTCCTTCTGGGTTGATTCCTTATAGCTTTTACATGCTGCCTGGTGGAGCTGGTTTGGGATGTCTCTGGCTTTATAACTGCTGGCAAGTTTCAGGTTTTGAGCTTATTTTTTGGCTGACCCTCTGCCCTTTATTAACCGTCCTTATCTCATTCTCCCAATTAAGTACAATCTGTAAAGAAACTGGTGAAGGGTCCATGAAAGATGGTTTTCTCATATTACCCCTTAGCTTTTAAGACTGAACATTTCCTTTGACTGATCGTATTATCTAAAATGGAAATTGGTACAAATGTTGGTATTTCTACTTCCCTGGTAACGTAGTGCTGACTGGCAGAAATAATGCTATCATACAATTCCTCTCTGCTTTTCCCACTGCAATAAGTATGTCCCAGTCTGACAGAAGCATGAGAATACAGAAATAGAGAGCTTTTTGCTTTTTCTTGCCAAAATTATATTGGCAACTTTTATTTCTTTTGGGAACTTGCAGCTGTCTAACACTACTAACTATAATATACCTCTATGCTACTGCAGTAACTACAGAGCCACAGATATTAATTTAAATAAGAAGCTGATATTTTCCCCTGCAGAGCTTCAAATAATCCTCTCTATAAGCCCTGTAGAGAGAACTTCCTGTTTGGCTGAGTGGACTTTTCTAGTGAAAAAGTACATTAGATCATGGGAATAAGAAAGCATGGCAGTTTCTAGACTGTGGCTGGCAATGTGCTGTTTGACAGGGGGTGAAAGAACACAAAACAGCTTTACTGTATTAACCAGAGTCTAAATCAAGGCTTCCTAACCTTTTTCTCAGCATGACCCCATTTAAACATTGGAAAATTTTTGCGATCCCAAAATGATGTAGCCAACATCAACAAGTCATAAATATGGCATTACAATGTTTATGGTCTTTATATTTGTCATTTAAAACATTTTAAATCATTTTAACATATTTTTAGATTAAAAAACATTGAATACAAAGTCTAAAAAAGCTATTAAATGTATTTATTTGACATTTGTTGGGGTTTTGGTTGTAGTCATGTTGGTCTAAGGGTATAGGCAGACAAGGTTCTTTGAATGGATGTGATATCTTTTATTAGATCAACCAGGTAGTTGGGAAAAAGTTCTTAGCAAGCTTTTGGGTGCAATCACCCTTCAGGCATAGGGAGTATCTGCTGGTCTGAGACTCCAAGGAATAAGAGAGGCAAAAAGTGTGGTAGGATGTCAGTGAGAATGTAATTAGGTAGAAGTTAGAAAGACAGAAGGTAAAGCAGGGAAGGGGGTAGAGGGCAAAGGGAGACACTACAGTGGTAGTGATTCAAGGTAGAAAAGAGGCTGTCTGTGAAAAAGGACATAGTTGGAAATTAGGACATTTTAGTTTCCCTCATTCCTTGGAGTCTCAGAACAGAAAAGTTTCTTAAGGCCTGAAAAAGGTGATTGTGCCCAAAAGCTTGCTAAGACCCTTTTTCCCCAACTACTTAGTTGGTCTAATAAAATGTATCACATCTACTCATAGAATCTTGGCTGCCTTTATTTGACATTTATTTCAGCTGCTTTAGCTGTGGATTATATTTAATGTGCTGCCATAACATGAAACAACCTTAGATGTTATGTATGCTAAATTGAGACTTAAAAGTATATAATACACAGAAATTGTACAGGAAACTAGATTGCCATTACTGTTCATTCTTAATGCTGCTATGCTTGCTCAACACAACCACCTCTCTAAACTTAACTGTTGGGTGTGGATGAATAACTGCCATGTGCAAGAATTGCATATTTATAAACAGGACTTGTACTCATTATAATCAGTTGACACTGTTGAGCCTCTTTGTGACTCCATTTTTTATTGTTGCAACTCAAAATGAGGTTTGGAAATCTAAATCTTCATGTTTCCCAAGCACAAGGGGACTGTTGCAGAACCCTTTGAATTTATTAGCTTCCCATTGAGTCCAGCAGCTTTTGGATTAGACCAATGAAAGAGTCAAACACATTCTTTTTGGGCTCCCCAGAAAAAGCAGGAATATGAGACCATTCACTTCTATACCAGCCACTGGGATAGATTCAGTTTGCAGTGAGATGCATTTGGTCACAAGTTAGAAGCAGTCTCTGCTTTGTCTTGCTCCTCTTCTTCAGCGTATGCAGAGGTAGTCTGAAATCCAGCCATCATTCTTAAGTATGTGTTGCTGAGAGAGCCTCTGCAGTTAAAATAAACTCCGTCTGTTTTCTATTTTGACTTTTATCACCTGTTTACTTCTGCAGGAAAGAGTGCGGTCTGATCCACTGATTGAACAGATGGATGAATGCTTTAGTCAATTAGGCTGGTCTTGTGTGTCACAACAGAAAGGGCTCCCAGTCAAGAAGGAGTGAATGTCTGTATTTGTGGGTGTTACACATATTCTATCCTCAATATGAGGTAGCAAAGATGGGATGCACTAGTTAATTTAGTATGTAAACAGTTCGAGGCAGCATTTTGGCTGATAAGCTCAGTACTATTTATGTATGATTATGTATTACAAAAGGTTTATTTTCCCTTGAAGTTTCTAGTGTTAACTGTCTTTTCTGTATTTGTACAGCATCTGACCCATAGTGATCATCTCCCATAACCAGAGATGTGGGTTTTCTGTAAAATTTTGAATTTAAAAATTTTCTAATTCAGAATTCCAACTTTCCAGAAAATTTTCCAATGCCCTAAACAGAGCATGATTTAATTTAGCATGTTTATTTGACCTATATTTAGTAAACAAAAGTAAAAAAGTACCCCCATGTAAATTTTAGGTCCCGATAACCACAAGTATTTGAACTGAAATATTTGATTAGGAAAAAAAATAAATACAGCACCCTTAATGTGGTTTAAATGTCATATTAAAAAAGTTCAAAGCTTTATGTGGAAAGAAACTTCCCTTACATTGTTTGTTTAAATTCAAGAAAAAAATGAAGGCACAGAAAAATGTTGGCACTAATTTTAGCACAACCAAAGAACTGTGCATGTTATGCTGTGCTTTGGTTTTGATTTGACCTGCACAGCCAATTAGGTGAAGTCATAACTTAGTTTTTGGTTTGGATTATGTGGGTATATTTATCTTCCCGTTTACAGATCAGTGAAACACATACGTATTCTTTCTCACAGGTCCTAGGGATAATCACCTGAAAAACATTAATTACAACTTTGAAACTTCTAAGCTTACCTACTATTGTACTGGCATCTGTGCATTGTTACTAATGAATTTTATGAAACAATGAATTTTTAGAAATGGAAAATTTCCCTTGGAAAAATAAAGCACCACCCCACATCTCTGCCCATAACTGAGACTTGTAGGTGCAGTGGAAATAGGACTACTAAATAATAACCAGGTTAAAATTTCTGCTTTAAATATTTGATTAGTCCTGCTTATCATTGGGGAATTAGTGTGTATTTTTTAACTATATTCTAAAATGTTGCAGAAAAATAAAAGTAGCTGACAGTAATGAATAACATTTTAATTTGGAGTGTGCTGTTTTAGTACTTGTTTTTTTTTTGTAACTAGTATAACAGATGCATGATATAGAATACAGTGATGATTGAAAGCAGTCTGACTGCAGCAATTTTTTTTCCAGCTCATTACTAACTTAGGAAATACCTTTTAGTGAGGTAGCTATTTTTTACCTACTGTGAATTAAAGGCTGGTGTTCATTACTGAGGATTCCCACTCCACAGAACACCTTTTCGTAAGTGAAAGATTACTAATGGAGGAATAGGGTAAAAGTTTGCTTGCCCTCTAGATACAGTAACCTAGATGTGTACAGTACCATGAAACCACTTCTTTGCCAAAACATGAAAATTTCAAGTTTCCCAAGAGTCTTGTAGATATTCTCTTCTTGTAAATTTTTAACATTTCCTTGTATCTTTGCTAAAAGCCTTAAAGGAGAGTAACTGTTGGTCACCTCCTTAGGCTTTGATAGATCACAGGAAATATGTCCCTACATCTGAGCTGCTTTGGTTTAAAATGCCAGTTTTTGTAGTGAATTGCCCAAAAAGAGCATGTTGATTTTGAACACCGAACAGTCCCTGAATAATCCTTTTGGTGATTCAGTATTATGGGTGAAGATTTTATGAATGCTTCTTTTTCGTATTTTACGGAAGTCTTTGCAATCATTTGTTATCCAAAGCAGGATATTATGCCTAGTAAGGACCTTTATCTCTCAGAGATGCAACTTCAATTCCATACAGTGTTATAAAATGTTGCAAGTGTTTGTCTATAGTTTATTTATTGACCCACACTTGGACTCTGATCAGTGCAGACACAAGGAGTGTGGCTGAATTCAGTAGGGCACTGCACATTGTAGTAGTTCATTGCAAGGAGGTGATTGGCAGAATCAGTTATGTTTTATATTTGGTATTCATTCATCACTTTTTTTTTTTTTTGCCCATAAAAGATTGGGGATGAGCTAGATATCAAGAATTTTTGTAAGTCAGGGTTTGGGTGCATTGCCAGAGACTTGAGCTGCATGAGGAACTGGCCATAAAGCTTGTACTGTTTGTTGTCATGGCAGGAATGCCTTTTAGAGATAAAATGAAAACTGATACAAATGTGCACCTAAAACACCAGCAAGCTTATTTTCAAATTAGAAGAGGTTTCAGGATGGACAAACAAACATTTGTGGCAGCTTCAAAAAGGGTGGGGAGGGGAGCTGCTGCTTGGGAATACACAGCAGCTTCTGCATGGTAATTGTCACATATATGCAAGCCTGAGGGGAGACAAGTGAGCTAAATTCCTGGATGAAGCAGGGTTAAAGTTGGGAGAAGATTTGCTACACTTGGGTAGCTACACTGTCATACACATGTTGAGATCTACTGCTGTAACTGTTACCTTTCTAGACTCAAGGCACCTTTCAGGACATGCCAGCCCTTCCTTTTCATTTTATCTCAATACCCCAGGGTGCTGTAGTACCCTGACTGAGAATCACTGAGTTCTAGCATAGCAGCTGTCATGCTCAGGATTGAGAGCCCTCCTCCCCTTTTGAAGTTGCACATCTGTCCACACCCTATGTACATCTGTTCATACCCTGTGCTTCTCTGTCTCGCTTCTTATTTCTGTGCAGTCAGAACTGAAAGTACTGACACTGATTCTATTTTTGCTACAATTTAGATCAATCAACAAGAATGCCACAAGTGCTGGTGTTGGCATTTCTTGGCCAATATGTAGTTTAGAGATCAGGTTTATAACCTGTCCCCTGGACATTCTTCATTGCTAGCATAGGGTATGAACAGAGGTATAGGTTTTAGGCATGTTGGTCTAAGGACATAAGCAGCCAAGGTTCTTTGAGTAAATCTGATATCTTTTATTAAACTAACTCAAGTAGTTGGAAAAATGCTTCTTTGCAAGCTTTTAGGTACAAATACCCCCGCCGCCCCTCCCTGTGCCGGCCCCCTGATCCCTGCCCAGCCTCAGACCAGCCAGACCCTGCCCAGCTGCTCCTGCAGGAGCAACCCCAGGGCTGGCAGGACCCGATGGGCATGGCACACGGTCCCCATGCACCGTGCCAGGTTCTGAGTGCCCCGCTGCTGCTGCTGCTGCTGCAGGTAAGTTATGGGCCCAGGGCAGGCAGGGGCTAGGACCCTCTAGGGTGCCTGGGACCCTGGCTGGGGGGGCTGGGACCCTCCAGGGGGATCTGGTGCCCTGGGTCGGGGTGTGGGGGGCTAGGGCCTTCCAGGGTGTCTGGGACTCTGGATGTGGGGGCTAGGGCCCTGTTGGGGATAGGGGCTCTGGCCCTCCAGGGGGGAGCTGGGGCCGTGTGTTGGGGGGTTGCACCCTGTGAGGGCCAGGGGACCCACCCCTCCTGAGCAGCCCCTGCACAAGGTCCCTCACACCCACAGTCCCTCCAGCAATCACCCCACACCTACCCACACACCAACCCACATCCCTCCACACACCCATCTGCCTTCTCTCACACCCCTTCTCATGCCCCTCCTGCAAACACCACACCCCCCCCTCACACACCTGGCACGTGGAAAGAAAACCTAAAGTTCACATTAACACACATAGGTATTTAGAATTTATTTTATACTGATGATAGAGACAGTGGTAAGCTTCCACATTGCTTTAATATTGCAAATATACCAATAAAGCATTGCCCAAATGATTGCTCTCTCTCTGTCTAGATGTGTATAATATAGTGTGTATAGAGTGGTCTTTTGTGTTAACTATGGAAAAACATGGATTTTGGGATATTTTTAAAAAATGGATTTTGGATTTTGGGATATTTTTAAAAAATGGATTTGGGATGCTGCTGCAGCAGTCCAACTGGCACAAGGGGTAGTGTCCCCAGGTACCAAGTGGCTGAGCCCCAGAATTTCTAGAGAGCGAGCAGCCCTCAGCTACTTGCCAGGGCAGCTTTTTATACTGCTGGAGACAGCACAGGTGCTGGCCCTGAGCTCTAGCTGCCCCTGACTGCAGAGCCAGACAGGGTTATTTTGCCCCATAATAATAACTGTAGATGTAATTTTACCCCAAAAATAATTTTGCCCCCAAAATAATAATTTTGGCACAATTTGCTCCAAAGCAAACAAAGTGCATGTCTGAGCGTGTGCGCTGAGGCAAAAAGCTCCGGCTCAAACTTGCACGCTTCTATTTGAGCTGCTGCAAGCACACGTGCTTGCATGTGTGGACGCACACACAGTGTTCAGGTTAGAAGTATGGAGACTGGCTAAAGCTATTCTATGGAAAGTTTTTCTGATGCTGTTGACTCCTTAATCTTTGACTTAATTCTAATTTATGCTAGTTGGCTTAGAAACAAATTTCCTGCTTCATATTTAAGAGCTGGGCTTTTTTTTATCTCTTCCTTGTTCTTTATATTACACAGGAGGCAGCAGCTTTCTTAACTGGTACACATATTTGGCTGTTTTTCTTGTGTCAGTCTCAAGAGTTGAGAGAAGTTAGTCATTGGTATGTGTTGAGCACTTTTATCCAACCCCAATCTCTGGATGCTCAGTGACGGTGTTAGCAGGCTCTCTTTGTGCAAGGCAAAGTTCCCAACTTCTGCAGCAACTGGCTCATCTCTGCTGACTTCAGAAATGGTAGGAGCTGCTGTGGGGACCATTAACTTGTCACATAGTTACTCTGAACACCATTAGCTTGTAAAGTGCATAAAATAACAGTGACTGTTTGGAGCCATATCTACCATAGTGCTGCTTCCTCTTTACCAGATTTTCCAAAAGTGAGGAAACTCGAGACAACATATCCTAGGACATATACAACCAAGGTGTATGCTTTACTAGTGTCTGGCAAAATTTGTGGTTAACGACTTGTTTTCATAATAGCTCCTCTTGTCCTGTGTCCATGACAGGGGCAGCAAATGCAGCAGTCATCAAATTTGAGGTCTACAAGGCAACCACTAGGTTGTAGCGATACTACTGGATCTGTTGTTTCTGGAATACACAAAGGTCAGCTGAGTACATCTCTCTGTCCTCAGACATTTTTGTTGATAGAATGGGATAGTATGACAAGGATACTGAGCCAGTCCCTTTGCCATAGCTGTTGATAGCAATAACACTCCAACCCCTATTTATACCACACATCTTGCTATTCCTTATCTTCAGCCTGACAGGTAGGGCACTGGACTGGGACTGTGTTCAAGTTCCAGGCTTTGCTGGTGGCTCGTGGGAAGACTTGTGGCAAGATACTTTAACCCATCTGTTTCTCAGTTTTGTTTTACTCACTGTGTACGCTGGTAAGATCCGCTATAACTGAGATGAAAAGTATCATGTAAAAGCTAAGTATTTATCTTTTCTTTTTCCTTTTGCTGTAGATGTTTTCAGCTGGTAGGAAGTGGGGACAAAAGCTTGGTTTACAGGATCTGATTAGCAAACATTTTGTCAATTCTTGATTCTGGGAGACGAACCTATAATGCTGGCCGTCCTTGAATATCTCTATTTGTAGGATGGGGAAGAGAAGCCTACAGAACAAGGAATTAGCAGTAAGCAATCTTCTACTTGTCACACTAGATTAAAAACTTGTTTTCAGTACACAGTGGATCACATTTGTTGAATTTTAATCTAATTTTAAGCCTCTTTTCCACTCTAAATGGAACAGGAAACTAACCCATTCTCCAGTCATTGTTGATGCCAAGCTTATCCTAAGCTTGTAGGTTACTCAGTCTTATACATAATAGTATTGATTTGCAGTATATGCAGAAGCTGTTCTCAGGGCAAAAGGCTGTAGAGCTTGCAGCTGTTTCAGTAAAAAGTAATGCTCTTGAAAAATATTTCCTTTTTGCTCATTTGTATTCATGGACTGGCAGTTGGATTTCTATGGCTTTTGCATAAATATGCCACTGAAATGGTTTCATTTCTACAACACCATATCTTTCTGAGGCTGACAGTATTTCCTCTACAGGAATAAGGTAAATGAGAGAGGAGACATTGGAGTGAATCACAGCAGTCTGTAGTGTTCTTTGATTTGTCCTAGTGGCAGCCTAACAGGAAACAGGATGAGTGGTTCCCTTGAAGCTTTTGACTTCTCTTGCTTCATTATCCACAGTGGGCACATCTACATGAGATGTTTACTGCCCAGATGACTAATTAGCTGGGCAGTAAACATCTTGGCCTCTACACATGCACCCCTATTAAGCTGAAGTAAATTAATTTATTCCACAGCAGTACATGTGTAGACACTGCACTGGTACATGGGCTGCCTGCTGGCTAGCTGCAGTCTGAAGCACTTTGTGCCCCAGACAGCCCTTCCACAGCATATTGTGTGTATGCGTATGGAGGGGAGGTGGGGTATGGAGCAGCCCTGGGCTGGCAGCTGACCCCTGTGCCCTGTTGCCAGCTGAGGCTGCTCTGGCCTAGCTCAATGTGCTGCAATCCTGGGCACGTGCAGATGCACATCCAGCAGCAATGAGCTTATAGTTTCATAGTAACTAGGGTCAGAAGGGGCCTAGAGCAGGCCATCTAGTCTGACCCCCTGCCAAGGGCAGGAAATGAGTGCCAGGGTCACAGGACCCCAGCCAAGTACCTATCTAATCTACTCTTGAAGACACCCAAGGTAGGAGCAAGAACAACTTCCCTAGG
>JAGPOW010003476.1:553824-577300 GCA_030014935.1 Caiman crocodilus | reverse complement strand
TTCCAGTCCTCCGGCACTTGTCCAGAGCTCCAAGAGAGCTCGTATAACCGAGCCAAGGGCTCAGCAATCACCCCCGCCAGTTCCCTCAGCACCCTCGGGCTTGACAGTGATAAGCTCCGGAATATATTGCTGTGAATTAATTGGCATGTGTAGATGCACTCAGTGCTTTGTATCCATAGTTTCCTTCCCCAGGTATCTTTTGAGGTAACTGAAAGTGAAAGTAATGGGATATAAAGAACCAGGTGGGGTACTTTAAAAAGGAAAAAAAAAGAGGCGTATAATCCCAGGAGATTGGATCAAATTTAAAAAAAACAGTGTAAACTACAAAAATCAGTCAGATTACAATGGGGTTCCATTTTGTAGCATAGGCAGTGCATAATATAACCAGGCTAATAATCTGGAAAAAAATGAAAATTTAAATATAAATTCATAGTTCAACCTCTGCTAAGTAATAGTATACTGTTCCCACTATATAGTAATTTATCTCTAATTATGTTCTTAAATGTATAGCTTAATTGTTCTCACACAAAACCTCTGTTAAATAAAACATCCACTCAAAGTAGGGAATGCCAGAATAGAGATTGCTTGGATAACTAATTCAGCCCTGTTGTGTGTGTACATTATGACGCAGTTTATACTGGTATGATCACATACTTTTTTTTTCCCATGGATCCCTTTGTGCGAGTCTGTGGCAGGGGTGACCAGCTTGCAGCATGAATGATGCAAGTGCCACTGGCAGGTTCTGTGTGTGATATGGCTGTGTGAAACAGCACTGTTTCAATTCGACTTCTGTTTCAACATTTCAATGGAACAGTGTTTCATTTTGCGTTTAGTTTAGTTTTGAAAGCACTGTTCTGTATCATCAAAAGAATTTTGATGTTTTGACACTGTTTCAATGTTTTGCCCAAGCTATAATGGGGAAGCACGAAAGTGGAGGAGGAACAGCAACTCCTGACTGCAGACAGAGTGGGGCTTGCACCTTGGGAAGAAGTCCAGTAGAGCCTTGCAGCCCTCCGGGGATTGTGGGTGGGAGGCTAATGCTGCTGCCTGGGACTGGCGCTGGGAGTTGAGCCAGTGGAGGGAGGTAGAGTGCAGCCCTGGTGCTGCGCTCTGCTACCTGCCACCAGGCTCAGTTTTATGGGGCTGCAAGTGGCTGGGAACTGAACCCAGTAGAGGTGGGCAAAGTGCAACCCCCGGGCTGCACTGTACTTTCTTCCACCAAGGTGCAAGACTCTGAGAACTGGGCCTGGTGGAGGCAGGCGGAGCACAGCCCCTGGGGTGCAGCCCACCTCTCCACCAGGCTGCATACTGCTGGAAACCCAGCCCGGTGGAGGCGGCCAGAGCCTGCCTCCCCTGCTCTCCTCCACCAGGCTCAGCACCCAGCAGCTTGCAGCCCCATGGAACTCAACCTGATGGTGGGAGGCAGAGTGCAGCCCTGGCTCTGCCTACCTCCCGCCACTGAGCTGCACTCACTGGGGTTGGTGAAGCCGACTGGAGCACAGCCTGGCAGCGGGAGGTGGGCAGAGCTGCTGCTGTGCTCTAGTTGACTCCACAGCACCAGGAAGCACAGCCTGGTGGCAGAGGCAGAGAGCCAGGGCTGCACTTCCCACCCGACTGAGCCACATGGGGCTGTGCGGAGCCACCGGGAGCACAGCCCTGACTCTCCCCTGCCACCTACCACCTGGCTGCTGCTTTGAAACTCAAAACATTTCAAAACTCTTGCAACGTTTGGACTGGACTCATTTTGTTTTGAGGCTGTTTTGAAGCTTTCTGATTCATTTCAATTTTGCTGTTTCGAGCTCAAAGTGAGTCAAAACAGTGTCAGAATGAAACGGCCGGCAGCTGGAGCCAGAGCTCCAGGCACTGGGCAGAAGCTGCTGGGCTGAAGCTTCCACTTGCCCAGAGCTGCGCTGCGCTGCATGGCAGGGCAGGAGCAGAAGCTGCAGCTGGAGGTGAGGGGAGCAGAACAGCCCTGCCAGGCCCAGCCAGCATGCAGCTTCCCTCCAGTGGCTACTTCTTCTCCCACTCCCTTCTGCCCCTGCTGAGCTGCTTCTGGGGGCAAGGGTGGGGGGTAGCTTTAGCTTGGCAGCTTCTGCTTGGAGCATAGAGCCTCCTTTCCACCTGCTTCCCCTGCAGGGGCTGCTCATCACGGAAGGCAGTCAGAGCTGGAGCCAGAGCTCTATGCTCTGGGCTAAGCAACACCCCCATTCCCCCCCACCTTCAGAGCCATGCGACAGGCAGGAATGGGTGGGAGAGTAGCCGCTGGAGGTGAGGGGAACGTGTGTGCTGACTGGGTCTGGCACAGCTGTTCTGCTCCCTTTGCCTCCAGCTGTGGCTCCTGGTCCTGCCCCACACATGGGTCGAAGTGGGCAGGTGGAAGCTTTAGCCTCATGGTTTCTGCCCAGTGCCTGGAGCTTTGGCTCCAGCTTTGGCTGCCTTCTGCCCACTCAGTGTGATAAGCAGCCCCTGGGGGTGGGGTGGGGATGGAAAGGAGCTGGTGCTGGAGCTCCATGTGTTGGGCAGAAGATGCCAGGCTAAAGCTTCCATCTGCCCACCCAGAACCATGCAGTGCCAGCAGTGGCAGCTGGAGGAGAGGGAGGCAGAAAAGCTGTTTTGGCAGGGACACAGCACACAGCCTGTGGTATGGCTGCAGCCTGGTTGGTGCTGCACAGGATAGGGGCATGGCAGGGGCTCTGCAAGCCCCCATGGCAGGTGGCTGCCAGGCTCTGGGCCTGCTGGCACCTCTGAGCCAGCCTAGACAGCCTGCTGCTCAGCAGCTGCCACCCATGCCCCCCAGCCCGAGCCAAGGGCCCAGTCTCTGCAGCCCAGCATGGGCCAGCCCCTGTGCATCCACATTTAATAGTGCCTGCAGGCCAGCTTGGCTCAGCCCTGCAGCCCTATCCCCAGGCACATGGCAGGGTCATGCCAGACAATGCTCTGGCCAGGCTCCCCCACTGTGCAAGCAGGGAACAGGTGGGAAAGCCAGGCAGACCCTGGCTGGGGTCCCCATGCCTGAGAGGGGAGACAGGAGTTCAATCCCCCTCCTCCTGCTTTTGGCAGCTAGGAACAAGGCTGGCAAGGGCTGCTGCTTCCCTCCTCCTCCAGGCACAGCCCAGCTTGGGTCCCTGCAGGCCAGGGTGGGGGTTTAACCCCTCCGCAATCAAACTTAATCACCTGCCAGGGCCTAGCCATGCCTTGGCCATGCCCCTCAGGTCAGCTTCCCTCCAGCCTTGCAACTGCCGACCTGCTGAGGAAGAGGAGAGGGCTTGCTTTAGTGCAGTAGCGTTGGGGGACACTAACCCTGATGCAATGCTACTGCAGAATAGTAACAAGCTACTGCAGAGTAGCATCAGAAAAAAACTGCAGGGATGCTACTGTGCAGTTATTTAGTACTTGGTTATGCAGCTACTAAATGACTGTGCAGTAACAACTGCACAGTCCAGCACTTGTGTAGATGCACCCTGAAGGAGGTAAAGTTCTGTAAATAAAGCATGTAATCATATAATTCAAGGACTGACTCCTAGAATTTTTTTAAAAAAGCAAAGTGAGAAACAATATTCCCATCTTCTTGAAAACTTTAGACCCACTCCAGACTTCTTTCTTCCCCTTAAGTGTCTAAGCAACTGATAGTCATAGAATGATGGTGATCTTCTGTGTGGATCAACATTGAGAGAGAATAGACAACTTTACAGTTAGGTTTTGCAGGTATTGGCTGATGCTAGAGAAATAGTGATGTCTGAGGATCTTGCTTCCATGCCTTCTGTGATCTTGGCCAAGTTGCTTAGGATTTCTGCCTCAATTATCCATCTATGAAATTGGGATAATAGCTGTTTTCTGTCTCAGAGGTGATATGAAGATAATGACATTAAAAGATTGTGGGAGTCCTGGGAGCCATAGAAGTCCTTAAGAAGTAAATCATCATCCTCTGTATGTGGGAACTTTTTTATGGGTGCAGTTACTTAGATTAATAGCCAGGCTTGTGACTGAATGTCAAGAATAAACACTTATATTTCTTCCCATTTTCCCTTGGCCTGGAGAGGAGGATACACTCTGGTATCTTTGGAACATTTTGTAACAGGACTTGGTAGAAGTCCTGTAAAAACTACAAATAATGTTTTGAAAGATAATAGAGCAGCTGGTTCTTTATCAGTGTGCCTTGTGACCTTCTCAAGTTAGAGAGAGAGACTGCTTGAATATGTAGATAAAAGACAGCACTTGGTTCTGAGAATGTCTGCTCCCCTCCCTCCCACACAGGAAAAAGAAAGCACTAATTCTGATGAAATTTTGGGAAGAGGTTTTCTATATCTAGATGTGAACAGAAGTTGGGATGGACCCACGGGGTTACTCTCTGGGGTGATAAATGAGGAAGTGGGAGTGATTGGGTATAGTGGGGTTTTCAAGTTTGGGGGAGTCTTGTTGTTTCTTATATTGGGGGTCGTTGGTCTCTTATTGTAAGCTGCCCTGAGTCTTGCTGAGTAGGGCGGGATATACATCTAAATAATACAAATATTTTTTTTATCATCTCCCAAACTTTACTCCAAATTTTGGCATTGTCTGTCTCTAAAGGAAAATTGTTCCCTAAACTACTATAGACCAAAGAGGCTAGGATGAGTGGCTAGTAACTGTGGTGCCTTGCCTCATAAACTTTTGGGCTTGCTTTCTTTTTCATGATTCTGGTAATTAGTCTACTGTGCAGCACACATTTAACTGCTCAGATCTTGCACGTGAGAAGAGGAACAATGGAATCTAGATCGTGGGGGGGGGGCCAAGGTCTATGCTAATTACTGGCAGATATTTTTCCTTCATTGTTCAGTCTTGGATGCCCTGGTTTAGATTTGCTTTTGTTTTTCATATTCATAGTTTCTAGATACAGCCCTATGTCTACAATTGGAAGACGAGAGCTGCTTTTGTTTTTAGCCTGAAGGCTTTTTCAAAATGTGTGCTGTTGTTGTAGTAATGGCTTAATGATTTTCTATTTAACTATAATTAACCTGACATGCAGGGTTTGATTATTATGTTTAGGGAAATTGCAGTGTTGGGCTTTTAATTTTCATATGAATTAGGTATCAACAGTTAAGCAATAAAGCAAAATATTATTTCTCTAACAAAACCCAGGACCTTGTGCTTTTTTCTTGATTAAAGCAAGACTTAATTGTTTTTGCTCATGCTGCAGCTCTCTTCCATTTAATGGCTTTTTTGCAATTGATGAGGACCGGTGAATTTCCACCTCCTGCAATCAGAAGGAAATTGGAATAAAGCTTGGGGACTTCTTGCCTTATCTCTTATCAATAATTTCTCAAATCAACTATTACCTTGGCATGCCTATTATATTAAAGGTGAGTCTGCTGCTCTCCTAAGATTCAGTTGCCTGAGCCTACAGGCATAAATATTTGCTGAAGTGTGAGCTGAACAGAGAAATACCTGACTGTGTGTTAAGCATATTCTACTAGATCAGTCATTATTTTCATCTTAAATATGCAGATATTTAACTAGTTTAGGCTGGCTCAGGAAGATGTTAATCTTCCTCTACAGGCCAAGGGAAAAGGGCAGAATAATTATGGCATAAAAGGGCTTGTAGAATCCTAATATGGATCATCTATTCCTGCCTTTCTGAAGTGGAAAGATCCATTAGTCATGTATGAAGGGAAATTCAAGTAAGTCATTGCAGGGGAACCAGATGTGGAATGTTATACATGTTGTAAAGTGGTGCTCAAATCTTCACACTTCTTTTCTACCTTTCACCACCAGGTAAGTGTCTGTCCTCATTTGGATGACTAACCTCATGTGGAGGAAGGAAGAATATAGACATCTAATTCCTTTCATATACCCTTGTTTGCTCCACTTGCACTCCCGTTTGAAACATTTTTCTGTGGTTTACAATGAGGGCAGAAAGTCCTTTGTGAATAGATCCCCAAGTAGGAAATTTTCTTCACTTGTTCTTAATCCCTGTGAAGCTACTGCCTGGGATTTCCTGGCCTGGTAAATGAATGCATGGTGGCCCCTGACCTGCTAGGGCCAAGGAGTAAGCAGCTTCAGTGCTCTAGGAATGTAGTAGCATTCCCATCCAAAGACTATCTTGTCTAAATGACCTGATTAAAGATTGATTCTCTCTTTCATTACTTTGTTCTTATGTCTGGCTTGTTGGGCCAGGGTAGATGTAAATATACGCACAGTGCTGATCTTTCACAGAAGAAGCAGACACTCTGGTCTGATATGCCCTCCTTGCTGTTCCTACAGAGTTTCAGTATGACTTGCCCATAATGAGAACTGTTCCAGATTGAGTTTTACTGGAGAGTTTGTATTACTAATCTGACACCATTAATAAACTTCCTCTTTGTCTCCCCTGCCAGAAGGTGCAGAACACAGAACAGAGCCAGATCCAGGGGAGCCTTTCTTTGACATGTCCCACCCTGACCATCCTGTTAAAAAGTGTTTAAAAGGGTCAAACCCAACCCCTGCCTGAACCAAAAGCACAGCTCCTAGACCAGTGGGTTAAACTAAATGTGGAGCTTCATTGTATCTAACCAGCAATTCCCTGGCTGGCAACATAGGCCCAGTGTATTTCTTTTTGTTTTCCTGTAACTGTAGCTGGTCATAGATACATACACAGCATTTTCTTTGTCACTGACTTTTATGTGCACATTCCGGCACTATATCCTCCTCAGTGCCCTGTGTCTCCATTTGTTGCAAAGGTGAACACTACTAGCAGCATTGATTAGCCAAACAAAGAAGGGTTTATGGGGGCTTGAGTCTGTGTACAAGGCTACCTTTTCCATTCGTATGCCTGCTGGCAGTATAACTTGTCTTTCTGGACCACCAGGTTAGGATTCACTCTCCCACCATCATGCATAGTTATTACACTTTGCTCATGTTCCACTTCCTTGTTTCAGACACCAGTTGTGCTGGTCTCCCAAGCTCTGCTACCCTTCGTTGACTGTTGTAAAAAGTTATTGGCTGGTTCTTGATTGTTTTATTCTTTAATCTTTTGACATTTTGTTCATAGTGATGCAAACGTGCTGATATAACTAGCATCCATCTCTAACTCCCCTGTCTGCAGACAGAAACTGTCCTCTTCCATCCTAATAGGTAACAATACAAAAAGGACAGGTGGGAAAAATCATACCTCCATGCAGCATACTGAAACAGGTAAAATGAGTGAGAGGTCTGATTATGTAGGGACAGAAGCATGATGTGGTATGCAACTTTTTTCACTAACATGATAAACGTACTTATATCACTATGTTGATGGCAGTGGATAGAGACGCATCTGATTTGCATGGGACAAAGACAAATTTGGATGGACTCTGGCAATGAGATAATGCTGAAAGACATGTAAGGCTGGCATATAATATCTTTTATAAATAAAACCACAGAAAAAGTTAGCATGATTACAACAAAAAGTATAGCTTTGTGGACATGATCCAGAATGTGGTAGAGCCACCAGAGATGCACGATAACTTCTCTCCATCTGTCAGGCTGAGAATACAGAAAGTAGTGCTCAGGAATGGAAGTAGTAGCACTGTGGATGTCCTGTCTTGGAGAATGGTGTGAGGGGGGGAAAGGGGTTCCCTTCATGCTCTTCCCTAATGAATGTTTACTGTAATCAATTAAAAAAAATCTTTGAAATGTTCATTAAAAATGCAAAAAAAAGCGTGTTATGCTCCTGCGATGAGCTTTACAAGCTGTATTTTTCAGATATTTGCTGTATTCAAAAAGTACTCCCTTTCATTGCAAGTAATTAAGTATTTAAAGATCCAGTTTTCAATTTCAGCTTTTCTATGTGTGTTTGCAGAAGGGACCCAGGAAAACATTTTAAAAAGTATCAGCCACTGATGGAGTAGAATTAATTTCAGTTGGCTGCTGTCACAGCTGACATGCATGACTCCATACTGTGCTGAAAATATGTTAAAATCAAGATTTTTTCCACTTCTAACTTACAGAACCCCTGTAGTGTTGTAACTTTAATCTTAAAAAGTATGTGGTGGACTTAAGCTTGTTCAGGTGGTAAGTTATTCATGAAATTTGCAGTGCATTCATCTTGTAACATTCCTCAAGTTCTTTACTTAGATTTAGGTATGATCCTTCAAATCCCCAAGAAGATTTGAGGAGTTACAGGTCTGTGGGGGATGCTGTTGTGCATAAAACTGATAACATGTCTGAAGCCCTGGTCCTTCAAGAAGCTTCTTGTGTGCAAAATTTTGAGCATTTGCAAAATTCACCTTGGGGTCCAGATCCTGCAAATCTTTTTTTAAATTTAAATCTAAGCACTGTGAGTAATCCTGAGGAAGTCAATAGAGTTGCTCACATGGTATAAAATGAAGCATCTTTCCATTCATTGTACAGAAAAAAACAACAACCCCTTCCTTTTAAACAAAATTATAACATGACCTGAAAAGTAAAAGCAAGTGATAGACTATTGGTTTTTGTTCCCTTCTTGTATGAGAAAAGCTTGAACAATTTTTTTGTGCTTTTTCTTTAGAAATATCAGGATTATTAAGGTTTTATTGAAATCTCTGCATTATTTTAAGTATTCCAAAGCAAAGAAGACCTGAACTTCTAATGGCAAAAAGAGAAGAAATATGATTTTCTGGGTAGCTTTACATATTATAAATGTTCCCCACTTTTCAGATCATCAGTATTATCACAAGATTAAACACTGGTTTGTTCACTGGAGGAAACCTTATTAGCTGACCCCAGTCTGCAGTGCAAGTTAGATGCAATGTCAGGTGCTGCACCAGGCCTTGAGTTCTGTCATTTTTGATGGGTTTACCTTTTTAGACTGTTTTTTCTGAGAGGCCCACATAAACATGGATGGGAAGGATTAAGGGCCTGAGGCATAACTCATTAAACTTGATTTAGCCACTCTCTCTGACTTCAGGATGTACTGTACTTTGCAGGATGCCCTAAATAACTTCCGAGGGTAAGAACAGGACTATCTCTATATATAATATAGTCAGATGCTCAAAGTAAACAGGTTAAAATGGGTGAGTTATTCAGCTTAATGTACCTTGGCTTACCAGTGTTGACTGAGCCTCTGTCTGGGATCAAACTTTCAAAAAAGTTGAGGCCCCAGATCAGCACAATGTTCAAGTATGTGCCTAACTTTAAGCATGCAGGTATTTCCATTGCAGTCTGTAGATGTGATTAAAGTAATCACCTGCATAGGTATAGTGAATTAGAGTCCTAGTGTCTGTTTCTGGTAGTTAATATGCTCACTCCTCTGGGAATGGCTGAGAAATGGCCCTTGGTCTTTTTCAGCCAGTTAAATGTTCTTTAATCTATGGTAGCTAATAGTGTGTCTTTTTTTTCTTCAGAGAACTACTTCCCTTTAAGTCTGTGATTCTCAATTAGAGTGCCACAAGATCCTTTCAGAGGTGCCCTGGGGTGCCATGCAATGTTAGCACTGCTAGGTGTGCAAAAATGATTCACAAGATAGACCCATATAAGCCAGATATGGGGAAGAGATCATGGGGGTGTCCATTTCTTTCAGTCCATTGTGATTGGGGATCACTTGGCAAGAGTAGGGATGCTCAACTCCTTGACCCATGGCCCAGATCTGGCCCGTGGCACCCTGTCATTTGGATTGTGGGGCTCTGGAGAGCTAGGCTGAGGTGTATGAAGCCAGGTGGAGGCAGTGCTTAGCCCTATTCCTGGCCCTGGATGATGCAGGGCCTGATTCTGGCACCCAGGTTTCAGTCTGGCAAGTGGACTGACCCTGTGTCATTCTTCTGGTTCATGGGACCAAAAGGTTGAGTGCCACTGAGCTAGAGCATTCGGTTAGGTGCTGAAAGCCCTAGGAAGGAGTGTGGAATAGTTCTTCTGAAACCCTGCTGAAACGAATGAAAGAGCAGGAATGTGGCCTGTTGATTTTGCATATAATCCAGATCTATGTGGTAGGAACCGCCGCATGTGCAGAGGTAGTTGCATGGAGGGTTATGCATCCTGTGTTTCACTCTGGCAGTTTCTATGTTGCCTTTGTCAGAATCTCAGAGGGACTCTTAGCAGTTGCTGGGGAAGCGAAGGAGACATTTCACAGATGAGAGTTATTCTGGAAGCAGCAGCAAATCCTGAATGGGGCAAGTCTGGATAGGCACTGTTCCAGAGAAAGCATGGTGCAGAGGCCTTAATGATCAAGATGGGCCCCACCAAACTGAGTGTTTTCATCTTCTCCAAGCATTTGCTAAAAACCAATTATGATTATATGGATTAAATGTAAGAGATTATAGGGGAACTACCAGTCTAGTTAAGGCTGTCTGAGGCTTCCTTTCAACTTCCCCTGAATTTCTGCATCTTTTATATTTGGGTGTGAAATATTCTGGGTTTGCCCACTGTTAAAAGGTATCTTTAATGCAGGAGTTAGAACAAAAGAAAGAGACACTTTTCCATTGTATAGATAGCTTTGCGACCTTCCTCTCTGGCTGAACTGGTCTGAAAATTTGCACCAAATCACCTTTGTAGCCTCATTTCCAAAGAACTTGTACATTTTCACTGAGTATTTAGTCTTTGAAAATCATGTGCTGAATATATAAAGTGGGTTTGATTTAATTAATTAATGTATTTATTGCTATGTTGTTCCTTGGTATGCTGCTTATAACTGGGGATCTAACACGTTTGCTGCACATTTAATATGGTTACCGAGGGCTGAGGAAAGACCATTACAAAGTGTCTGAGAAACAACCGTTTTAACTTCATATTAGGACTGTCAGGAGCTTGGAGGCATGATGTGTACAAACATGCTGCATAGCTGAACAGGTTTCCAAAGCTATAGAAATGACTGTTGGGTTGTGGTATTTGAGGACATAAGTGTGTGATCAGATAACTAGAAAATGTACTGTAATGTGTACAAAAATGGGGACAAAGTTAAATTTGTCTGAACAGCTGAAGAGATAAAAGCAGTTTCAAGATTCAAGTATATTTGCAATTTTTGATCTCTACTGCTATGAGACGTAATGTCTAAAACTGTCTTTAACTGAAAGGGTATGAAGAAAATAATACTCATAGATGTGTTTACTGTAAGCTGTCAATTTTACTTTCATTTCCTTTTCCCCTTAATAGAAAGACAGTTGTTTTTCTTTTTAACTTAATGTGTTTAAAGTAAGAAGAAGCCCATGTTAACTCATCAACAAAACTCTATTTGTAAAACTCCCACCTGCCCCTCCTCACATACAGCACTGTATGTGTAAAACCCCTTTTTATCCCTCCCAGTTTCTACGCTCTTTCTGTACTTTTAGCTCTCATCCTCAGGCCACAAATTTGTATGTTTTTAAAAACATTTTAGAGAAGCTATTTCAGTGAAACTGTCCTTCAAATAACAATACCGGGACATGAGGGGAGTTGACCTCCCTCTCTCTGCTGCTGCAGAAAGCTCAGAAGAATGGGCTTTGAATTTGAAAAACAAACTACTATCAACACAGTGCAACTTACAACTCTCTTCTAATGTATTTTTTTTTAAACATTTTAGCTTTGGGTGTTACCCCACTGCTCTAAATTAAGATCAATTCAGAACTTGAATTGGGGAAAGCATGACACCTCTCCCTTCCTTTTTAACTATGAAATGGGAGAGGAAGAAGAGTAGAGTAGGTGTGAAATAACTTCCATAAGAACATAAATTGCTATTTGCTGGCACAAATCAGAGGTCCAGCTAATGCAGTGTCCTGTGCCTCTCATGATGGTGGAGTGGATGCTGACAGGGAGAGTAAACAGCATGTCTGGAGTTGTCCATTGCCCCGCTTCTCTCCTGCTGCAGCTTCCAGGCTTGGGTTCCACCCCAAATACAAAAGCTCTAGTGGTCTCTTCTTGCCCCCAACCCTGTGTTTTCACCTGAAATGTTTCAGTAGTTCAATTTCTCTGACCGAAGAAGGGCAGAAGTTTTGTTTAGAAACGCTGCTTTGGAGCCTCATGGGATTTAGGATCTGGAGGACTCATGTTCCAGTTCTCCTCTATGGGATGAACTTCCTGCTTTTTTTCATTTAATAGTGTGCTTATAGGGCCTACTAACTATGTGGAGTCTAAGTTTAATAATCAGTAGTTTTTGCTTGAGCCAGAACATCCCTTGGGTCTTGGACAGGCAGCTGTGCCTTGTGGTTGGAAAGTGGGGAATGTGACGATTTGGGAAATCTGCCTACAACATGTGAAGTTATGTACTCTTTCCTTCTGTATATTTACCTGATGGCCCACCCTATTTTGGATATGCAGCTTTTTGACCTGGAGTCCCAAATGGCACTAATATTGGTCTATAGAGGTTTTCTGTTCAGTTGCATACATCGTAGATGATGAGGTAGCTCCTGTCTTACTATCCAGCAAAGAGCCTTGAGGCTGCTCCAGAAGCCACTGGATAAAGAGGCTCTGGGCTCTAAAATGGAAGGAGCTTGGGCTGTTCACATTTCTTAACTGCTTTCACTAGCCATAGTGAAGGGAGAGCTGCATGCACTTACAGCTCAGTGAGGCAGGGACAACCTGGGTGTGTCTTGTTTACCCCAGAAGTGTACCTAGAGACCTGACCACTGGGGCACTGCCTAGAACCTGATCAGATGTTTTGGGGGAAAGCATGCACAATGAGATTCCCTGACACCAGTTTAGTGAGTTTCCATAATGGGGACCTGTCACAGGCTTCGTCTTCTATTTTCTCAACTCCTGGAGAGAAGTGGTATACCATAGGAGACTGAATCTGGCAGAGATGGCAAAATAGTATTGTTTTGTGAAGGGGCAGGGAATTAGGGTGACCACCCATCCCTAATTGGGTGGGACAGTTCTGAAATGTGGTATCAAGTCCTGGTCCTGGGCAGAATGACAGCATTTGTCCCAGATCCCCCTGCTCAGCCAAAGACTGACAACAGAGGGAGCAAGTGCCAAGCCTTGCTCCAGTAATATCCAAGAAGTTGTGGAGTCAGTGGTAACCAGGGCCAGCCGGGTGCAGAGAGCACCTCTTGGTGCGGGGGCTCTGGCATGACCTGTCTCAGCAGGGAGGACATTGACCGCTGACCCTATGGAGCTGGGGGAGGTGGGCTGCCCACCTATATCGTTCTGTGTGTGCTTGGGCAGGCAACGTGGGTCCTGCAGACAGCCCATTTCCCAGGGCTGGTGGCAGCAGTGACAGCTCAGAGGGAGTGGGGGTTGTGCTTCTCCCCCTGTGGGCTCTGGATGGGCAGCAGGGCTGCACGACATAATCCCCCCACGTGGCTGGCAGCCTTGCGTGTCTCACTTTTGCATTTTGAAAAGGTGGTCACCTCAGCTGAGAAGGGTGGTTAAGTCAAAGAATGTTTCTGATGAAAATGTTTAATGAGCCCTACTGGGGAATGTCTGCTAAGCTTGTGTCTGGACTGGAAAGTAGAGTATCCAGCCACTCTCACTATGTAAGGTGGAGACTGAGGTGACACTGGTGCTAAAGCACATGGTTGACAGCCCAGAGGTCACAAGTTCAAGGCTATGGCTTGTGGCACGGCTCTGTCAGATTCCAACAAATGTGCAAATTCTGCTAAACGCTTTGTCACAGGACATGAGCCAACAAAAGCAGTGGAGTAAATGAGGCAGTCCAGATTGCCCCTGAATGTGCAGCACAGAAACACTGACTGTATGTCTCCGGTGCTGGCAACATCATTCCTTTCTTTTACCTCTGGTCAAAGAAACAAATGTGTGGATGTATTTTATTTAAATAAAATATGAGTAATCTTCCCCCCAAAATTGAACTGAATCAAAAGTCAATTTTATGTAACATTTGGTGAAGCTGTTTAAATAGCACTTCACACATTTTGGTTTTGGCTAGATGTCTTGCTAAACAAGAAAAGCTGCTAGAATCTCTCAAAAATGAAAACTGAGAGTGATTAGATATGATGAGAGAGTCTGTCCTGGTGACATTTGCCCTTCTGTTCCAGAATGACTTCTTATTCATTATTTTTAGGTTACAGGATAAGCATCCAGTCATAGCTTTTGGACTTCTTGTGGTTAATTGGCTGCTATAGTAACAGTTAATACTCATGATCTGTGCTCTGATCTAGACAAGCTCTACTGCCTGGGAATTCACCTCGTGTTTAGTGCTGTGCAAAATGTGTAGCCTTAGATTCTTTTGAATGTTTATTTATGGCCATGTACAAATGCTGAGATACAGATGGTACTCCCTGGAAAACTGAAGGTCACCTAGTTCAATCTTTTGCTTAAGGCAGGATAATCTGTGTCTAAACCACCTGAGACAGACATTTGTCTAACTTGCATTAAAAGAAATTCATTGACTGAGGTGGAGATTTCACTACCTATCTACATTACTTTTTGCAGTGCTCACCTATGCTAATAGCTAGAAGGTTCTTCTGAATATCTAACCTAAATCTTCCTGCTACAATTTATGTGAATAGGGTTCTTATCCTGTGCCTGGTGGTCATAGAGACCACTTGATCACCATCCTCTTCATAAGAGCCCTTTTTGCATTTGAAGACTGTTAATTAAAAAATGTAATAAAAGCATGATGCATAGAGCTTGAAGACTGATATTAAAAGAGAATAAACTCATTTATTTATATTCGCTGCATAAAACTTCCCAGGATTTTGTTTCCATGTCAAGTTTTCATTTGGTGCTTACATACAATGATTTGTTAATGCATAGGTGTAAACTGATAGCCAACATTTTGGCATTAAAATCTTTTTTCCCCTTAAGAAAAAATATTATCTAAATAATTTGGTTTGTTTTTTTGTAGTGTAGGAACATTAAAACAATTTAATATACTCTGTAAATAGGTTTTGTAAGACACTTTGCTAGATGCCTTTTTATATGAATGTGGTAGATCCATTTTTCATTGCTCAAAAAATGCTGCTGGACCTCATGTTAATTCTAGGATATTTAACCTGGAAAACAATGTTGACTTTGTGTATTAGAAGAAAAAAAATAACTTCCTGATTACTTAACTGACTTTAAGGCCCTTGCCTCAAAATATAATTTTTTGTCTCTCTCATCTTTGTAAACAGATGTAAAACTACACCTGTCAGGGTTTATTAGGTGAATGAAAACTGAATCTTGGAAGATAGAGGGGCAGAGAGAAGCTGGTTTTCTTCTTATTTTGGTGTTGCTTCCATTAGGAGTTTCACATTGGCAAATGTCAGTTTGGCTGGTAACATAGCAACTTAGAATCTAATTAAAATCAATTCTTTGTTTATTGCATCCCAAGAAATAAGATGAGCTAGGAGGACTATTCACTTGTTTTCAAGCATAGGAAATCTGATTTATGGTTTTTCTCAGATTGTGCAGTGTGTTTCCTTGAACTTTTCTTTTATGTTCTGTCATGGGAAAGAAGGTTAAGTCAGGTTTAGCAACTACATGAAATTAAAGGGTCTGTGTTTGAATGGCAAAATGCTAATAAAATTTATAGCATTTAAGTGTCTAGACAGGACCAGTTCTGAATGTAAACAGATCACAAATTGATTAAATCCAGTTCTGTTTTGCATAGTTCTTTAAAACTAGGAAATTGCCCATCAAGAATAACTTGGTGGGGTGGGGGAGGCAGAGCACTGAATGCTACCACCCTGGGCCATCACTGGCTCTCGGCGGGGGGGGGACGGGACGGGACTGTGCTGCCACTGCATTGCGTCCAGCTGTGTGCTACTCTTCCCCTCACCCTACTGCTCTACATTTGGCTCCGCAACACTGCCTCACCACCCTGCATCTGGCCATCTGCGTGTGTGCATGTGCGTGCAGAGCACTCTGGTTGTTTCAGTAAGCATTGTGATTGGCTGCTGAGGCAACCAATTGGAGTACTTAAAGAGCATTATGGACAGACAGACAAAGCCATGTATAAATAGCTTTGTCTGTCCATAATGCTCTTGAAGCACTGTTTGAATATGTATGTTGTGTGTATATATATATGTGTGTGTGTATATATATTATTTATTTATTTTTTGGCTACCATGTAAAATATAAAGCATTATATTCAAAATATATATTCAGATTCATACTGTTTTTGTTGTGCATGTGTGGATTGTTAAACTAGGTATTTTGAAGATTTTGAATATAATGCTTTATATTTAACATGGTAGCAAATGACTTTTGTTTGTTGCAGTTGTTCCAAAAGCACAAGTAACTTTGGCTAGACATTAGTTGCCAGATTCTGTAGGTTGAGATGCATAAGTTTTTTTCTTAAGGGTTGGAAAGCTTCTAGCATCCCTGGCTGTTCACCAGACTTTGGCAGTATTCAACGACTTGCAATGAAGCTTTGTGCTTCACAGTAATGCCCGGCAGGGCTTCAGTGTCTGTTCCTTCAGAAGATTTTACCACACCTTCCCTTCTCCTATGAAATATCAGCTTTCATTTCTACCTAGGAGGACTTTTACAATCTTTTCACTTATGCCTGAAGAAGGGTGCCTGTGCCCAGAAGCTTTCAAATAAAGAAATGTTTTTGCAAACACATACTTGGTGTAATAAAAAAATATCACCTCTACCCTGAGTTCTGATTCCTTCTTCTTTTCTTTTGCCTTACTTTTCTTGTTATTGCTATCAGCTATCTAGGCTATGTCACCAGCTGGTCCCTAGCTCAATAAGGAGTGAGAGCAATAGTTTCTTTCCACTAAGCAGCTGGATCATTCAAATCAAGTCAAATAAAAGCCTCTTGAAAGATACCAGGTTCTTGGTGCTTTTGAAAACAGTGGCGAACCATCTTTGGTTGAGTAGAGCCCTGAGATTACAAGCAGGACAGCTTAACCTAGGTATGGTTGAGAGGTTGCATAGTATTCTGTATACAGGATATCCCATACTTCAGGAACTTTTTCATGTTCCTTTTTACATAGGTGTGCATGGATCAAACTAATATCTCTAGCAGATGGAGGAAAACTACCTCACATCTCCCTGGCCATTTGCCTCTTTACCGGGTAGGAAGAGGAGAGGCTGCTAGGGAGCTACATACTATAGAGCCTATCCCTGTATGAGGTTTGAAGCTGTAGTCTTAGGTGGCTTAAGAATTCTGTAGGGGTCTGATCCTTGGCAGTCCTACTTCCCATCTAATAGTTCACTCAACCTCTACCACTAGGGAACTGGTTTGCTTTGAGGAAGCTAATTGTTGGTCTTGCTTCCCCTGGACTTTGACTTGTGAGACCCTGCTCTCTTTCAAAAAGCTCCTCAGTTCAACTTTATTAAATCCCTTCTTTAAAACTCTGATGCCTTCAGGTTGCTTCCATCTGCCCTTGGTGCATGCTGGTCCTTGTTATTTGCCTGCTAACCCCTTGCTACTTTGTTGTTCCATCCACCCTGTTTCTCTGCTTCATCCATCGGTTGAGTTCATGTTGACATGCAGACCACCAGCACTGTGTTGCCTTGTACAGACACACAAAATACATCAGTGGGTGCCTCTTCCTGATTTGATGTAAACACTTGGGAAATGGAGTATCTGCAGTGGTAGCCTGGGGTATCTGGTAATGCAGGCTGGTAGCACAGAAATTCTGGCAGCACCTACGTATTACTAACATTTAGCAAAGATTAGACTTATCTAGGTGGTGCAGGGCTTGTTACTTTTCTTGAGACGGTGAGGAGGAAAACTCCACTTCTAATGATAGTCTGTATTTATTAGAGAGAAAGGCAGAATTGCCTGCATAAAACTTCAGTGAATTTATGTGACTGAAAGAAAAACTAACCTATTTTTAAAAGAAGCATGTATTTTCAGGGCAGTAACTGCAAGCAGTTGTTTGCATTTGCTTTAACCTTTCCTAGGCACCATGATTTAACGTTGGTCAAACTTTTTATGATTGTTTCCAATGCACTGCCTCAGGAGTAGTCACTGGTGTGTGTGGGCATGAGCTCCAGGAGGTTTTGCCAGGTTTGTGCCTGATGTGCTATTTGAATGGAAAAGCTTTCCATGGCAGTTTTGCCTTATTTTGGCTTTATAGGGTTTTTCTATTTCTGTGCTCCCAATTTTTTGTACCAAGTTTTTTCATTGTTTCTGTTTAGTTTCTCTGGCAACATACTTCTCTTTCTCTAGAAGTTGAGGTGTATGCAGATGTTTACTTCCCTGAATTTTAGCTTGTATCTTGCTCACACACAGTTTCCCTGTACAGCATAGCTTTGACAATGATCTCTATGGCTGGTCTGTTGACCGAGTCTTGTTGAACAATGAAGACTCCCCCTGATCCCCAAGGGAAAGAGTTTGATGAAAGTCTTAACTTAAAAAACATTTTCTACTAGCTCTGCTGGCAGGTGCCTGCCCCTCCTCAACTTATTCTGGTGTGTCTGTTTTTTATTTATTTTATTTACTTCTTAACTCTCTGTTACTCCCAACACAAAATACACTGAGCTCTCTTGCTCTCCCCATAAGTGCTTCCACCTGGATCTGCTTAAATATTGGTGAACTTTGACACACATTTTTGTCATTGTTTTTTATTTGAAAAAGAAAAACATTTTGCAAAAATGTCCTTTATTTTTTTTGACCCACTTTTGTACCACAGACTGCAGTGCAGAGCAGGCGAGAGGCAGGAGACTAGTGGCTGACTTCCCCTCTCCTCCCTTGCCTCTGCTATGTTTGGCAAGAAGCTCCTTCTTTTTTCAATTAGCCTCAGTGCTTGACTGCAACTTCCCACCTGGGGGTTAAATCATTACAAAGCAGCCCACTTAAAGGCATATCTTAAAATCTTCAAGGAACTGAAGCTAGCAAAGAAGGAAGCAGTCCACTTAGCAGCATTTCACACGGAAGTGCACGCTGGTCAACATCGTCACAAAGTTTAACGTTAGCTTTGGTGTATAAAGCCTAAAAATTAATTACTTGAGTGATTGTCATATCCACCTCTGTGTGATTGGGCAGGAGTTGTAATTGTCCTGATTGAAGGCATTAGTGCTCAGATAACTTGGTGAGGTGCAGCAGTGCAAAACTCTTCATCTAGTGATTGTTAAAGTCCGTGCCAACAGCCTTTGATTTAAGCAGGTGATGGACTGAGGTTTAATGGGGAAAGAGCTGCTAGGAAGTAGGGCTGTGCAAAACGGCACCATTCCATTTCGACTTGACTTTGAGGTTTTGATAAAAATGCGTTTTGTTTCGAATTTCATTTTGATTCAAAACAGTTGTTCCATTTTGCTTCATCAAAACAGTGAGGCTGTTTGGAAGCTGTTTTGGTATTTTACCCATTAGCTATAATGGGGAAGCTTGAAACAGCCTCAGTCATCTGGCAGGCAGATCGGGGCTACAGGTCCCGATCTGCAGCCTGCTGGATGAGACAGGGAAGCCAATGCTGCCTCCTGGGACTAGGGAAGAGAACTGAGCCCAGTTCCCCTTCCCAGTGCTAGACTGGGCTGGGGATGAGACCCTAGTTCCTTTCCTTTGCCCAATCCTAGCACTTGGGAGCCTGTGCTCAATTCCCTTCCCCTGAGCTGTGATCGGCTTCCCACAACTAGGAGGTGGGAGATGGGGAAAGCCGGGGCTGCACTACTGGCTGCTGCTGGGAGTGCAGCTCTGTTTCTCCCCTGTCTCCCACCACTTTGCTGCTGGCTGCTTTGAAACTTGAAATGTTTCAACTAGCCTTGTTTTGTTTCAGAGGCCTTTGTTTTGATTCGATTTTGCTGTTTCAAGCTTGTAATGAGTTGAAATAGTGTCAAATCAAAACAGCTGGTGAAATTTCACAAGCCCTACTAGCAAGGTGTGCTCAGTCTTGGTTTCTTGATCTGGCCGCTCATTTCGATTTATCTATAGGCTAAGGCTGAGTTGTGGGACCTCAATACTAGATTCCTCTTTCCCCCCAGGCTTCTCTTTGGAGTGAAAATGTGAGTAGCATTGGGAAGAAGGTCACCATGGCAAATGTCGCTCAAAAGATCTAATTTTAAAAATCAGACTTTTCAGGGGTGTGTGCTTACTTGGATAACCCTCTGTCCTGGAAAAACTGGGACAGTCCTAGCCTCTGTAGTTTGTTCCTGGCTGGTTGGTCAAAAGTCTCAGAGCAGAGTCCAACAGGGAGATGCAGCAGCATAGCGGTGCCTGCCCAGCTGTCTGCTTGGCACACTGTTCCTGTGCAGGAGCAAGGATGTGCCATGTATGGGGTGGGGAGTGACTCCTGCTCCAGTCCATCTGTCTTGCTCCCAAATTGCAGCAGTGGCGTCTGCCCCATCACCTGGCTGCCCCACCATGCTGCTTGAATTAAAAGCACTGCAGCTTCCTCATACTTTAAAAAGGGTGGTGGGGGTGCCTGAACTAAAGCACATTTGGTGAGCTTTAATTCAAGCACCTCTGTTGCCATTTTAAAACACGGGGATGCTGATACATGAGACATGGGAGGCTGCTGGAGCATGGTAATTACACGGGACATGACAGGGGCTGCTGGAGTTCCAGTGGACTCAATGCATTGTAATTAAAGTGCATCAGAGCAGCCTTTGTGCTTCTACCCATGAAAGGCAGCATAATAGCTGATGCAGCAAGTATTAATTTACTCTTTAGACACACTCTCCTGAGTGTGGTCCAAAGTCCTGCACTATAAACTGATATCACCTGATTATCCACTACTGTTATTTATGCTACAAGTGTTTTGCCTAGGAGGAGGCGCCCACTTTTGTTCTAATTTGTTGTGGGGTTTTCTAAGCTTGTACCTGCAAGGCTTCTAAACACCAGTCAAGGAGATGGAATTGGATTTTTTCCCCCCAATTAGTAGGAGCCAAGAATAGGAACTCTTAAATCCCTCTTGAAGTGGTGGAAGGCTACCAAACGTGATACGTAACGTACAGACAAGTAACAACGACAGTGCATTTTTCACAGAGCTTGTCGTCCATCTATCTGTGTGAACTCTATGGAAACCCAACAGGTAGATGAAATGGAGGAAGGTGGTGTGTGGGGAAAACAAAGCAGTGAGTGGTGAGCAGGCAAATATATCCCTTTTGCTGTTGCAGTTCTGGAAAATGAAACTAGTTGAGAAATGAGGACTGGTATATTTTTCTTTCTTTGCTTTGAAAAACAATTTTGGTGAAAAGTCTGACATTCTCAAAAATATTCTGTTTACTATTTAGGCAGGTGTCCTCTGGGCCAGCCATCATGGCTCTTTTCATGTCTAAAAGTTAATCTTGTTTATAAGGACAACTTTTCTTGGTGTCTTGTGTTTTGAAACGTGTTTGTGTGTCTTAAGATCCCTAAATACAAACCATCATAGATTATAATTTGAATAATGTCTTATTTGAAATTAGTCTTTGAAATACTTTGGGAACAGAATAATAGCGAAGAATATTTGTTTAAACTTATCAAATCCAAATAGTGGGGAAGTAACTGCATTAGAATTCAATTCAACTCACTGTTATTTGTTTTCCAGTTATACTCCAGGCTTTAGTTTAGCTCATTGTTTCTCACAAATGTTTTAGAAGATTTTTGTTTTGTAGCTTCCAACTTTCATTTATTGTTAATTTAAATTTTTATTTTACCACTAAGGTGAGTGGTGCATGGAAAATCAGAGGTCCTGATTTGCTTAACCCATTCTTTTCCTTTTTAGATCTTCTCTGTCTTGGAAAAAATATGGATATTTTCACACTATTGTTCTTTGTTTCCCTCTTTCCTTGCTGCATGTTTAGTCAGTTACAACTTATTTTATGGTCTCTTCCATCCTCTTATATGTCTGCAAGCCTAATGTACAGAAGCCATATAGTAGACAGTGCTGTTTGGTTACAGATAGCCTTTTAAACTGTTTAGCTTTTACTTTGTTTAAATGCAGCTCAGATTTTTTAAAAGACATTCTCCTAACAGAGGTCTATTAGGTCTAATCTTTAATAATACACTTAAAATGAAATTATATGTTGAGTTTTTCATTTGAAAAAAAAATTCTTACTGGTTTCAGTGTGGCTGTGCTGCTCATCAGTTGATTGCTTTTAATGTGTAGGTGTCAAACATACAGGTTTCAAATGTTTCAATGTTGTGTTGAACTGTCATGTGGACTTCTAAGTAAAAGGAAGTTGGTGTGAGGTTTTGGGTTTTTTTCAGTTGATTTCTTAGAGAAACCAAGTTGATTTTTGTTTTGTTCTGCTTTTAAGATCTCTCTTACTTAACTTCATAGAACAAAGCAATTTACTTTCATCTACATGGACTTGACTTACAACTCATTGAAATCAATGGCAAAACTCCTGAGCTAGGGGCAGACATTCAAAAAGCCTGAGCCTGAATTTATTCAGTCTTTGCAAGTTAGTTTAATCTGGTTAGGCTAAATAAGTTTTATAATGGGATAGATCCCAGAAATATAGACACATGCCTGCAATGGCTCAGGCTAGAAGCCAGGGGGTATTAGAGCAGCCTTTCCTTCCTTCCACAGCACTGAGATGAGTGGGGCATGGTCAGGTTACTGCAGGACACTCTGATTAGTCCAGCAGGGAATTGATAACAGTGTTGATCACCCCCTAATTCAGTGTTTTAGCACTCCATTAAGAAGACAACAGAGGGACACCACCAGCTTCCTGCTGATTCTGCCTATTGATTCTACCTGTTGATTCATCAGGGACGGGAGCCAGCATGTGGTCTACTAGCTAATACACAGAAACTTCTCTGCAAGGCAGGAGGTGGGGAGCACACTCTTGCCAGAGTTGCAGCTGGGGAAGAGAGAGGAGGGGCCATTCCTGCTGTGGAGTAGAGAGCCCCACCCAGCCCAAAGAGCATGCTGAGGGTGTCTGGTTTATTTAAACCAGCAAGAGGTCTGGGACAGACATTGCATAAACTCGTTTGAACCAAATCAGACTTAAGTCTGATTCAGACTCCATTCAACCAGGTTCACAGGCAATTGGTACCTCCTGAGTCTGGGGGAAGGCACTAGATTGCCAACAAGGTGTGGTGCCCCAGCTGCTGATCGCTGACTGGGGCGGGTCCTCCAGCAGATGATCACTGAGCCAGCAGTGCTTCCAGGGGGTGCACGGCGAGTCTATCCTTATGCATCACCAATGACCAGGTTTATCTCAAACTAGTTTTAGCCATTTTCAGACTGGTTTATGTGCACTGAACATCTGTTCTGTTACAGGTTTAAACCAGTTTCTAATTGCTTAAACCAGTGTATGTGTAATGTCTGTCCCTAGCCCTATTGACTTTAGCAGGATCTAATTCAATGAGAGCTTTCACACTGACTTTCCTGTGTCTAGGATTTCACCTTGTATTCCAAACTCCCATTTACTTAATTAGGAATTACACATATGTTTTCATCAAAGAATAAAATCTGGCCCAGATTTCCATAGCAAAGCCAAAAATGGCATCCCTGTGAGGTTCCAGTCATGCTTTATGTAGTATCCTTTATTCCATTTCCTCAAGTTTGCTGAAACGGATGGAATTGGATTTTTTCCCCCCAATTAGTAGGAGCCAAGAATAGCAACTCTTAAATCCCTCTTGAAGTGGTGGAAGGCTACCAAACATGATCTGTAAAAGCTAGGGAGAGATTTGATATTGGAGTATAACTACAGTTTCATAGTTTCATAGTAACTAGGGTCAGAAGGGGCCTAGAGCAGGCCATCTAGTCTGACCCCCTGCCAATGGCAGGAAATGAGTGCCAGGGTCACAGGACCCCAGCCAAGTACCTAT
>JAGPOW010003476.1:439562-546453 GCA_030014935.1 Caiman crocodilus | reverse complement strand
CAGGGTAGGAGCCAGCACCACTTCCCTTGGAAGTTGGTTCCAGATCCTAGCCGCCCTGACTGTGAAGTAGTTCTTATGGATGTCTAATCTAAACCTACTGTCCAACAACTTGTGGCCGTTATTCCTTGTTGTCCCGGGGGGCACTGGGGGAAACAAGGTCTCCCCCCAACCCTTCTGGTCCCACCTAGTGAGTTTATAGATGGTCACAAGGTCCCCCCTCAGTCTTCTTTTGTGGAGGCTGAACAGGTTCAGGTCCTGTAGTCTCTCATTGTAGGGTCTGCCCTGCTGTCCCTGGATCATGCGGGTGGCCCTCCTCTGAACTCCCTTAATGTTGTCCATGTCCCTCTTGAAGTGCGGCGCCCAGAACTGGACACAGTACTCCAGCTGTGGCCTGACCAGTGTCACGTAGGGGGGGGAGGATCACCTCCTTGGACCTACTTGGGATGCACCTGTGGATGCATGATAAGGTCCGGTTAGCCCTGCCAACTGTGACCTTGCACTGTCGGCCCACATTCATCTTGGAGTTGATGATGATGCCAAGATCCCTTTCTGCCTCCGTGCTCTCAAGAAGGACATTTCCCATCTTATAAGTGTGGTGCTGGTTAATACTGCCTCAGTGCAGCACCCTGCACTTTTCCGTATTGAAATGTATCCTGTTTTTGTTAGCCCACCTCTGCAACCTATCCAGGTCTTGCTGCAGTCTTTCCATCCCTACTAGTGTGCCCACTTCACCCCAAATTTTGGTATCGTCAGCAAATTTAACCAGGTTGCTTTTCTCTCCGTTGTTCAAATCCCTGATAAAGATTTTGTTCAGAGATTGAACAGTGCGGGCCAAAGGACCAAGCCCTGGGGGACTCCGCTGCCCACTTCCCCCCAGGTCAAATATGGCCTGTCCACCACCACCCTCTGAGTACGACCCTTCAGCCAATTTGCAATCTATCTGACTGTGTAGGCATCGATGCCACAGTCACCTAGCTTTTTAATGAGGAGGGGGCAATCGACAGTGTCAAAGGCCTTGCTGAAATCCAGAAAGACTACATCCATGGTGACAGCTACATCCAATGCTTTTGTGACCTGATCGTAAAAGGCAATCAGGTTGGTCTGGCATGACCTGCCCCTAATGAAACCATGCTGGTTGTCCTTGAGCATCATCCCCGATGCCAGCCCATCACAGATGTGCTCCTTGATAATCTTCTCAAAGAGTTTCCCCAGCATTGAGGTAAGACTGACGGGCCTTTAGTTGCCTGGGTCCTCCCTCCTCCCTTTTTTAAAGATGGGGACCTCATTGGCTATCTTCCAATCATCTGGCACCTGGCCTGAGCACCATGAGCACTTGTAAAGCTGTGCCAAGGGCCCTGAGGTGCTGGAACGTGCAGGACCAACACACTTAGAAACCACTATCAGGAAAAAAAAGGTGTGATGGCTTAGCCATGTCAAGAGAATGGGAGGAGACAGGATCTCCAAGAATATTTTGTACAGCAGGGGTAGGCAACCCCCAGCACGCATGCCAATCATGGCACGTGAGGCCATTTCCTTTGGCATGCATTGGGGCTGGGGAGGCAACAGCTGTTTGCAGCCTCCCAGCTGCAGCCGGCCCCAGCTCTGGGTATCTACTGCCAGTTGGGAGCCCCAACTTCTGGCCAGGGCCAGGGGTGGGAGGACAGCAGCTTTTTGTAGCCTGCTGGTTGCAGCTGGCCCCGGCTCTGTGTAGCTGCTGATAGCCCCGAGCCTGGGCTGCTCCCCAGACTCCATGGCTATCAGCAGCTACCCAAAACCTGGGCCAGCTGCAAACATCTGTTGCCTCTCCACCCTGGCCCTGGCCCAGGCCCTAGCTGCCTACCAGCCCCAGAACCAGCTCTGGGCACCAGGGAGGCATCACATACTGGCAATGCTCCCCGCTGTGCTGCTCTTGCCTCATGGATCATGATCAGGGCTGGGGAGGCAGGGGCTTTGGGTAGGGGGCAAGGGGCACAAGCAGGGCATCCTGCCATGTACCCCTTGCCCTCATTTTGTTTTTCTGGCATGCCGGCACACTGGCACCTTCCAAGGTAGGCATTGTGGGGTTTTCAGCACTTTAGCCAAAAAACATTGCCTACCCCTGTTATACAGAAAGATTCAAAATGGTTCTAGAAAGCAGGGTCACCCTTTATGGAGATACCATGACATGTAAAAATGAGATGAAGTTGTTCAACATTAATGTAGAAATCTGGGAGGAGTGTGCAAAATCTGTCTGACCTAGAGGGAATATCTGGCACTGGATATATCACAATATGAAGCTGTTTTGATCTAAAGGATGGAATAAAAGTGAGAAAGAAGAAAACAGCATGCTATAAACTTCGACTTTGACTCCAACACATGGATCTGTGAAACTTGTAACAAGCTTTATTGCTCTCAAATTGGGCTTGTCAGCCACAATCAACTTAATCAGGCACCTGACTAGATCTCTTACATATACACCATGATAGTTGCCTATTTATATTGATTGTCAATGTGCAACTGAGGCTGTGACAATGCTTATGTATGCAAAGAAAGCATTAGTTCTAACATGATAGTTATTAACATAGCACCTTAAACATGTTTTAAAAAAAGCAGCAGCAGCAGATCTAGATCAATTTGAATATAGAAGGACAATCTAAAATGTATCTTTTTATGTGAAGTTCTTATTCTTTTAGGCCAGTGAGTGTCAGCCAGGGTGCCATGGCACCCTGAGATGCTGTGATATTCTTTTAAGGGTGCAACTGGGTACAAACATCTACATATAATTCACAAAATAAACATAGAGATTTCAAAAGGGATCTACAGCGTTTTATAAACATCCTGACCTGTTGGCTAAGTACAACCAGTCAAAAAGCCTGAGGCTGAATTGATTCGATCTTTGTAGGTTCCTGTAAACTGCTTAGATGGAACCGATAAGAAAGGGAACTGATCAAAAGTGAAAGGCAGCTAGACCCCTGCAATGGCCCATACCAGGTGCCAGGGGTGCTAGAACATGCCTCCCAGCCTGCCAGCCAATGCAAACAACTGGAGATGTGTGATTTCCCCAGCCATGCCCCCTCTTTAGCCTCCAGTAGGTCAACTGTGGGGGTGGGACACCCCTCTCCCTGCTCTGCCTAGCGAGGTGGGGGAGGAGCTTTACTTCCATCCCAACTGGGAGCTGGGTCGATTCCCCTAGCTAAGGGGTGGTGAAGGGGTGGGGCAGGGGAATTTGCCTGGCTTCTTGCTGCCTTGGATGGAAAAGTCCCTCCTGGCAGCTGGGGGCGATCAATTCCTGATCACTTAAACCAGTTTATGTACGAGTTCTGTTCCTAGCTGTTGTGGTCTTTCTTGGTTATTTGCAACAGAAGAATTGATCTTGTTTTTTTGGCTATGGAAAAATAATAAGTGAGCACTTTCCCAGGGGGTGCCTTGGTTTCAATGAAGGGTGCTGCTTTAGGCAGAGCTCTCACAATGGGAAAATTTTCTTTTACCATCAAGTTGTGCCCTTAGCTAAAGTGTCATCCTAAAATGTGTTCCTATATGTGTGAACCCAGTGAACGCTTAAGTATTTTGAGTGAATCTGAACCACAGTGGTGAACAGAAATGAACAAAGGATGTTTAGCTGTGCAGTAGTCTCACTTCTTGAAAGATTTGCTCATTTCCTCATGGCCTTACAAAACAGCAGTTTATTATCATTCCTATTAGGATAACATTTAGAAGTTTCTTTCAGGGAGTGGGTCCCATTGTGCTAAACACACTTGGGTCTCCTACTAAGCGTGAATGGGCAAGTTGTTCCTGTACAGAAGAAAGTGACTCCTAGTAGCTAAAGATCCTGAATGCAGCAGTGATTACCCTACATAGTGGATGGGGAAGGCCATGGAAAAGCTCAAGCAACAGTTGGATAGGTGCCTATTAGTTGATATTTGTACAGGTATTATGCTGCTGTAGGATTAGTTAGTGACTCTTGTAGACCTCTGAGTGAAATGAAAATACAGGTTAAGGAATCTTTTATTTTCCCATGTGATCACTGCTAACCGCAACAAAAAGAAAAGACATTCCAAGGTTAAATAAATAGTTTGAGGAAATTTGGGAAACATTAACCTTAGAAAATGTAACTGATTTAACAAAATCCATAGCAACACAAAAGACTTCCAGTCAGTCTCCCCAAACAGTTAAACCCGGTTAGAGACGCTTAAAAATAAGTTACATGGAATTGTTGCTTTTTCTTTTAAAATGCATGTGAGTGTGTATAGATACTTTTTGTATGAGCATATAATATAGAGGGCTGTCTATTAATAAATCACTATAAACAAACCCTTCATTTCCCTGAAGACTGGTGGAGGGATTGCTAGATTAATGGAGCTGAGCTGCAATAGTGAAGGATTGCCACAGCCTCCCACATAGTGCCACTTGTTGTCATCTCCTTCCTGTTTATAGAAGAGGAAGCCCTGATCACCTGTGTGGTAGCATGACACACCTAGCTTGGCTTGGACATCTCACACTGATAACCTGACAAAAACTTCTGTATGTAGAATGTGGCTTAGTGTAAAGGCTCTGACTTGCATTTTGTCAAAGAGATGTGATTATAGTTCAAGCTCAGTCTTTAGTACATTATGTAGATACCTTTTCCCTCCTTATGCAAAACCTCCCTTGTGGTGATTTCCAAAGCTTGATAGCTGGAGCCTTATCCTGTGTAAATTGGCTGTTATCCACTCAAGTTAGTGGATCTGGCTAGGTTCACATGAGGTTGAAGATCTAGTGCACAGCCTATTTAAAAGAGTAAGCAATGAGGGGAATGCATGCCTTTTTATTAAACTGATATGTGACAATTTAAATGTAGTCATCTTTAACAATACATATATTTCAAGATTCAGATTCTATTTCTGCCAGAATTTAGGGAGAATCCCAATGAGGTTATGAGCTTTTGAAGAATTAAGCCTGTGCATGAAGGATTGCAGAACTGGGGTCCAAATGAGAGCACAGGGGATGCTGTTAAACAAGATGAAATGTTGAACTGTTAAAACAAGTTTTTTTTCTAATCTTTTGTCCTTTTTGTTACTTGAAATAATAGCAAGTAAAGAAAAAAAAAAGAAACAAACTGAAGAGCTAGGGACAGACATTACACACAAACTGGTTTAAGTGATCAAAAACTAGTTTAAACCTGTAACAGAACAGAAGTTCAGTGCACATAAACTAGTTTCAAAATGGCTGAAATTGGTATAAGATAAACCTGGTTGAATATAGTATCAGACCTGTATCAGACTTAGGTAATTTGGGTCAAACTAGTTTATGCAATGTCTGCCCCAGACCACTTGCTGGTTTAAATTAAACCAGAGTTCCCCAGCATCCCAAATGCTTTGTAGTCCTGGGCTGGGGTGGGTGGTCAGGGCTAAGCTGTGCTATCCGCTGCAGAGAACAGGCTAGCCCTGCCCCCTTCCTCCCTAGCCAGAGCTCCAGGGGAGACTGAAGGCACAGCAAGGTCTGCCTGGGTACCCTCGCTGCTCAAGCAAGGATTCCCCCCTTCTCTCCCTTCCTCCATCTCCCATGGCACAGACCCCAGCCCCATGGATTCTAGGCATGTGATATGGTAGCTAATGCTGAGAGGTGTCTGTGTACAGTGGTCCAATAAAAGATACCACCTGAAAAAAATCCTGGATTTTCACACGGTTTCCTGCACAGCTACATCATTCTAACACTACAATAATATTCCTTTAGTATTTCAAGTGACTCATAACCCCTAGTTAAATGTAAAACTGTAAGTGAAGGCAACACATATTTTCTCATGTTGAAGAATGTTATTTTTGGAATTTGTTTCTTTTTAAATGCTTTGTTGCAGTTTGAATGTGGGGGACGTATTTGAATTTAAACAACTGTTCTATGGGAAGGGTTAGGAGGAACATGTGGTTGAAAATCTATCCTATTGCTTACATTTAAAAATTTTTGTATTGATTAAGATTTTATCTGGATTTTAAAAATTATTTAAAACAATCTTACAAACAGCTACATTCATGTGAATACAATTTGATTGATTTTTACAGTAATGTTAAAGTCAGTCATCTGTAACTTTGTGGAACAGTAATGGCATGTAAAGGTTCACATTCTCTCTCACTGAGTTTCTTTAGCATAAAGGTCCACTTCCTTTTTATAAGCAGGAAATGGTCTATTTTAGATTTGTGTTTGTTCAGAACTGTATAATGATCCCTCAGCTGCTAGAACCCTATACAAATAGCAATATTATGAAAGCAGCTTTAGGACTGAGAATAGAAAAGTTATCTGTTTCTGTTTTTGTGCTGATGAGCCAAAGAGATGAGATCCAGAAAGAAAACTTTGTTTTGGTGAACCTGCAATGATATATTTGCAGAGCAAAGCCTTCCTGAGAAAGGCCCAGTCCCTAAGACCTTCACAGAGCAACCTTAAAAAGATGATTAAAAAAAAAAATTCCAGTTCCACTCGAATTTTATATATGGTCTATTTTAAGAGTAATTCCAGTATGCAGAATAATTTTGTTATTTTTGCTAGGCCAGAAACTTGCAAGTAGCTGGTTGGTTTTGAACTTAGCTGTGAGATTTTAGCTTAACTTACTGCTGAGAAAGATGATGGGTGACAATTGGCTTTTCTCACAGGCAAAATCTGAATAATTCGCTTTCATTTCAATAGATATTTACTCTTTGCTGCTAGAGATGACCAAGATTTAGAGTTCTCACTTTGCAAGACTCCAGCATGTACTAAAAATGCTTTTGCTGGTCCCCTGTGACACTTACACAAATTTTTAATGCATTTTTCTCTTTTTGAAGGTGGTCCCTGACTTTTATTAAACAGCTACTCATCACTCTAAGGTTCTGGCTTCATAAAAGAACGCAGTTTCATGCCATTACTGGACAAAACCTGTTAATACTTGAAAATGACCAGCTGTTGCTCTATTTTCAAGTGTCTTCTAACAACAGGTAGTGCAGTAACAGTACAGTTAGTATATAGAAAACTCCGTTTTGCAGGATATATATAGCTTGTTACTGGAACGGTAGTTTGTTACTGGAATATTTGGACAATGTTTTCCTTTCCTTTCCATGTCCTTGTTGTGAAAAAGTATTTAGCAGAATTCACAGATTCATTGGAATCTGACAGGGCTGTGCTGTAAGCTCTTCAGCTGTGGACTCAAACTTGCAACCTGTAGGCTGTCAACTGTGTGCTATTAGCACCCGTGCTACCCAAGCCCCTGGACAATATTTTGATGATGTAGTGTGTTCTCAAATAACTGTTGTTAAATTACCAAAGGCTTGATCCTACATAAGAATAGGTTTTCATGGTTGAGCCTTAATTTTGTACATACTTTGTTATGACTCAGCATTATTTTCCCAAAAGTGGTTCTTTCAAAAGTGCAATCTGGCCTTTGCATTTTTGTTCTCTTATTTGACTACAGCTCTAGTTACAACTATTTGTTCATTCTTTGACACAAACCAGGCACATGCAGATCCTCTGATATTCCTCTACTGTCTGTTTTACAGGTACAAACTTAGAAATGAAAACTTGACAAATGAGAACTGTTCCGGCAAAGAAAGGGAACTAGGGTCTTGGCCTGGCTGCAGATTAAGACCTGTTTAGCATGGATTTCCACTTGGAGTTTTCTCTCGCACACCTCCTTTTGGATGCCCAGTTTTTGATTTAAGACCTTCCTCAACATTTTCTTCCTGATAATTATGGACAATGGAGATATGTCTAAATCTTGCAGATTCCTTCTTATACCATCTCAATGTGTTATGGCCTTCCCTAGCCATTTACACTGCCACCACTTTTGTCCAGGTACTCTTTTTTTAAGCTGTTCACAACTTATCTTCATGCTCCCCATCATCTTTCGTTTGCTCTTGAAATGCAGACTTTTAGACTAGGTTGGCCAATGCTGCCAGCCTTCCTCACCCACTTGTCACATTTTCAACTCTGAGCTTTCTCCTGGGCTATTCTCTGTGCAAGGAAAGAGGTCCTTAATCAACATATCAAAGCTACAGCACTGTTTTCTTTTAAGTTTTCCATTAAAGCTCTCTCTTTCAAACTTGCAAAAATATTTGACAGTGGCTAGGCTGGTGACATGCCAAGACCATTGCTTATTGAAGCGATGATGTTTATTTCTTTTTTCGCTTCCCCCATCTGTGTGTACCCAGTTGTGGTTTCTTGTCTTACACTGAGAGTTCTGCATGGCACAGAATGTCAGGGTGTTCTAGGTCTGTATTCTGTACGGTATCTGTCGCAACAGAATATGCTTTGTGATGAGACCTTCTCAGTGCTACAGGTAGTATGAATAATAATTGTATACAGCATAATATATGAAACAACAGATACTGGGCAAATTAAGTCTTTGCTCAGTATCAAGATGCACATGTGCATCTTGTGATGTTGTGACGCCATGTGAGTGCATACAGCCTTCAGGCACACTTGTTCTTGTGTGTAGGACATGTGGAAATGAAATGGGGGTTTTATGGAAGGAAGAGAGATTTGCACTGTATAAAGCAACATATTCGGGTAGGAGATGCTTCTTTCTCTGGGCCTAGGCCTGGGCCAAATAAGGACTTCTTGCATTGATCCAGAGAAACTGAAATGGTGATATTTATTGTATCTCATCTAGTCTGCACAAGGGAAAACTGAGGGGGAATTTGATAGTTGCCTTTAAGTACCTGAAGGAGGTTCCAAAGAGGATGGAACTGGACTGTTCTTAGTGGTGGCATATGACAAAACAAGGAGCAATGGTCTCAAGTTGCAGTAAGGGAGGTTTACGTTGGATATTAGGAAAAAAATTTCTCACTAGTAGGGTGGTAAAGCACTGGTATGGGTTACCTAAAGAAGTATTGGCATCTCCATCCTTAGAGGATTTTAAGGTCTGGCTTGACAAAGCCCTGGCTGTAATGATCTAACTGGAGATAGTCCTACTTTGATCAGGGACTAGATGATCCTCTGAGGTCCCTTCCTACCCTAATTTTCTATGATTTTCCTACCAGCCCTTAGGTATTTCTGGAGTAGGAAAGCACAGTCTAGTGTGTTGCATCTGGGTCCAGATGGACATAAGGGAGGCTCAAGAAGGACCTGAATCAATATGTGGGTCCTCAGCAAATAGGTCATCAAATCACCTGCCATCTTCATGTTGATTCCGAACATACCTGAGAGCAGCAACATGTATGGAGATTGCAACCATCATTTGACCATCTCTATATCCCTTGTTTCCAAGTGGCAGGCATTGATGTAAATGCCACGGATACTTTTAGTCTGCTGGCATCTCTTCTTCTGTGTCTTATTGTGCTCCACTGAACATTATGCAGAAGGCGAGATGTACTTTGTGCCTTTCTGCTTTCTTGTGATTGTTTCTTTATCATGTGCAGAATTCAGAGACTTCCCTATTATACAGAGTGCAGAAAAGTGATTATCCAGCTATGCTGCATGGATACTGCTCCCTTGCTTGCTTTTATCTCTGGTATAGTATCCTAAATTGCTGTCCATCTAAGATCAACTTTAGGAATTGAACAAAGCCCTACAGTTGAATCATTGATTTCAGCCAGAAATTTAATGAAGTTTCCCATTGGTGTACTCTCAGTGCATTGTAGGTTTATAGAAGTTTCTTATGTTGTTTCTAGTGTTTCATGGCAGGTTTCTTAAAGTTTGCAAATTTATAATTTTATATTTTCCAGTGTTTGTCAAACATCTTTGCTAGTAAAATGGTAGTTTGACCAGAGGCAAGAATCTTAATAGACTTGAACAGGAAGTATTGATCTTGGATTTCCTGGCGATGTTATCTTAGACATTAACTCACTTTAATAACAACACTTCTCCCTTTCTCCCACATTCCAACCCCCCCCACTCCCCAAAAAACCAAACTAAGCTATTTTCACCCTAGCTGGCATGCAAGTTGCTGCCTTTGGAGGAAAGAAAAAATGGAATCCATTTGGGTTTTTGGGGCAAAGGGAGAGTCTGACTGGGTTAATAGCAGAATTAGGACATGATCCACGCCCAGTGAAGTTTTTTGGGTGACGTTGGTGAGCTTTGCATCAAAGCTTTTTTAAATGTATTGAGAAATCTTAAAATTCTTTATTTTTCCCCTCTTCCTTTTGACTTTGTTTTTTTTCCCCCTCTTTTTCAGGACCAGCTTTCTGCCCTGGATTAATCACTTCATTCTGATTTGTCATACATTATGGTTCACATCCATATATTGAAAAAATCAATGTGTGTACTCTTGCTAGTACTTGTGCTTCTGACAATTTGCTTGTGGAATGAAACAAGAAAGAATTACTATGCTCCCCTCAAAACAGAAAGTGAAAGCTTTCCGATGCCTGGGGCTCTGGAAAAATTCAATAGACTTAATTCACGAAGTCTTTCAAATGATGCTGTCCCTGAGAAGGACCCAATACCTGACATCTTGCCAGACAGCCTGAATAAAGTAAAAGGGTACATCTTGGAAAAGGATACAGGAAATGATGCAGTAACCAAGCTCAAGACTCCAGCGAGCTCTGTGAAGGTCTGGAATGAGAACAGTTCATCAAAGAATCTCATACCTAGGCTGCAAAAAGTAAAAAATAATTACCTCTCCATGAACAAGTATAATGTGACTTATCGTGGGAAAAGGAATGCTGTTAAAGTCAATTCAGAGAAGCTGCTGTGCCAGCTCCGGGACAAAGTGAATGTGGCCATGATACAAGGGGTGGATGGTCCGTTCAATACCTCTGAATGGCATAACTACCTACCAAGAAAAAAACTCAGTGAAGCAACAGGCCGCTTGCATCATTGTGCCGTTGTGTCCTCAGCAGGATCTTTGAAGTCCTCGCACTTGGGGCCAGAAATAGGTTGGTATATGTTGCATGGCATTATGTTTACACTCTATGGAACAGGAAAAGGTAACCATCACACTTGGGCCACATGTTCCCAGAGGAGTTTCTGTATTTAAAATGCATCTAAAACTTCATGTACTCAGTTCAGCAATTTGAAATGGTCAGTTCTGATTCTCATGGACTGCTAAGGAGGTGTTGCAAGTGATGGGGAGGGGAGGGATGAACAGACACCGTAGTGTCTACACTCTTAATTTCTGAATACTAATAACATTTTAGAACACAGTCAGTGTTTTTGAACTAAATATTGGATAATACCTATCTCTAGGGCTTTCCTGAATGGCATTTCCTGGAAACCCACACTTCTAGAATCCTCATTGCAGGTACAATGGAAAAGAAGTGGCTGTAGTTACAGTTCTCCTAGGTAGAGCTAGAGTACCCTAAAATGAGATAGCAGTATGGTTGTGGCAGCTGAAGGGTGTTCTAGAGCAGTGTTTCTAAACCTGTGAGTTGTGACCTAAAAGTGGGTCTTAAGAATATATGAAAAGGTCGAGAACAAATTAAAAAAATGGATTCTCCTTTAAAGGAGAAAAATGTGGGAAATGGTGGTTTTTCTCTTGTAGGCTAGCAGCATTCCAGCTAACCTGCTATGCCTCCTCCTTCCCCACATACCCAGTCCCTACCCTGCATGCTGGGGGGTGGGGGTCATTGGCTCAGAAAGGAGGAGCACTGGATTGGGACTGTCTGCTGATGTTTACAAAAGGATCCTGATACACAACAGGTTGAGAACCGATGTTTTAGAGTAGGGGTTTTCAACCTTTCTGTGTTAGTGTACCCCTGGCAGCCAGTCAAGAGAAAAGGAGATCCCCAGTGGCTGATCAGTGAGTATGCCAGTAGCAGAAGTTTCAAAGGCAGCGCCCACTGCTGAATACCCCAGAGGCCTTTCCAAGTACCCCTAGGGTACCCCCCAGTTAAAAACCCTGTTCTGGAGTGCATCCCATGGAGCATCTTCTTTAAGCAGTTTCAATTAATAGGGCTTCTACAAAGTTTGGCTATAACCTAACTCTATATCAACTCAACAGGAGAGAAGAAAGTGGGTCAGACTTTAAAGGGACCCGCCAACGGCACAAGCCGTACTTTGTCCCCGGCTCCAGTGCGAGATGCATTGTGCCCCTGTGAGCCCCAGGACCCCCAAGAGAACCCTGACCCCCAGTGGAGCCAGGAGGTAGGTGAGGCCTGTGGTGAGAGGGCAGCTGCAGGGCAGCTGAGAGGAGCTGAGGAGGATCGTGTCTCCACCCCTAGCTTCTACTTGGCCCAGCCCACCAGGGAGCCATGTGATCAGTGCCACCAGGTGCATGAGACAGGGGAAGGGGGGGCACTTACCTATCCCCTCTTCCAGTGGAGCAGGGACCCCCAAGCTCTGAGAGTGGTGCAGCACCATCGGTAGACCCTACTGCGTATGCGCAGACTTTAAAAGGGCCTGCCAATGGCACAAGCCACAGTTTGTCCCCGGCTCCACTGTGAGATGCATGGACAAAAGCTCATTGCACCCCTGTAAGCCCCAGGACTCCCAAGAGGACCCTGGAGCCCCAGCGCAGCCAGGAGGTAGGTGGGGCCTATGGTGGGAGGGGAGTAGTACAGCTGTGGGGCAGTTGAGAGGAGCTGAGGAGGGTCACTTACCCCCTCTGCTCCTACTTGGCCCAGCTCTCTGGGAGTCGCATGAATGGAGCCTCACAAACAGAATGCACAAACAGGTGTGCTTATAGGCCTAGCGCAGGAGTTACCATGGGTGTTTGCCCCAAATGGGGCCTGCAGTCCCGGCCACTGGCTTCCTGTGGAGGCTGCCTGGCACAGGTGCAGGCAGCTGCGTCTGGGAGCACTGACACTTCCCTTTGTGGGGTGTGCTCAACAGTGGAGGCCCTGGAGTGCCAGATGGTGGAACTCCAGGCAATGGTGCAATGGCTGTGAGACATTAGAGATGCAGAGCAGGAACTGGACACCTACTTCAAGGTGCTCCACCCAATGACTGATGATGCCTTGGCAGAAATAAAGAGCTGCCATGAGTTCCAGCCAGGGGTTGTCTGGACGGAGGTAGTCTCCAGCCGTAGGAAGCACTGCACCAAGGAGACCATTTCCCTGGAGCTGCACAATCATTTTGAACCCTTTACACCAGCTCAGCTGGCTGAACTCCCAACCCCAGCACGTAAGGAAGGAGGGCCACCAACAATTGCACCCAGAACAAGGTGCCAAATAATCGCAGTGGGCAATTCTTTTCTGAGGGGGACAGTGGGTGCGATCTGTCACCTTGGCCCTGTAGCCCGTGAAGTTTGCTGCCTCCCTGGGACTTGTGTCCATGATGTGACTAAGAGGATCCCCAAAATCATCCAGCCCTCTGAGCACCATGTGGGCACAAATGACACAGCTTGCAGCAATCCTGGCCAGGTCATGTGTACTACAGGGCTCTGGGGTCTGGGCTCAAAGGTCTGGGGGCTCAGGTAGTTTTGTCCTTGATCCTCCCAGTCATAGGTCACTGGCCCCAGAGGGATAGGTACATCAGTGAGGTGAACAGAAGACTCTGGCAATGGTGCCATTGCAAGGCGTTTGGCTTCTTTGACTACATTATGCACTTCAGTGAGAGAAGTAGTAGACTGCTGGGAATGCATGGCCTCCACCTGGAAAGGGAATAAGCTCTTCTCAGCCAGAATAGCTGACCTACTCGACAGGGCTTTAAACTAAGATCGCTGGAGGACGAGCGGTCAATCAACAGTTCTAGCTCATGTCACGCCAGTCACTGTAGCAACAGAGTGGGTAGCCCAAGACAACCTACTCTGACAACAGCCCAAGGAAAGGTCAGGTTCCATCACATAAGGAAGTCTAGGGCTTCCAATAGCAGAGCCAACTGCTTCTACACAAATGCCAGGAGCTTGGGTAACAAGCAAGAGAAGATGTCCCTTCTGACCAATAATGATTATGACCTTGTGGCAATAACAGAGACCTGGCAGGACTCCTCCTACGATTGGTTGGTAGGTATACAAAGCTATACCCTCTACAGGAGAGATCGGGTTGGGAAGAGGGGTTGGGGTGTAGCTCTCTCTGTTAAGAAGCAGTACACTTCCCTTCAAACTGAGTTCATTAACCATGGAAGGTGTTTTGAGACCCTCTGGGTTAAAATACAGGGGGAGCATGGGGAAAGGGATATACTTGTAGGAGTCTATTTCATACTTCCTAACCAAGAAGAAGAACTGGATCTTGGATTCAATAGGGAACTGATCAAGGCCGTACATTCTTGATGTATGATCACTGTGGGAGACTTCAACCTCCCTGACATCTTGTGGGAAGAGCACACAGCCAGACTGGTCATGTAGCTTTCTTGCCTTCATTCATTGGTGACCTGTACCTGATGCAAGAGGTCTGTGGGTTAACTAGAGGAGAGGCACTGCTCGACCTGGTTCTGGCCAAAGGGGATGATCTGGTGAGTGATCTGAGGATCGAGGACAAGCTTGGTGACAGTGACCATAATCTGATTTACTTTGTCTGTCGAATGCAGGGTGGACAAATCCCTTGGCAAAATAGAAATCCTCAACTTTGGGAAGGCTGACTTCCACCAACTCAGGAAACTGGTCAGTCAGGCACTAAGTGACAATGGCCCTTTAGGAAGGGGAGTCCATGAGAAATTGTTGTTTCTAAAGAACTCAATCCTCAAAGCACAAGGGAAGTCCATCCCATCCTGCAGAAAATGTATTTGGGGGCAGGGAAGCACCGTTGGCTCAGTAGGGAACTTCTGGATCTCCTGAAACCAAAAAGGAGAAGCCTATACCAGATGGAGAACTTGAATCATCACCGAGGAGGACTACTCAGCACTAGTCCGTACTTTTAGGGAGCTGTCCAGAAAAGCCAAAGCAGCAACTGACCTCAGGCTAGCCTCTGGAATCAAAACAAAAAGTCATTCTTCAGATATGTGGAAAGTCAGAGGAAGAACAAAAGCAACATTGGCCCCTTGCGAGATCAAATGGGCAGCTGATGTCTGATGCTCAGGAAAAGGCCAATCTCCTAAATGATTACTTTGCATCAGTTTTCCACCCATCCAAGGGATTCATGCTGTCACAGAGGATGCAAAGCATCCAGGGCTTGGGAGATGGGCCTACAATTGATGTAGATCAAGTGAAAGAACACCTCCAGAGGCTTGGTATCTGTAGGTCTGTGGGCCAGGACAGATTGCCCCCAAGAGTTTTAAAAGAGCTGGCGGACATCATAGCAAGACCTATGGCCAAGATATTTGAAAGCTTGTGGTGCTTGGGTGATGGAAGACTGGCAAAGAGCCAGCGTGGTCCCAATCTTCAAAAAAGGGAGGAAGACCTATCAGTCTGATGTCCATCCCTGTAAAGATCTTGGAGAAAATTATCAAGGGATGCATCTGCACCAGGCTAACGGAAGGCAACCTACTGAATGCCAGCCAACATGGTTTTATTGCTGGAAGGTCTTGCCTGATCAACCTCATCTCCCTCTATGACCAGGTGATGCATTGTCTGGACAAGGAAGATGAGGTTGATGTTATTTATCTGGATTCCAAGAAGGCCTTTGACTTGATCTCCCATGATGTCCTCATGACCAAGCTGGGGAACTGTGGCCTCAACCATCTCATGGTCCAATGGCAGGGGAAGTGGCTCCGGGGTTGGACCCAAAGCGTACTAGTTGATAGGAACAAATCAACATGGCACAAGGTTACCAGTGGATCCCCCCCAGGGCTCGGTGCTCAGGCCAGTACTCTTCAGTATCTTAATTAATGTTCTGGATTTGGGCATCAGATGTGGACTTGCAAAGTTCACAGACAACACTAAACTATGGGGGAAGGTAGTCATGCTGGAGGACAGGCTGGGGATATAGGCCAACCTGGACACATGTTATGACATCAAAAATGCTATTTAAAAAAAAAAAAAAAGCTCGTGTTGCCTCCAGTTCATTTCTTTTGCTTCATATATTTATAGTTGCAGGGCTAGGACTCCAGTCTAGCAGAGACTTAATATAAAGCTTGCCAGTACAGGTACTTCTCACTTAATGTCATCCCAGTTAACGTTGTTTTATTATTATGTTGCTGATCTATTAGGGAGCATATTCATTTGAGTGTCCTGTTATAACGTTGTTTGGCCACTGCCTGCTAGTGAGACAGGGAGGGCCATGTGCATGTATGTATATGCACGTGGCCCCAGGCAGCCTGCAGAGCAGCTCCAGCAGGTAAGTGCGGGGTAAGAGGACTCCCCTCCCCAGAGTGCATGTGGCAGCAGGGAGCTGGCTCTTCTCCTGCCCTGAACGAGCCATCCATGGCCCCATCCTGCTTCCTGCTGGAGCACTGCAGCTGCATATTGTGGCCCCAAGCATCGCCCAGCTGGGCAGCGGCCCAGCCCTGGCCAGTTCCCTCCCTACAGGGGCTCAAACCCTGCCCCCACTTACCTGCAGGTGTGTGCATGGCAGTGGGGAGCTGCCCCACCTGAGGCTGCAGCATGGAGACAGGGGGCTGCGAACCCGGGTATATAATGTCTTTTGTCTGGAGAAAAAAAAAATTCTCTAGAACCTAACCCCGCTATTTACATTAATTCTTATGGGGAACTTGGATTCACTTAACATGGTTTTGCTTAAAGTTGTATTTTTCAAGAACCTAACTACAATGTTAAACAAGGAGTAGCTGTAGTGACATGTTTGGGGGTTACTCATAACTAAGCTTATAAGAAAAACCATGTGCCTAAGTGTCTTGTTGGCTCAGGGCCCTGAACATCTAATGTGGAATCACACTGTCTGGAAGCGTTTGAGTTTCCTCTTCTCTGTTACTTTGCAGTGCGCTGTGCAGAGGTGCAGGCATAATCATCTGCCAATAATCAATAATCATATACCAAATCCTTGAAGTGCTTTAGGATTTTACAGGATAGGAGATGTTATAGAAATGCAGCAGTTCTGCTGCACACTTCCTGGGTGACTCAGAACAAATCACTTAGACTTAAAAAGAGAGTGCTCATTTTGGATGCCTGGATTTTTGAGGCTTCAGCTTGAAACCTTAGCGTTTCCCAGCTTGAGCTTTCCAACATTTGGCAAAGGTGACCTTCATCTATGTGTCTGTTTTCTCACATTGCACATAAAGAAGATGTTTGTGTTTCTTAAGTCTTTACTAATTTATGCATAAATGTCAGTAAAGTTTTTGTTTTTGGGGGTTTTTTTGCTCTTCATAGCAAACCTGCCCGTCAGGATCTGAAAATACTATTTTAATATGTTGTTAATATGTTGTTCCAGAAGAACATTATTCATGTGCAGATCTGAATGGCTAAGCAGTATAATGGACTATTATCTAACTGCTACAGAGTCAAAAGCATGTCAGACTCAAAAAGCAATTTTACTGTTCATACAATCAGTCTGTCAACTTATCTCTTAAACTGAAGCGCCTATTTGTTCCATATCACAACAGATGAATTCTGAAAAGGTCACTGTTTAATGTAGCCAAGGCTTACACTGCTAACTCTTTGTGGATATTTCCAGAGGCTTTAATATTATGAATTTCAAATTCACCATTCAGGTTTAGAACAGAATTCCTCTCTGGTAAAGAATTTGGAAAGTGTCCGGTAGTAAAATGGATAGATTTCTGCCTGCAGTTAAATCTGCTGTGATTGCTGTGAGGCTAGGAAAAACATAGGAACAGATTAGGTTTTACCTACTAGTATAATGGTGATGCGAACCAGACGTATTGGACCAAAATGAAAAACTATTATAAGCTCTGACCAATAAAAACATTTGCATAATTTCCTTTATAGGCAAATAAAGTCTTACAGACAGATAATCCTTACAGGCAGATAAAGTCAAGTTTTAACTGGGGAAAGGAACTCAGTTTTAAAGCCTCATTTCAGCAAAGCTCTTAAGCACATAGACTGCTGACAGATGTGGGAGGAAAAACCCAAAAAGGTGTTTTACCAGAAGAGGGGCCACGTCAGTTTCAGTGCGGCTTTTTAGCTCTTTTATCTAATAGCTGATTGAATCAGCTATTCAGGAAGTTCTGCTGAAGTAGGAACTTCATACAAATGTTGGGTGAGCTGGTTCAAACTGGCGAATCTCTTTTGGGCATGTGCTGGCCTTGGCATGGGGATGTGCTGAGCTGAAAGTAAAGCAGTGGTGGGGAATGTTGTTTCCCCATCCACCCCCCACATCTGTTCACAGCCGCAAATTCAGTGGGCTTTAAGCAAGCATAAAATTAAACATATGTTTCAATACTTTGTTGACTAGGATGGACTGTATTGGGTCTCATGTTGATTAGGTTCACAAGGCAAGTAGGCTGTTTTGTAAACATAAGGCCCATTTGCCTAGTGAGGAAGAGTGAAATAAGCTGCTGAATTAAATAGACCTGTGGAAGACAGCTTGTAAATGAGAAGTCCTTTGTCACTCTTTGGCTTTGACACTGAAAGAGGCAACTAAACAGAAGTGATAAGTTTGTCACCACTTAATATTCTTAGAAGAAAAACATGACTGACCAAAGCTTTGGCAAGAGCAGTCTGTGGGCACATGATTAATGCTAAATTTATCAGATACGTGAGTAGTAGGTATCTTTAAATGGAATTTTAGTGACTAATCTTGCAAAATCATGCTGTACGAGTTAAACACACTCACCATCTCTCGAGATCAGGCCCAGGTAACTAGGTTAGAGGTTGTCTTCATGTGGAGCTTTAAGAAGGGTTTGACTATAAACTGCTATAGTGATACTGGTATAACTTAGGCATGTTCTCTTATTTACATATAAAATTATTCTCCTTCACTTTCTCTTATCTTTTTGTAAGTGGTTAAAGTGAAGTTGAAATGAGTCGCTCTTTACATGGAAATGATACTGTTAAAAGTTTTATGGAAAGGAAGAAAGGAGAATGACGCAATAAAAACACTGGACTTCAGACAAACAGACTTTAGCAAACTGAGAACTAGTGGGTAAAAACCCACAGAAGGCAAGTTTAAGGTGAAGAGGAGAGCTGGAGAAGGGCTGTGCTTTATTTTTAAGAGTCTGCTCACCCACTGTGAAAGAAGGATAGGATATAGCAAGAGACATGCTTGGTTAAATCACAAGCTCTCTGATGATTCAAACCCTTAAAAAAAGATCCTGCAACAAGTAAAAGTGTGGGCCACATTACTATGGATGAGTAGAATACAGCATGAGCATGGGAGGAGGAAATGGGGGGGGGGAAAAAACCAGCACACACATTAACATATAGCTACAAAAGGACATAAAAGGTAAATGGAAGCATTTTGTAAATATCTCAAGTCAGAGAAAGACCTAGGAAGGTGCAGTTCCTTACTGAAAAGGGAGAGGACACAGTGATGTATGATGTAGGGGAGACTGAGATGGTTAATGCCTGTTTTACTCAAGTCTTCACAAAACGGTCAAGAGTTAGATGACTAGAACAATTACCATCAAGGGGAGGGAAGTAGGTCTAAGATAACTAATGTTTTAAATCCAAAGAATCTAATGAAATCCATCCTGAGGTATCCGAGAAACTGGCTGAAGTAATTGTAGAGCCACTGGCTATTACCACTGAGAACTCCTAGAGATCGGGTGAGGCCCCACAAGATTAGAAAAAGGCAAATACAGTATCTATCTTTATAAAAGGGAAAAGAGGAGCCAGGAAATTACAGGCTGGTTAGTCTAATTTTGGTATCTGAGAGATGCTGAAGAGTGTCATCAATCAATTTGTAAGCATCCAGAGGATAACAAGGTGCTAAGTAACAGGCCATATGGGTTTTTCAAGAGTAGATTGTCTAACTACCCTAACCTATAATAAGATGACTGGCCTACTGGATGTCGCATACCTGGGGTTTAGTAAGGTGGGGCAGGGGGAGGAAAGAGAGAGAAGAGGTATCAGGTGGGGTTCCCTAAGGGTCTGTCCCAAGTAGAGTACTGTTTGGTATCTTTAATACTTGAAGGATGGAACAGAGCATAAGTTTATTGAAAATAAGGTGAAACGGACATCATGAGGTAATCTAGCCCAGCCCTCCACTCCATGTAAATTCATCCCTGTCTACACTCTCCCAGGAAAGCTTTTGTTTGACTTGCACTTAAAAGCTTCTGCTAACAAACCCTAAGTAGACTTTCAACTCATGATCCCTGGTTTACAGCTTGCAGAGGACACCAAGTTGGAAAGGTTTACAGGCACTTTAGAGTTTTTTAAAATTCAAAATAACCTTGATACATTGGAAGATGGCCTGAAATAAATAGCATGAAACTGAATAAGGACAAGTGAAAAATATTGTTCTTTGGAAGAGAATGTCAGATGCACGCATACAAATGAGAAAGAAATGGCTAGACTGCAGTAATGCAGAAAAGGACCTGCAGTTTTACAGTGAACCACAATGTGAGTCAACAATGTATTGTTACATCAATGTACTATATTCCTGGCATATATTAACAGGAGCATTGCATGCAAATCATGGGCAGTGATTCTTTCATCCTGTTCATCGGTAAGGAGGACTCACCTGGAGTACAGTGTCCAGTTTTGGGCACCAAAAATCAAGAAGAATGTGTATAAATTAGAAAGTCCAGAGGAGAGCAGCAAAAATGGTTAGGTATATTAGAATGGCATATAGAGATTATTTAATCTAGAGATGAGAAGACTGGCAGGAAAATTAGTTGACACTTTTCAAATACAAAAAGTGTTGTTAAAAAAGGATGGTGAGCCATTGTTCTGTTTGCCAGCTTCCTGTCCACTGACAATAGGAGAAGAAATAATGGGCTTAAAATGAAACAAGAGATTTAGTTTCTAACTCTTGGAGTGGTTAAGTACTAGCATGGATTACTGAAACAAGTGATTGAATCCCTGGCACTGAAAGTTTTTAAATGCAGATTTGACAAGCATGCATCAGATCTGATTTAACAAGGATGTTCCTGTGTGGCTGATGTGACTGCCCTAAGGTTTCTTCCAACTTTACTTTTCTGTAAGTCAGTGTCCATGAGGAGGCAGTTATGCTGTGTAGAGCTATACTGGTTTAATCATTCTTGAATAAATGTAAAGCTTGCCTGTGTAGACCAGGCTTTTTAAGCCCTGGAGAGATGCATTTAGTGTAGTGTTTCTGTGTACAGGTTTCACTCGTTTTTTGTGGTACATGCGTTCCTGGAAAACTGTGCATAACTTGAATTCGCATAAAGGGAACCCAGTTTATAAGGTAACAAACAGGGACAGGTTCCCACAGTGGTGAGAGAGGGAGTGAGGCTGGGGCTCAGGGAAGGGGTGTGCGCAGACCAGTGGCTGCAGACAGGCAGTGTAGTCCACTTCCAGGGCTGCAGCAGGGAGCAAAGCAGGGGGAACTGTCAGTGGGTGCAGGGCACAGGACGGGGGGCGAGGGGGCGCAGCTCTTGCTGCTATGTGAACCCCGGGAGGGCTGTGGGCTGGGGTGCTATGCCAGGCTCTTCCTGAAAGCCATGCGCCCCTGGATCTGCGCACAGGACGAGGGCAGGCTGATGTGGGCTGGGGCTGGGTTCTTCCTGGTGGGGGGCTGGGCCACGCTGCACTTGGGGCAAGCAGAAGTGGTGCTGGGAGGGGGGCTGCAGCCATCCCAAAATCCGCCTGCAGCCTTCCCTCCCAGTGCTATTGCTGCTCCCTTTAAGTGCAATGGGGCCCAGCCCCCTGCTGGGAAGAACCTGATGCCACTGTCAGCCCCAGCCCTCAGCGGCAGCCTGCCTTAGTACTGCATGCAGATCTGGGGCACACACCCCCAGGAAGGGCCTGGCATAGCCCCACAGCTGTCAGCCATCCCGGGGTGCACGTAGTAGCAAGAGCCATACACCCCATCCTGCATCCCACACCCACTGACAGTTCCCTTCAAATTGCTCTGTGCTGCAGCCTCAGGAGTGGCTGATGCCACCTACCTGCAGCCTCTGAGCTGCTCCGTGCCCTTCCCCTACAGAATTACCTTGCATGTAACTAATTTACCTCACGTATAATGAATTACAGGTGTAAAAAGGGTCACTGCATAAGAGTGAATTTGCATCTACAGAACCCACATAAAGTGAAGGGAACATGTAAAGACAACCCCTCTGGTCTTGCCATGACTGGGACTTTCTACAATACAAACAATCAATAACAATCATGTGGAGAAAGGTGCTGTTGGAAAAGGGGAGCAAAGCTAGGTAGATAAAGTACGATAGGACCAAAAGCATGTAACAACTTGTATTTGAGAAGGTATGTAATAAATACTGGGCAACTGTTTTGTCCCTTTCGTGTTCAGGAGGCATGATGTTTGGTGTGAAATCGTATAATAAAAGGAGACCAAGGAGCCGGCAAGCAGTTTCTAGGCCAGGGCTGGGCAGTTATTTTGGGTGGAGGGCCGCTTACTGAGTTTTGGCAAGCCATCGAGGGCTGCATAACAGGCAGTCAGGAACAGATTAATATTAATTTTCAAAATTTCTTAGGGGCCTTGTGGGCCAGATAGAATGGCCTGGCAGGTCGCATGCAGCCTCTGGGCCACAGTTTGCCCATTCTTATTTTAGGCAGATCACTGGTCAGTTCACAGGCTAGTTTGCTTCCCCCACCCCAACCTGATGGGAGAGCCTTTCAGCTCGGTGTGAGCAAGCAGGGAAAAAGAAACCCTTTGGGGTAAAGGAACAGTAAACAGGCCAGCTTCTACAAAAGTGTTCTTGGAAGAAGGGCAGTAAGAGAGAAGAGACAGATTAAGAGACCCAGGGAAACAAATGGCTGGAGGACATCACAATGTCAGAACCACTGCCTCTGCTTTTTCTTGCACCCGTGAGGTTTCTGTCCAGGCAGGACCGCTCACCATTGAGGCTTCCACCCAAGTCCAGGTTTGGAGTTGTGGGGACTCTGGTTTGTAGGTTCCTCCTGGTGACATCCAGGCAAGGAAGTGCCTCCTGTTGGCATCTCTCAGGAAACAGACAACAGAGCTACAGGAGGTGATGAGGCTCCACAGCATCCTCCACCACAAGGAGTTAATTGATTTGATGCTGAAGGACGCCTCTGGGACTGTAAGGAACGGCTGCCAGAGGCATCACTAGAGAAGGGAGAGGACATGGACTCCTAGGAAGGTGGAAGCTTGTGACCTGGCAGCAAGCAGAAATCTTCATCTCCACCTGCAGCAGTTCATCTGGAGACACAGAGCCCTAGGAACAGAGGGCAGGAGCACATCCTATTGGTGGAGGAGGACAGGACAGGCCTCCCCAAGGTAGGAAAGATCAAGACAACTGCTGCCAAGAAGAAGCAATGGATGGTAGTGGTTGGAGACTGCTTTCTGTGAGGGACAAAGGGAAGGATTGACAGGAAGAGACAGGATCCACCTGACAAAGAGGGGAAAGAGCATCTTAGCAGACAGGATTACCAACCTAGTGAGGAGGGCTTTAAACTAGGTTTGCTGGGGGATGGAGACAAATGCTGTGAGGTAAGTGGGGAAGTGGGTGAGCTGGAGGAAGAGCAAGCAGGAGGGAACAACAGGGTAGGCATTCTCATTCTTCCTAAGAAATCAGGACAACCAACTAGTTACCTCGGGTACCTGTACATGGATGCACAGAGCTTGGGAAACAAGCAGGAAGAATTGCAAGTCTTTGCGTAGTCATGGGACTATGACGTGATTGGAATAACAGAAACTTGGTGGGAGCTTGCGTGACTGGAGCAGTGTCATAGATGGGTATAAACTGTTCAAGAAGGACAGGCAAGGGAGAAGAGGAGTTGCACTTTATCTAAAAGCCATATGATTGCTCAGAGTCCCACTATGAAACTGGAGATAAGCCTGTTTGACAGTCTCTGGGTTAGGGTCACAGGGGAGAGCAACAAGGGTGATGTTGTGGTGGAGGTCTGCTGTAGACTGCCAGACCAGGAGGAAGTGGTGGATGAGGCTTTCTTTAAACAACTAGCAGAAGTTTCCCAATCATGGGCCCTGGTTCTCATGGGGGACTTCAATCACCCTAATATCGGCTGGTGTTTCATTTTAATCACGTGGCACATGACTTCTGAGGAGAGGGTGAGGAAACTGGGCTTATTTAGTCTGAGGAAAGGAAGACTGAGAAGGATTTAATAGCAGCCTTCTACTACCTGGAGGGAGGTTCAAAAGATGGAGCTAGACTGTTGTCAGTGGTGGCAAATGACAAAACACGGAGCAATGGTCTCGAGTTGCAGCAAGGGAAATGTGGGTTGGATATTAAGAAAAACTTTTGCACGAGGAGGGTGACACTGGAACAAGTTACTCAGAGAGGTGGTGGACTTCCCATCCTTGGAGGTTTTTAAGACCTAGTTAGACAAAACCTTGGCTGTGATGATCTAGTTGGAGCTAGTCCTGCTTTGAGCAGGGGGTTGAACTAGGTGACCTCCTAAGGTCCATTCCAACCCTAATTTTCTATGATTATTGGTTTCTACTATGGCTTTTAGATTTTGTTCTCAGGCTAGTAAGAATCATCTCTTTCGGTTCAGGGTAGATAAGACATTGTAGTCCATTCATACCCAGTTCCAATTGTTTCCCTTTAAGAAACCACTATGAGGATAGTTTGTACAGACATATTCTGGGGAAGTTCGGTTATTTTGCATTTTGATGGATTCTGGATTACACTAATGATTTTTTTTAAACAGATTAGAAAACTGACAAAGCAGACAACTTACCCATGAAAATGGCACCGTGCAAGCTATTTACCTTTTATTATTCCTGATGAGTCCAACTGCACAGCTCTTAGAAACCATTTACCATGTAAATTTATCTACAATTAACTAGATCTAGTTAATTATTTGCTATAGCTGTAGTAGTCCTTTAATAGATGCTTTTCTTTTCTATTGCATAATAGCCATTAGTGTCCTTTTGATAACTCTTTTTACTGCTTTCAGATGGCCATGATGCAGTTTTGAGATTTAATGGGGCCCCTACCAAAGGGTTTCAGCAGGATGTAGGAGAAAAGACAACCGTTCGTCTTGTTAACTCCCAGGTAAGTGGTTAACTCTGACCATTACACATTTACTGCACAACCAACTAGAAGTTCATTGAGTAAGTTTAATGGGAGCCTAATTAAGACCTCTTATTGTGCAGTCTCTGTTTTGCACGAGTTTACACACCTATGCTGCCAACCGCAGAGAGTCAGTGCTGATTGGCAGTTTTTCCTTATTATCTTTAGAAAAAGAATAGTATCATTTCTGACTTCATGAACACAGAACTGTTACTGCAGACTGCCTTGAATAGAGGCCTAACAGGGAAGCTGGGTGCTGGGGGCTGCAGTGGCAGCTCTTTTTTCCCCTTCCCAACCAAAGTCAAAGCCTGGGGCTGCAGCCCTGTTGCCCTACCTTAGTTGCACTACTTCCTTCATGTATCATTTACAGGGAAGAGCGTTTAAAGGAATTCAGTAATCAGATTGAACAAATTTAAGTTCAATTTAAGTTGTAGTATTTCATCCTTTACTAGACCGAGTCCTATTTTAATTAGCTTCAGAGAGAAATAATAGTTCCTCTCCAGAGTGCTGTGTGAACTGTAGTATTGGTTAAGATTTATGGCCTATCTGCTCGTGTATTGTATTGAAGAGTGGCCAGCATTGGAAGAGTCAGAGAAACATAGAAGTATCCTAGGGTAAGGAAATACTTACCCCACCATAGTGTTCTCCTCTTGGTCTCAAATATCTGCTATATTTCAAAAGTAGCTTTCCACAGTTCAGCCCTTAGCATAGAAAACTGATCATGGGATGCTTATTGATTATCACCTTAGAGGCATCCAATACTTTTCTGTGGAACATCAGCATAATTACACAGGCACTAGAGATGCTACCCAAGCTCCTTGTCATTGTCGTCTTAATGTAGTACACCACCAAAGTTTTCTGCTTTTTTATGGCTCTTTTTTTAGGGATTTTACTGCAGCTTTCTTCCCCTTTGGCTTGTTGAGTTTCTGTCAGAGTGCAGCCTCCTAATGAAGGACAACACAGCTCAGCTTGTGGTTTGAAGCCCTTGGTCTTTCTAAATGTGTAAAGCCCAGAAAGCAATTCCAGATGGCTCAGAACTCCAAACAAAATCTGAGGCAGAGTTCTCCCTCTAAGCATTGTGACCTGTCCAGGTGGCTGCTCTTATGCCTCAGTACTGGTAGTAAATAGATATAATAATAAAGTCCAGTTCAGCATCCCAGAGAGGAACTATAATTACACCTTAAGTCAATTAAAACATGACTTGGCATGACTGGCTCTAGCAACGGATTGAATCTAATTTGTGTAATCTGGTTACTGAATGACTTTTTATACCCTTCCCCACCACAACGAAATGACACCATAAGGCAGTAGTGTAACTAAGGTGGGGCAATAGGGCTGCAGCCCCAGGCATTGACTTGAGGGGAAGGGAACAGAACAGCAGCCATTGCACCTGTCTGGTCACACCAGCTGCTGGAAGTTTCCACTGCCCCCAGCACCCAGCTTCCTTGTTAGGCCTCTACCTCAAGGTAGTCTGCAATAACAGTTTTGTGTTCATGGCATCAGAAAATAGATTAATCTATTGACAAAAATCTATGTAAATCTTTGATATGCTGAAGGATGAGAAGGCTACCTCTGCTGACAATGCTTGTAAAAGGAAGAGGTCAAAGTTAGATGGATCGTAGTTTTCCCATTCAAGAAACCTTTTAAAATAATGAGACTGGATCATTCCTGCAAAGAAGGAAAGCATTTGGTAATGTTTCTGAAATACTTTCTATTAACCAGAGGGGGGTGGGGGGAGAGCGAGAAGTTAATGTGGTTCCAAAGATGGAGTGTTTTCTGTACACTGACTCATTTTGAGGAACAGAAGAACACAGTGAGATGTGTTGCAAGTAGTGAAATAAATGTCTGTCACAGCATGTCAGCTGCCCATCCAAGAAAAAGTTTTCATTCTAAACATCACAGATGGATGTGGTGTGAAGAGCTTACAGAGTTCTGTAGCCCCAGTGATGTGGTGCTAGAACAACACTAAGAATGGAGAAAAGTAAATCATTAATCATTTAGAATTGGCAAAGTTGCTACCTGCTCTTGCTATCACTCCATCTCCAGGTTTTACAGAGCTGAAGTTCTGTCACCTGCTTGCAGATAATGAATCTTTGGGGTTTCTGCTTTAATCTGCAGTTTTTAGTGTGATGCATGGTAGTTAGCCATGTCTTCTCTTGTCTCGAACAGTGAAATCCCCTGCATTGTTTTGAAAATCCCAACCAAATTCTCTAACCCAGGTCTGTGAAATTCTTTGTATGAATTTTTGTTTTTTAAGAAAGAGAAGAATGTATCTTCTGAGTTTGGTTTCTCTTTCCCTATTTGTATCTTACTGCTTCATCTGAGTAGGCTCTACTACCTTCCTAGTAGGTGTAAATTGAAAGTAAGACTCTCTATTCTAAACTGGTCTTTACACAACATATGTACGCTTAGCATTATGGAGACCTCTCCCTCTTATTTGTTACTGTTTGTATTAGTGGATCAAAAATATGTTCTTGGCTTTGGTAGTCATCTCCTCAGGTTACATGCCAGCCTAACTATGAGCAAATATTGCCAACAAGAACACTTGTGCTGCCTCTGATTTTGGGCTTGTCTACCTCCGGAACTTTGCCATATACTTATGCTGTAAAAATTCCCCATGTGAATACTCATATCCTGGAATAAACATTCACATGGGGTGTTTTACCATTATCATTTTATATTAGTCATTTTTTCTGTGTAAATAACCCTACCATGAGTGTCACTTGGCTACAACCTGTTCCTGCTAGTTGGAGAAATTTATCAAGGAGAAACTTAATTCATAGATAGAGAAAAGGAATGCTGGTTTTAGGCTAACATTGTAGTCTAAGTGCAGTGTTCATTTAGAAGCTACCTAAATTAAATGTCTGACATTAGGATATGGAGACTTTTGCCTCTACATTATGGCTGAATGAATGTTACAAGGGTCAAGAATGGCTGACAGACTTTATCATTTGAGGGTAGTTTGGCACCCTCTGTGAACAGTTAGTTTGGAGTATAATTTCTAGTGTAGAGGTATATTGTTCAGAAACTAAAGGACCCTAAATTTATAAAAATGTATAGAATGGGCAGTATAGACTTTCTTTCCACAGCCACATTTGGGCTTATAATTTCTGACATGGATTTCCTGTACTCTGGAAAGGATAGTTTTGCCTTTGTGCTTACTGAATCCATGAACTCTTTAGTCATTACTAATGAGGGTGAACATTTATGATGAGGTGAATGGTTGGTATCTAGGAAACCCTCTAAGAACAATTTCACTTCAAATGCATTTCACACTAGAGTGGGTTGAATAGTAGTATTTTGAGAATTCTCTATTCTAGAGTCTAATACATCTACATGTACAGTTCATGCAAACGAATAAATTGGATCTTATTGCTCTAGAGTTTTTTGCTCCTGGGTGCACCATTTGAATGTGGGCCTGGGAGCAAAAACTCTAGAGCTTATTCGGGTGCAGCACATGGAGCCTGGTTAGAGCAGCCTGGGTTGGCAGGGGAGCTGGGGCAGGGGACAGATGTCAGCCTACCAGCCCAGGGTTGCTCTGATCATAGTCCAACTCCCCACTGGACATGGAGTCTGGTCAGAGCAGCCCTGGGCTAGCAGGGACCTGGGGCTGCTCTGCAGCAGCCTCTGGAGCAGCCTACCAGCCTGGGGCTGCTCCAACCCAGCTCAACATGCTGCAAAAGTCAGGGCAAAAGGTTGCAGTACAAGTTTACACCAGGGCATGGCTAGCTGGCAGCCCTCATGGTGAAGCACCCTCAGTCAGCCCTGTCACCATCTTCATATGTGCTGCAGCTCATGGAAGAATTGCACTGCAGGGTACTACTTGTGTTTAGCTAGACTACCCTATGGCAGCATTTATTAGTCTACTGTGACCTAATAGGGTCAAGCATGTAGACAATGACATTTTATTGGGGAGCTAATTAACCAGCTCTGCAGTAAACATCTTGTGTAGATGTGTCCACTAAGAAGAAAAAAGGTTAATTTATCTGTTTCTCTCCTCTTCTTACCATCTTAGATTAGGTGTTATTTTGTTGGTCTTTTTTTAATTATTACCCTCTTCTTCCTTTTTTTTTTGGCCCTGCAGCTGGAAAATGCTCACCCTATGTTTCACCTGAACCATAAGTTTGCAAAAACTATGATTTTACTCCAACTTCTTTATTTACTGTTGATAATCAGCTGTTGGAGACAGCAAAACAAATCTAGCATGTTGTTTCCAACATCAGTCGCCATTACAGCCTTCTATCGTATAGCCAGATTCTGATATTTATTAATCTTTTGCTGTGCTGGGATGATTTCAGTGAAGTCACTGGTGCTGTGCATAGAGCAAGGGGTTAAATATGAATAAGTATATAAGAATCTGGTCCACAGAGTATAACAAATACAGACTTTGAACCAGAAACAGTTCCAATCAATGAAAAGACTCTGATTGATTTCAGTGATAATTAGGTTAGGATTTTTCATTTTAATGCTTTCATTTCACAGGTTTGTGACTTAATGCTGTTTTAATCATGGCAAAATCCTTTTATTCATCCATATTTTTATTTTCACACTTGCCTGTTTACCTTCCCTGCAGCATGGCAGGAAGCCATACATTACCTTACATGACTGCTGCTAGGCACCATTATTGAGGACAGTGAGGAATGGAGCCTTTAAATGTAGTTGGAAGGCATGCTGCATTAAGAGCTGGGAGAGGTTTGGGCTGGCAGGAGTCTCCAGCTGGGTTGACTGTAACAGGAGAGAGGGAATATGGAAACTTCTGTTGTAGCCTATAACTGGAATACAGGTTTCCCTCGCCAACTGCTGGGATTAGATTACTGAAAGTTCCCGTGGTTGACGAGACAAAAGACTTATGGGGAAAATGTCAGGTGGTGGGCTGATGGGCAGCCATGGAAAACCATGGTTACTCAAAACTGTATACCATGGTAGCCAAAATGGTATATAGAATATTAAGTGTGGATACTCAAAACCATGGTTGGCAAAACCGTTGCTGGCGAGGGAAACCTGTCATGTGCTTTGGGCTGTTAGAGGTGGTCATCAGCAGGAAACACCACAAGGAGCCTAAGTTGATTTTATTTATTTATTTATTTTGCTTTAATGTTAATTCTGGACCATTTCCAAATTAAAGGGGATGTGTGATCTCTGTAATATAGTCTGCCATGCTTAATGTATTTCTCTTTGTCCTGCCATAGCGATGGTCACTAAGAACCTCAGTGAAATTGAATATGAACTTCCCACAATAAACAAGGGCTGTATGGGCTTCAGAATAGTTATCAGAGTTGTATTTTAGTTCACTGACTGATCCTACTGTAAATCAAAGTGGACCTGTTCTTAAAAGAAGACAGAGAATTTAATCTAGATCAGTGACAGTTTTCTGCTCGGCACATACCTGCAGTGTAGGCCCCCTGCATCCTGGTGACAATGAAGTGTTTCATTTGAAGTTAAAAATGACCTCATTGTTGTATAGAACATAGGCTCTTTAGCTTAACTAAAAACCTAGTAAATGACTGTTCATTGAGCATCTATTCTTGGTTTCCTTGTCTGACTTAATGCAGCCACCGTAACTTTCCATGCTTTTCACCTGTGTGTCTCATCCCATTAAATAGTATCTGAAGTAATTTATGGCCCATTTTATTGCCAGGCATTCCCGCTCAATAGTAGAATACCTGGTCTTGGCGCCATTTAATTTTTGACTAGCAAAAACAATCAGTCATTCCATGCCTTCTTGCTCCTGACACAGGACTGCACCTACAGCGGTTTCAGAAGCATCCATCTGCAGAATAAACTTCTTAGAGAAATCAGGCATTACTACTACCATGTCATTACACAGGGCCCTTCTGATACCTTTAAAAGCCTCCTCCATTTGAGGGGTCCACTGTATCAAACTCTGTACTGTCCCCTCTAATGGTGTCTGTTAAAGTGGCTGCTTTTTCTGCAAAATGAGGAATAAACCTTCTATAATAATTAGTCAGCTCCAGGAGGGATCTCATTTGCCACTAGGTCTGAGGTGGTAAGTACTTTTCTATCATCTACATCATACTGGCCAGCGGATGTATGATTCCCTGTCCTACCCCAAAACCAAGGTAGACGGTTTCTTGCGTTTCTAGTGAGCACTTCTTAGGATTGGCCATTATCCCTACCCAGCGGAGTTCTTTCAGCACCTTTTTCATGTGTCGCAAATGTTGCCCCCAGGATTGAGAGTGTATGACAAAAATGCCATCAATATAGGCCATGGTGTACACCCTGTGTGGGGCGAGAATGTGATCCATGAGTTGCTGAAATGTCACCGCTGCTCCATGAAGGCCAAACCACATTCTTGTAAACTCAAATTAGCCCCAGGGCATACCAAAGGCAGTTTTCTCTTGGTCCCTCCTCACCATAGGTATTTGCCAATACCCTTTTGATAGATCAGTTGTTGAAATATAACAGGGTTGGCTTGTTCTCTCCAGTAGTTCTTCCACATTTGGCATAGGGAATGCATCAAACTGAGCGATTTCGTTGATTTTTCCAATATTCGAAGGGAACCGTCAGTTTTGGGTACTGTTACCATCGGGCTTTGCCATGAACTGCATCAAGGTACGATTATCCCTTGTGCCAGCATCTTTAGTATTTCCTGACATACTCTCCTGTAGATGATGTGGAATGGGCCTCCATTTCTCTCGACTATAGTTCCCCTTGGAGTGTTAATCTCATGTCTCACCCTTTGAGCCTGCCCAGGTTTTTCCTTAAACACATCATTAAATTCCTCTGTAAGCATGTTTAAATGTTTGTGTTGCTCCTTAGTAAGCTCTGGGCCTTGTGTTTGTGCCTGCCTGGCTTCGAACACCCATTCATGTGCCGCCTTGGCTTGGGCGGCCGATGGTGGACGTGCTGAAGCTTCATGTGACCACTGAAACAGACCTCGATCACCTCAGAGGCCACCTTTGAACTCACCTGCCATGACTTCGAATATAATACCAGTGGAGGGGTTGGCCTCTAAAAGTCCCTCGGGGTGATCACTTCACTTGATGGATGTTTGTGGGGCTCCACGTCCCCTACACCCCAGAATTACGCCAACCTCCAGCAAGACACCAGGTCTTGGAATGGTCATCTCTCCGGTGTGGATGTTTATTGATCCCAGTGTCTTCTTCTGGCTTTGTTTCCCAAACTTATTTTCTGTACTAGGCCACCCATCTACTGGTTACTCCTACTGTATCTCTCCTTGCCGCCTATGACCGGCCAGTATACCTGGGGCTGCCCGACGACATATTGGCAATCAGGTCCCTTTTGTTGTGGACCTGCACACAAGACCCTCCCGGGATGAGAGAAAGGGAAAACAAAAGGAAAAGAAACCACAATACCAGTGCTCCACTAATATGCTCACTCCTGATGCTCATAGACCCTTGAGATCACTAGGCTCAGAAAAAAAAATAACCTAAAGGCTCTCAATAGCAAAAGGGGTGGGGGGAGGACAAGAAAGAAAAAAAAAAAAAAGAAAGCTCTGAGCAGACTATTGGGTCGCTCCTTTGGCCCCACTGCCAGGGCTTAACTGTGTCCCCTCAATGCCACTCCTCCAAAGTCTCCCCTTTGTTGCCTCTAACACCCTGCCTCCACAACCCAATACCTGGAGCATCTGGAATGATGAATCTCTGCCTCCTCTGGGTCTGCTACATCTCTTTCTCCAGTGCCGTCATTGTCCTCATGCCAATGGGTGGGGTGCCCTACACTGTGCTCCCCTGTCACTGCTTGGGGTACCCTGCCCCAAGTGCACTCCGTCTCCCTGTGCCAGGGCGTTTTGTTGCCACAGCAGGGAGCTCTCACAGCCTCTGCTGCTACTCCTTGCCCGGATAGCTCTTCTTCAAGCTGGCACTGCCTGCCGTCAGCTTGGAGGTCCTCTGCCGCCTCTCTCACTCCTCCCCCCTTTTCTCTCAGTATCCGCTTTTATCATTGCTGGCCAGTGATTGCCTGTGACGTCACCCGCTGACTCCATTTGAATAAAGGCATGGCTTGCAAATCACATGGGCTCTGTTCTTTGTTCCCTCGATGTTGGTCACCCTATGGCAAGTAAGTGTTTGTTCAGGGTTTTCTTTATTTCTGTATATGGTCCCCATCCTGAGGTACCCTGAGAGCACGGCTTTGGGTTCCCCTGAGTGCCTCTGGGACAGTGTTATTTCACTGCTTTGGGCCATTCTCTTTTGCTGGTCTACGATCTCAGGTCCTAATTCCTGTGTCGGATCCTCAGGGCTCAGCATCCACCCTTCAGGTTCCTGCCAAGGGTTGCTTCTTCTGGTGCCCTGGACGGGGCACCTTGTAGTCAACAGGACCGGCTCGTCAGGCTATCTCTAATGGGTCCCTGTCAACGTGTCAATAGCTTGTCTGCCATGGTAGGCAGTAACACGAGAACTTTGTTCCCTACTTGAAAGTCGCATATGCAAGCCTTTTTGTCATACTCATGTTTCTGCCTCTGTTGGGCCTCTGCTAGATTTTTCCGGGCCAACTGTCTACCTTTTTCAAGTCGGTCTACTGTCTCTTGCCAGTGCCACTGTACGGCAACTTCTAGCTAGCCAGTTCTCTCCCACTCCTGTCCTGCAATAAATCCCATGGTTTATACCCATGATTAACTCAAATGGGGACAATTTTGTAAATTGTCTGTGGTGTGTTTCAAAGGAAAAAGGAGTGGTATCAAAATCATATCCCATCTTCTGGGTTTTTCCTGTGTGCAACATCGCAACAGTCATTTAATAGTTCCTCTTAGGCACTCTACCAGACCATTGGTCTGGGGATGGTACACTGACGTATGCAGTTGTCATATTTTTAGCACTTGGCACATTGCTTTAATCACACTGGACTTAAAATTTGTACCCTGATCTGTTATTATTTGTCTCAATACCCCCACCCTGGATATCCATTTCAGTAATTCCTCCGCAATTCGGGGTGCCGTTGCCGACCTTAAAAGGTATTGCATCTGGGTAGCATGTGGCATAGTCAACTATGACTAGTATATACTGATATCCAGCGCTACTCTTCATCACGGATCCCACTATAATGTGATTCCGTCAAAAAGGTTTTCAATAAGAGGCATTGTCTGCAATGGTGCACGTGGTGGCCACCTTTCTTGAACCCTTTGACACTCTGGGCAAGCCTCACCCTGTTGTGTGACTTCCCCTCTCATCCCTGGCCAACAAAACCACTGCTCAGTTTTGGTGAGTGTCTTATTTACCCTGAAATGACCTCCCATGGGATTGGTGTGTGCCAACCCTCACACTAGACTACGGAAAGTACAAGGTACCATTAACTACTGGGTCCACTCACCCCAAACTGGACATTTTCTAACCCGAAACAATAGGCCATTATGTATCACAAAATGAGGATCACTTGCATCCAATTTTGGTCAGATGACTTTGTCCTCGACACAGGCCACCTCCTCCTTCCAAATCCTCTGGAATTCCTCATTTTCTTCTTGTGCAGTCTGGAATTGGGGTCCTCTGGCACCTCTCCTAAGATTAATCCAGTCTTCCTCCCCTGAAGAAGTTGCCTCTTCTTCAGCTATCCTTGACGTGGGGTCAACCTTTCCATTGCAATTCATCTCTCTGGACTTATGCTAGCACTTCATATAGGGGTGGCCAGTCTTGCCCCATAATCATTTGTTCATCCAATTCTGGTGTGAAACCTACCCACATCTTACCCTTGTGATTGGCAATCCTTATATTCACAAAACCTCTCTCGTACTGTTCTGCTTCTCCGTGGATGCAGTGCATCCTCACCAGTCAGTGGCATTTCTGGGCACTAGCCCCACCCAGGTTAAGGTTTGAGAAAAGCCTGTATCTAGAATGGCCTGAATTGGTTTACCGACAACCCAGGCCATCATCATAGGTCTATCCCATACGGGTATTTCTTCGCTGTGTCCAAAACTGCAATCCAATGGGCTCACTGGCTTCTGGTCATTCTTTCAGCCCCATGCCCACACCTTTTGATTTCTGCCTTTCTTGCGAGCCTATGGTGCATTCCCTGGATATGTGACTGGCTCTCCCGCACTGGTAACATATCACGCCTCGCCAGGAATATCAAGAGGGCCCCTAGCGGGGTTCTTCTTCCCTCTTCTTCCTTCTTAATGACTGCTCATGTACTTTTATAACTCCTTTTCTTTGACTTGCTCTACTTCAGATGCCGTGAAGGCCTCAGCCACTCTTAATGCCTCCTCGGCCATCTTTGGTAAGTGCTGCCATACCCATAGTTGTGTCTCATCATCTAAATAATTTTGATAATGCTCAGATGTGAGCTCCAGCTAGTATAATATTGCAGCCTTTACCGCTGTCATAATCATAGGCATCTTCCCTTGGTAGAGCCCAGTATGCAACTTGTGCTTTGCCCACAACAAGAGATCCTAGCTGGCTTGCCCATTGCAATCTGTCCAGCCCCATTTGTATAGCTGTACTCAAATGATTCAATATAAGCTTCAACATCACCCTCATGGGTCAGTCTATGCATCCAGAATGTCATCCAATTCCTTTGTATCTGTTTATGTTGTTGTAATGCCTGCTGCTGGTGAACTTCTAATACTTTCATCACTGAGTGTAATGTTTGACCTAGTAATTTGATCTGAGGGGTTATGTTAACTTCCATGTGGGACTCCAGGGTTATTCCTTCTTCTGAAATCCTAGCCGATGCACCAATTTGTAACTTTCCATGCCTTTCACCTTTGTGCCAAGTCCAGATGGATTTTTTTTGGCTTTGCCATTGCTTTAAGGGAAGAAAAAGCTTGTTAATGGTCTGGACCTCTATCGGTATCCCCCGGGGGGAGGAGGGGTGGTGTTCACCTGCCACGTCTTTCTGTAAAATTAATTTTGATGGGGAGAAAGATGGTTTACCCCATCCCTCCCGGTACCTTTCTTTAGTACCTCCACTTCGCCTTCTTGCTCAGGGGTCTGCCTCCCCTGCACCCTGCCTAACACCAACTGAAGACGTTGTTGCTTGAGCCACCCAGATTATTATGACGCACTCTTTTGGTGCCTTAGACCTTTAGATTTACTGTGGCAGAACCAAGACATTATTTTACTCATTTGATCACAGCCACACCTTGCCTTACTTATGCATCTTGTGTATCAACGACTGTCGTGTTCCCCGGTGTCCCGCTCTCTTTTGGTGTCTTATACTTGCTGTGGCTTGGTTGTCTTCTGGCACCTGCTTTCCCTGATTCTGGGGAGATTCAGTCTGTGCTGTGGATCTCTGTCTCCCATGACACCTCCTCCAGTAAATTATGGATCCATCTCTGGCTTTGTCTCTTCAATGAAACCCTTTCCTGGGGTAGCCACCACATCCCTATGCTGGGACCACTTTCAATATCTGGCCCCTCTGGGCCAGTTGGGAACCTCACTTCTGATCCTCTCAGCTGCTTCCCTGCTGGGCTTTTTATTCCAGCTGTAGTGTTCTGGCCAGGGAATTGGCCTCAGCTGTTATAAAGTTAAGAGTTGAGTGGTAAATAAATAAATCCCGGCTCCTTCTGACTCGGCGGGGGCGGTTTCTTTTCCTTCTTCACCACAGTGTGTGGGAGTGCTGTGGTTTTACTCCACTTCCGGCACAGCATCCTGACAACTTCTACCCTCATCTGACAGAGGTTAGTCTTTCCCACAGCCAACAATCTCTGTCTTAGTTTATGCATCAGGAATATGTGTCTCTTATATGGTTACTAATGAATATAGTGAGGGAAGCAGAGAAGATGAGGAAGCAGAGCAAAAACATAAAGCAAAACTCTGTAGTGGATGAAGGGAAACTATGCTTTGAGTACAGGTCAATGAACAGAGTAACAGGTTAAAATCAAATAATTTGAGATTATAGCACTTTAGGTGGTGAATTAGCAATAAACAATGAATCAACTAAATAATTGCAAATCTAGTAGGCAGTCAGTGAGTCAGGCAATTAGGAGCAAAACTGCCAGGCAAGACAACTGTGGTAGCAATTTAAATGCCAATTGGTCTAGTGGAAAAAAATCAATCAATTGATTAACTATAGAACAAAAACAAAATTAAAGGGATTTAGTGGGGAGTAGATTAGATTGGTAGCTAATTTTAAAGGAGATGCAGATGACTCACAGGCAGCTAATTTAAGGCCTGGTTGAACTCTCAGAGTTATCAGTAATTGCAGAAGCGGTGGAGAGTGTCATCTTCAGTAAGGGTGGTTGTCTCTATCCTTGTTCCTGGTACTTGCCCTACTTAAAAATGGAGGCAAGGAGAATGGCAACAACCCTTCAATGGAATTGAAGTTCTCTCACTTTTCTCTGTTCTCTGCTTTCGTCCTGCTGAGCATTTGCAGCAGCAAACCTGTGACTGTGAAGGACTCCCATTTCTGTTCTGTCCTGACTCCTTTTCCGTTCCGAACAACTCTTTCCTTGTATTATTCTTGTGCACTGACTACCAGAAGTTAGACTTTTTCATGAACACTTCGCTCTGCCCAGGGGGTGCTGAACAGATCCATATTGTTTTCTAAAATCTCTGGCAGTGTTTTTCTTCTTTCTGGCTGGGGTTCTGTATCTCTTTCTACCTTTGTCTCTGGGATCACGCCGCTCTAGCTTCTGACCTTTTCTGTCTCTCTGAAGTCCCATCTTCCCCAAATGCATGTAACACCTACACACTAGCACGGGAAACTCAGATTTTACAGTTTGTAACCCCCAAAGGATTGTGCATGCAAATGGCAACCACGACCTCTGAGGTCATGTGAGGTCATAAGTAAGATAAATACTGTAAGGAAAGGAAACCATTTTTATATCCTGCAACACGCTAAGACTTGGACCTAAATACTAATTCTCTTTGTTTTTAAATTAAGAATTGGGCATAAAGAAGCCCTTTTCACAAGAGAAGTAAATGTGTTGTCTGACCAGGCTGACAGCTATAATAAAATGATAATGGAGCCAAAACAGTAGTTGGGTGCTAGCTATGGCATGGAGGGCAGTAGCATATTTTAAAAGCATGACCTAGCTACTTCTTAAATAGTCTGTGGCTGGCATAGTAAGGATTTTGTATCTGTGCTTTTCCTAACCAGATATTAACAAGCCACATCTGTATGGATTGTACTTTAAAAAAAAAAAAAGATAAGTCCTGTCAATCTCATTTTATTTTGTATTTACACTTCTGCTAGTAGAACCATGTCAGTCAGGGGTATAAAGAGGTGTAAACTCTGGCAGGCATACCTGGGTTTGCAGAGTGGACATTATACCAGTAAAACTCTAATTCTACCACAATAGTTGGGGGCTAGTTTTACTCTGGTTTAGTCTGCACCAGCAGTTCTGCTGGCATGACTACGTTGGAAAAATGGTGTGAGAAGATCACATCCTTAGCTGACATAGCTGTGCTGGCAAACCCTGGGTTGGACAGAGCGAGGCTGACAGAAGGTTTTTGTTGACTTAACTGATGTTGCTAGGGGAAATGGTGTAGCCAGGCTGCGAGAGAAATCCTTTCTGCATGTGTAAGCTGCATCTCTACTTGGGGCTCTGCAAACATTGGTTCAGAGCAGAGGCTCATATGCACAGTAGCCCCATGTCAGTAAAAGGCATGGCTCTGTTAGTATAGCATCTAGGCTAGAAGTACTTTGCTGATCTTGTATATGGTTGCTCCTGTTCTGACAAAGCGTGCCTAATGTAAGTAACAGCTGTGTTTTTCCTATAAAGATGGGCATCCAGCTCCAACCTGTCTCACCTCATCTGCCCTGTATCATATATTTATTGGAACACTGAAAAAGAGAAACCAGTACTGCGGCTTGTTATTGTATACTGGCCAATTGCCCATCAAGAATGATGGTGGGGGCGGAGGGAAGGTGGCTGGGCTGGCGTGCCACCACCTAATGCCCCATGCTGCTGCTGTACTACCTCTTGCTGGAGTGGGGTGGAGGAGCTGAAGCCAGCACTGCTAGCCTCGGCACCCTGGCACGCTCTGTCCAGTCCTCCGCGCAGCTTTGGAATCATGGCAGTGCTCCCCTGTGCTTGGAGCACTCTGATTGGCTGTTTCCATTCTGGGGAAAACAACACTGACAGCGATACTGTGGTACTCGACATGCTGCTGTTGTGAACCATTACAGCTTGCCCTCCCAAAGACTTTTCTGACAAAATGTGATCTGACCAGCCTATCTGCACTGTTCCTTTTTATGCTGTATATGTATAACATTATCAGGGAGTAGGTAATAAAAACAGGGAGAAAAGGAGACATTTTTTTACAGTGAGAAGCAATTGCTTGTTTGACGCTTCACTGAATCTTCTTTTAGGAGCAGGACTAGCATTTGGGTTAAATAGGCGGTCTAGCCAGCAGCCCTTTTCATTTCTATAGCTCATGTAATCCTAGGATAATGGACTTCTTTTTGTACCCATTGGTAGGTAGCTATAGCTATGTTCAGTGATTACTTTTGGTGTTTGACTTTTGTACATGCTTCTAACAGAGTAGAATACATATTGATCATCTTTCCTTTTGTTCTTCAAGCTTGTGACTGTTGAGGAGCACAACTTCCTTACAGAAAGCTTGTACAATACTGGGATTTTAATTGTCTGGGATCCAGCACCATACCATGCAGAAATTCACGAGGTAAGTTAAGAGTTGGGTGATAAATAAGCCTCAAATGGTTTTAAGGGCAACTCTTGGAAGCACCTATACACAAGCACGGAGGCTGCTCCAGTGCACTGGAATTCTAGCACAATGGAGCAGGCTTGATTATTTGAGTCTGCTGGAGAGTAGCAATTGCGATGCTCCAGCAGCCTCCTGTGTCTTATGCATCAGCATCTCTGCGTTAAAAAATTCAGCACCATTTTTAAGTGTGGGGATGCCAATATAGGAGATGCTTTAATTAAAGCACCTCTCGAAGTCACTCTAATTAAAGCACTGCCCAGCACAGGCCCAGAGCACCTGTAAAAGTGCCCGTGGCTCCTTTCTTACAGAACATTCCTGTGGGTCAAGGGTCATTTCTTAAATGCCATTCTTGTTCATTTCCGTGTTGTACTAGAGTAATGCTGTACGGTGCTGAAAGTGCCTTTTACATCTTAATATGTAATTAACTCATGAGAAATGCAAGCCTGAAAGCATCTGCGGTGTCTCTCATTTATTACTGCACTAAGTTCCCCATGGTCCAACCCCATGTTAAGCTGACCACTGCTGCCTGTAACAGCAGACTTGCTGCAGCGAGCGAGAATTCTCATTTTTTTTCTTAGATTTTCACTGGAGGGTCTGAACAAAGTGGGTATTTTGTTACTGAAGACATGAGTCTTCCATGGACACAACTGGGGGTGAGGTAAATAGTTTAGGGGGAACCCTATGTAAACATCAGCAAATTTTTCTTATTGGTATTAGCTAGATTTTTTTTTAAGATTCATAAATTAGAATCGCTTATGCAGTAACTAACGTAGCTAAAACTTGTGCTGGTGAATTTCAAGACAATGCAGTCTTGACAGAAAAAAGCTATGTACTTTCCCTAACTTAGTGTAAGCAGTGCTCAGCACCAATACTAGAACAGCCTACACTAAGCTTTTCATGTTTTGGTAAGGCATCCTGTACCTTGTTTTTAGAGTAACATATGCCACTAATGTCATCCTGGAAATTGGCAAGACCAGGACAATTCAAGACTCTGGAGAAGCCTTCAGATTGATCACTCCTAGTCAGCTATATCAAATATGCAGCTAAGTGGTACAGTAATTTTACAATATGGAGAGCAAGACTGAAGAGTTTCTATCCATTTAAGCAATTCTTCACTTACTTGACATATAGGGCATGTGTAGATGAAACAGGGGCCCTAAGTTGAAGCCGTGGGTTTTTAAAAACACCACTTCAATTTAAGGCTGAATAAACCTCTGTCGTGCACACACCTGACTTACCTGCCTCTCTGGTGGCAAGGAGGGGAGGGTGAGCTGCCAGCCAGTGGCGTGGTCCCTGCGCTGCTGGGGGCTGGTGCTTCCCTCTACAGCAGCAGTGGCACTCACCTTCAGGCACCCAGCTTGGGTGATCCTGGGGGGTACTGCAGCTGCAGAGGGGAGCACTGGGCCCCTGTGCAGCATAGGCAGGCTCCAGGGGAGTGGAAAAAAAAATTGGGCTCACTGCATTTCTTGGGCGGAGCCTGCTTTCCTGGGCTGCATGGAGCCTAGTGCTTCACTCTGCAGCTGTAGGGGCAGCAAACTAAAACTCCTCCTTAGTTTCCTGAGCCCCAAGTTGTTTATGGTGCAGTATGCTGCCAAATTTTCTACAGCAGCTGGAATTAATGTGCAATATGCCACCAAGGCATGCAAGCACCAACACCATTAAAGCAGTACGAAAACATTTAGCTGCTTTAAAGTGTCGTGCACACCCCCCCCTCATTTTGTCTACACATGGCCATAGATAACTGGAGTTTGTTACAGTGTAAGCAGTAGGGAACACAAAAGGGCTGGCATTGTATTAAGTAGTTAACCAGTATTCATGTAAGTGGGGTACACCATGATTGCACAATAGGTCCATTAGTAACCAGTCCAGTCAGGTCACTATTACAGTGAACATTCCTCTTTGTTGGTAGTTATATAGACTGCTCCTTCCTGGCACTGCATTAAGAACCGGTCTATGTTTATTTGGTCCCTTCTTCCTCTCAGAATTGTTCAGACTCCTAGCCTCACTTTAAATTATAATAGAATAAAACAAAAACTGCATAATGTTGAGGGTAGGAAATAGAGAAATTTTGTTTCTTTCTTTAAATAAAAAACTACTTGTCAGTATTTGTACTGAACAGAGATTTAGTAACTTGAGGTACTCTAGCATTCTTGGGGCTTTGGTATTCTTCCAGGATCAGTGACTGATGTAACCTGGCAGTATCAGCAGTAAAATGAATAAGCACATCATCATGAGTTCAGGACTGAACCCATAGGCTAAAAACAGACCAGTTTACCCCAGGACAAAAAGAATTTTAGCTTGGGTTTCTAGAGACTACATGATCATTGTCCTACTTTAAGTACCTATGAAGTATGGGGACAGTCAGGGTTAATTCGAGGTAATTGCCATTCAAGCTCTGTGTGTAAATGATTGTCATGACCTGTTTTGATTTTAATTTTGAGCCAAAACCCAAGACAATCAGCCTTGGGTTAAACTGGTTTTAGTCTCAGTTTTCATCGTTGTTGGTGATCTCTCACGGTCAAAGATGATCAGTACCCTGGGTCAAGTAAAGGGTTGTAGATGAGTATGTTGATGGCTAAGAAGGCCAATCATAGAGCCACAGACTCTCTGGCAAATGCCACAGGTGGTGATTAAAAGGAGGGTTGGACCACAGATTTCTCAGTCTTATTTCCTTTTCTTCTGTTTCTGTTGTTTTTCTGCCTCCAGGGCAAGACAATTTTTTCTCAAAGTAAGGTGCACCTTCATAGGTGGCAGAAGAGGGGTGGGGTAGATGGGACTTGGCCCCAACAAACATGGGGTAGTGGTAGGGCCACAAGGCCCCAGCAGTGAGGGAGGGAGTGGGACACAGGCAGGAGCGGGGGCTGAGATGAGTGGAGTCCTGACCAGGCTGGATGGTGGGACATGTGAAGGCCTGGGGTGCAGAGGCGGCTGCTGCTGTGTGCTATACTTTGCTCCCTGCTGCAGCTGCCCTGCACCCTCTGCCTGCCCAGCAGTGGGATGCACGTGGTGTCGTGTGACTCTGAGCAGCCAGCCTCAAAGTAGTGTGCAGCTGCAGCCATTTCTGCCCTGCGCACAGATTGGGGAGGGCATGTGCCCCCTGGGCCTCTGCTTGTCCCACCACCTGGCCCAGCTGGGGCTCTACTCACCCCAGCCCCTGCTCCTGCCTGTCCCACTCCCTTTCCCACAGCTGGGGCCTCAATCTGCCCCTCCCCCTACAGCCCTTTCCCCACAGACTTACTTGCTCAGCCCCACCAAATAATTTTTTCTCCCTCTGCCTATGTGCGCTTTCTTTCACAAAGCATTGCCATATAGTCCTGCCGCAGGCTAGGTGTTCTCAGTTTGTGGTGTCAATGCCACACTTCTTAAGGTTTGCTTTGAAGGTGCTTTGCATGAAGTGTTTCCTCTGGCCCCCCTGTATCCTTTGCCTTTGGCTGACTTGGAAGTATAGCAGTTGTTTTGGTACAGGTTTCCCTCAATTTGTGAGTTCTTTATATGCAAATTCTCTCTTATGTGATGAGTATATTTAGACCCAAAATTCGATATATGCAAGGTAAATTTGCTCTTTTGCGATCAGCATAGATGCCCCACCCAAGCAGGTAAGTCTGTGAGGGGGAAGGGAAAGGGCCATGGCCCCACTCATCCCAAGCCTGGCTGCAGCAGCCCTTGGAGCAGCCGGTGCCAGCTGTCTGCAGCTGCTGGGCTGCACCCTGTCCCCCCACATCTGTGCTCACCCCAGCTCCTGGGCTGCACCATGCGATGGTGCAGGCAGCTCATGTTGGCTGCTCCCAGGGCCGCTCCAGCATGGGCTGGGGTGAGTGCAGACAAGTGGAGCCCAAGGCGGCACGGGGTGCAGCACTCACCCCAGCCCTGGCTGCAGCAGAACCAGGGGCAGCCAAGACCAGCTGCCTGCACCAGGTACAGTGCGGCCCAAGAGCAGAAGTGCGTGGGGACAGGTAGAGCATGGTGCAGTCCAGTGGCAGCAGACACCGGCTGCTCCTGGGGCTGCTGCAGCTGGGGTTGGAGTGAGTGCTGCTCTGTTCCCTCTGCTTTGCTGCCTTGAGCAGCCCCAGGAGAGGCCCCCCTTGCACTCCCTTTCTCTAGTTCCAGGCTCATTCCCTCCCTCACTGCCATGGGAACCTGTCCCTGATTGTTACATTGTAAAGTGGGTTTGCTTTATGTGCTGTTCTCCAGGAACGCATGTACAGCATAAATTGAGGGAAACCTGTATATGTACATCAGACATGCACACACTATGCCCTGTCCACTGCAACTGATGTTGAATAATCCACACTTCCATACTAGTGGTGTTTTAGACAAGAAAAGAAACACCTTGACTGCTTTAGTAATTCAGTATATGTGCTATTTTAATCAAGCTTTAATGTAGCAATCTAGTGCCAGAAAGCATGTGATCACTCAGGGAGTGATAGAAATATGCAGCCTTTCAAAGTTCAGTTTGATAGCACTGTTACAGACAAAGCCTGCAAAATGAAAAATAAAAGTTTCCAAACTCAATCCTTCATGAGTGGCTAGAGGACATAGGAATGTGAGATGGGCATTCATGCTTTCCAAGACATCCTTGGAAAGAGAGGGGAGGATGGTGTAGAGCCTGGGAGACCCAGATTCAGATCCTTGCTATGTTATAGACTTTCAGCAAGGCCATATCTGCACTAAAAACACTTTAATAGTATGAAAAGACTGTTAAACTGCACCAGCAAAGTGCTTTGCGTATAAATACAGCTATAATATGAAAGCTGTGCTTTGTACTAGTAGAGAAAAATGAATACCACCTCTGTGGTGTCTGGTGTAATATTGTGACCAAAATACTTTTATATCAGATTTGTAACATGACTCTCCGTCCTAATTAAATGCAGTTTGATAATGATGTAAAGCGACGTGCTGCATTTCATGTGATCTCCTCAGCATCTTCTTAGACCAAATGGACAGTTCCACTAGTTGTATGATACAGGGGAGAGGATACAAGGTGGTATGTTTGAAAAGTTTGGAGTTGAAGGGAGAAGAAATGGGACGTTCTGCTGACTTTATTGCCATTGAGCTCTTCCATTCAGGGTTAAAGTTAACTACAGGATGACAGAGATGTAAGTCATGCAAACTCCCATGTGGCAGCTCCCCTTGCCTATAAAAATTATATCTCCATAGGCTAAGGAGGGTGGGAATCATACCTTTGCAGTGAGACTATGTTGTTCTAAATTGAATTGAAGTGGGAACTGAGGTAACCTGATGTCATTTGCTTGTTCATTTACATCATACCTTTGAAGAAACGTGTTTCATATTATCTTTAAAGCTATACACTAGTATTCCTGGAAGGAACATTCTTGTGGATGCTGTGCCAGGGTTTGCACTTCTGGTGCACAGTATTTGTTGCACTGTACTTGAGTCCTTCCAGCAGCCTATTCTGTGAGTTAGAATGCAAGTATAATACTGATGGAGGACAGGTTGTTACCTGAAACATGGGTCTTGGGTTTCATGGCAGGGGTGGAGCAATAATACACTTTTTAGGTTAATGGTATCATGAGAGATGATGAGAGGGAACATGACTCTCCTATGTTACTTTTGTTTTCAAGTGGTATAGAAAACTTGACTACAATTTTTTGGAAACCTATAAGAAGTACCGCAGTCGGTATCCTGACCAACTCTTTTATATACTGAACCCAAAGATGGAATGGGAGCTGTGGGATATTCTGCAAGAGAACTCCTTAGAGGACATCCAGCCTAATCCACCTTCTTCAGGAATGCTTGGTAAGATAATTGTCCAGCAAATGCTGGTGTTGATTAACTTGTATGGGGCTCTTGCACTTACTGAAAAAACTGAGTTCTGTTTTTCTGTTTATCAGAATCAAAGCAGCCCATTAGAGCTTCCTAACAATGATCAGCTTCTGTTATATATAGTTTCCAACACAAAATAGTAGCCTAACCAAGTAAGAAATCACTAAGTTTTTAGTACCTTCAATGTAGCATACATTTAGAGGATAGCCAGACTCAGCCTAATCTCAAATTCAGCCTACAACATCAGTTGCAAACTTTTTCTGGTGCCTGGTATTACTAACCTGTACAACCAGAGCAACACTCAGGAGGTACTAATCTGAATGCTGTCAAACACTTTTCATGTCTTTTACTGTTTCTCAGTTTCATTGCTTTTTATTTTAGTATATAAAGAAACTTTCTTGCTATCAGTGAATAGTTTTCAACTGGATAAGTTGTTACCCATCTTATGTATTGAATCAATGTAGTTGAAAGCAAGAGTGGACATAAAGAAGCTTGTCAGAACTTAATGACAGATGTGAAAATGGGAAATACAGGAAATCCTCACTATTTGCAGGCTCAGCATTCTCGGTTTCAAATATGCACAAATACCAAACCCACATTTTAAATATACGCTACACACTTACAGGAGCTCCTCGGGACCTCTGCACTTGCTGCTGCTGGGCTCCCACCACCCTGCTCCCACCATCGCTGCCGGAGCTGTGACCCACCCCCACCCACCCCCCAGCCGCTGGGGGCACTGTGTTCATGAACGCAGACGGCATGCACGAACATGGTGCCTTATCTGCAGATTTTGCCATTCTCAGGGGATACAAGAACATATCCCCTGCAAATGGCAAGGGTCGCCTGTAATTCCATTTTGGCCAGCCCTTGTCCAGCAAGTTGAAGTATGATTTATCACCCTGTGCTGCTCAAAACATTAGTGAAGAGCTTGTTATTCCTCTCATATGTAATATTCTGTTGTGGCAGAGATTTTATTTCTTTTACTGACCTATGTAATTGGGAGCAAAATGAAAAGGAACCAACTGCTAAGAACAAGTTAAAATTAAATGACCTGAAGAATTAAGTTTACCATCTTATTTTCTGGGTGAATATCAAAATTTTTCTACCTCAGTTATCACCTTACTGATCTCAAGAGGGCACTCAGTTCTGTAAGATTACACACGCATACAAACATACATGCATACATACTGGACATTGTATGAAATAATGAAATCACATTTCTGCTAACCAGAGTTCTTGTTTCTCGACCCAAGCTCATTTCCGACTACAAGACTATTCAGTTAATGCTACTGTGTATTAGTATAGCCTGGCCACTGACTTTAAAAGCAAAACATAATGCAAATGATAGTTGCTGGTTACTGCAAGTGCAAGACTCCTGCACTACTCTGATGAATTGCTCTGCCCCTTGTATTTCTTGTGATCCAGTGATTGTATTATATTGTATAATACAATGTCACAAATATTTGCAACATAAAAAAAAATCTGTTGTAGCATTTGAAAAAGTTCCCTCAGTCTTCCTTCTGGATCACAAATCTGTTCAGATCTGAAATACAAAATATTTCACTGGGATGTGAGAAAATAAATATTTGGGCTAGGTTCTCAGTTACATACTGTCTGTTTTATACCACTCTGTGATCAAATAAAGCAGGCCCTAATTATCTTGCGTGTAATGCCATTTGAGAGCTGCTTTGCATAGGATACAGCTTATCAGTTCATTTGGCCTATTGTCATTAACTGCATTCCAGAATTACTCATGTGCTTCACACAAAGACACATGAGGGCAGCACAGCCTCATATAGGGGATCTGCTGTAAGCGTGGAGAGTAGCAAACAATTCACTTGTGTTGAACTAACTTGGGGTGGGCAGTTAGTTGAGCCTGAGGGCCACATTGGAAGCTTTGATCAGTTCTTGCACCTGCAGTTGGTGTATGTGCTGTTCCTGGATGGAAGGAATAGCGAAGAAATCAGAGGCTGGCATGCATTGCAGGCAAGAAAGCCAGTCAGTGAAAATGAAAGTGTCAGGGGGTGAGGGACAGGTGGGGAGAGGAAAGGGGGATGTAGCAGAGCAGGTAAAAGAGGAGAGGTGCCTGGGGAGTCTGATGTCTGGCAGGTTGTAGTGCATCAGAATTCTCATGTCTATATTGAGTTCATGAGTTTCTGTACCTAGGAGGTTGATGAAGTGCAGTTCATAAGCTCATCTGCGAAAAGTGCTTTGTAAGTTCAAACAAGCACTGAACCTTGGAAATCTTATCACCAGAAGCCAACTTCCTACAACCCAAAACACAGTGAATGGATCCAGGCCATGTCATAACAAGACATACAAAACCTGGCAACAATATCTCTAGTATGGAGATATCTTCACGATATAGTGCATATCTCTGTCAGGGCACTTGGTGCCATGATGGAAAATATGTAGGAGACACCAAGCAACAACTGCATACCAGAATGCGTGCATACTGAAAATCTATAAAGACAAAAACAGAACACCACCTGTCTTGTCTCTCAGGCCTGATCCTCAAAGGGAATTTACAAATCACTTTTCACAGATGGGCTTATGACCTGCGCTTCATCAACCTACTAGGTACAGAAACTCATGGACTCAATTAATGGGAATTCTGATGCACTACAACCTGCCAGACATCTGACTTCCCAGGCACCTCTCTACTTTTACCTGTGCTGCTACACTCCCTTTCCCCCCTCCAGCCTCTCCCTTGTGCCCTGATGCCTTCATTTCCATTTTCACTAACTGGCTTTCTTGCCTGCATTGCATGCCAGTCTCTGGCTTGTTTACTATTTCTTCCATCCGGGAACAGCAGACACTCACACCAAATGCAGGTGCTTCCTCAGCCTGACGAAGGATTTTTCAACCCAAAAGTTTGCATCCCAGGCAGCTAAGCTGAACTTACCTGGAGCCTCAATATTCCACTGCGACCAGCAAGCCTCAGGCCTGTCAAAGACTTGATGTGTCAGGGCTTTCCCCAGGCAGAACTGTACGCATGCATGTGGTGGCTGGAGGTTATGGCACTTCCTACCTGCCTTTCACCAGGAAGATCCTTGGTCCTGGTATTTCCTGGGGCTGCTGCACTGCCAACAGTCCCACCAGGCCTCCCAACCCTGACAGAGTGCAGTTTTAATGGTAGTGCCCAGGACCTGGGGCCTCCTTCCCCGTAGCCCCAGGCCATACCTTCAACTTAATCTTGGCATGGGAGCTCAGCAGAGACATGTTCTTCCCCTGATGGCTGGTAATTCAGTGAGTGCCCCCTCCAGCTCTGAAAGTGGGCCATTAAATGGTTTTGGAAATAGGTGCAGATGGAGTGAGGAGGGTGGCACTCACTGTGTCTGCACCTGGACCTTGGGGAACCCCAGCAGCAGGAGGTTCTCTTTGAGGAAGACCAGCTGCTCCACCACACCAGGATCCAAGCAGGTATGGTGGGGTGTCACTACATCCCCAGCAATGCTGAACATCCTCTTACTCAGAACACTGATCAGTGGACAGGACAGGTGTTTACAGGCAACTGTCGCCAGATCTGGCTGCATCTGGCTATGGCTTGCCCAGTAGGCCAAAGGGTCACACAGCAGTGGCTCCACATCCTTGGCAAGATAGGCAGCCACCAAGGCATGAGTGCTACCAGCCTAATGGTGGGGTCTGGTGCCTCTGGACCTCACTGTGGAAGCCATGCCCCTGGTCCACATTGGCAGCACCTGTGGTAGAGGAGGAGACTGGCTGGTGGATGGCATGCTAGCATGGGACAGTGCATCCCCCTCTTCCGTGTCCCCCCACTTCCATCCTTCTGCCTCCCTGACTCTTCACCAGCACCTCTGTCTGCTAATTCAGGCTTTGGCTGCTGCATACACTCTCCTTCACCCTCGGGTCACACATGGTAGCCAGCACATGGATCATACTGGACTACAAGGGATCAAGCCATTTCTTTATGTCCTCATTCAGCTGCCTCACCAGTGCTTCGATGTCTGGTGACAGTGGCTTGCCTCAGCCAGGAACATTGATCTGAAGTTTCCTCACTACAGGGATCACCTGGCTAAGGAGGGCATTGCCAGCTCTGAGGGTCTTAGTGGCCTCAAGGAAGGGCTTGAGGACCAACACCTGAGACATGGTATCCCCAGTTAAGGGGGCTGCTGATCCCAATCTTCCTAAGCAAGGCCATCTTATGGATGGCCCTCTCTTGCTCCAGCAGCCTCTCGAGCATCAGGCATGTGGAGTTCCACCGAGTCTCCATATCTTGCATGATTTTGTGCTGTGGGATGTTCAGCTCTGCTTATTTGTCTCGCAACATCTTGCCCCCCTTGATGCTCCAGTGGAAGTAGCCTGCCACCTTCCTGCATTTGGAAATGAGCTTGCTGCTGGTGCTGGCACCATCACTGGCAGCCCTGTCCCCCTCCAAAGCATCCCTGACTACTAGGTAGAGCTTGTGTGCTACACAACAGTTGCCAACAGAATTGGCGTCACAGACCACCTTGACAATATTGGCCCCATTGTCAGTGAGCTAACCTTGCCCAGCAAGCACGGGAAGTGCTTCGTGGCTCCCGTGATCTTGGTTGCCATGTGGGACTCATCCATCACCTTGGCTTGAAGGAGAGCCCACCAACTGCCTGACTGGTCTCACCAGAGCCCTGTGAGGGAGAAGTAGGTGTGATCTCCATCCTGGCTGCTCCAGATGTCCAAAGTGAAGTGTAAATACTCCCTGCATGCCTCAGACAGGGAGGGCACCACTGTCCTGCTAAAGGTGGTATGTATGGGCGCTAGGTATGATGGGGCCATGAGTGCCATGAGCCGCCTGAACCCAGGCTATTCAACTAAGAGAAGGGCTGGCCATTGACAGCAAGTATCTCCCCAGTGCTCTGGAGGATCTCGCATGCCCTTGCAATGTGCCTCGCTTCCTGTCTGCCTTTGCCCCACTATTCCCAGGTGGCCTGCCTCTGTTTTGGGGGTATGGGGTCTTTGGAACAAGAGGGGGACTTCTCTTTGGGTATGCTCCCACTGGTACCAGGCTGAGGAGGAGAAAGGGCAGGGGGTGGTGCCCGTGGAGTTGCATCAGCATCCCCTTGGTGCTCATATGTTTTATTCCCTTGCCCCAGCTGGTTCTGGCTCAGCAGTTCAGGCAGATAGCATACATGGGATCATCTGCCAGCTCAAAATGATTCCAGACTACAGTACCCACTCGCTTCTGGGGTGTGGGTGCATGTGTGGATGCAGCTGCACTTTCTTTGTGCCTCTGCCTGCTGAGGACAGCAACAGGAGGAGTGGACTCAGCTGAGCTACTTGCCTCCAGCTGTACATCAACCTCCTCCAAAATGCTTTCTGGGGAAGGAGACCTGGCTCTAGGGGAAACTTGAGAGGTGTGGAGAACAAACTCAGATGATTCCCACTCCTTCCCCAGAATTTCCCTTGCTATGGCACTCAGATCCAGCTCCAGCTCCAGCTCTTCCTCTGGCACTGGAAGGCTCAGCATGGGAAGTGTAATGGGGGTGGAGGAGATGCTGGTGCTGCTGCTTGTTGGTGGTGGGGTGGGGGTTATGGGTGGTGCTGTTGGAAGGAATGCAGACTCTACCACAGGCAGTAGCACTGCTCCCCTCTCCTTGGTGCCCATGGAACTGGAAGCCTCGTGCCTGCTAATTGTAGGAAAGAGTCAGTATCTCATTTTGGGTGGGGCTGGAATTTACAGCTCTCTCTCTACCCCTTCTTCCACCCCTCCCTGAAGTCTTGCCAGCATGCTTCATGGTATGTTAACAGTGTGTTTGCCTTGGTGTGCTGGAAAATCTGTGTTCTTCTGTAATGTAATCTGATTTATGTAATATATGTAGATAATATAATTGTATGCATGTGTATTTGTTATGTATGTATTTATGCTATAAATAAAACATATATGTAGTATGTGTTCCTGAATAAATTCTATATTATAATGCAATATATGCTGTGCTTTCCTGCAGAGTGAATGGAATGCACACTGTGAGAGAGCACAGATTTCTTTTCTGGGGGAAAAGAATCAAAGTAGACTAACAAAAAAAAAAGAGGATTTTTGGGGAGGAATAAATTGAAAGGAATGAATGAATAGAATAATAAAATAAAAGGGTATAGAAAGCAAAAGGTATTGATGAATCCCACTTGCTAGGAACAGGCCAGCAAGTAGGAAATGATAGCCTTTGTTGTCTGACGCTGCTGATCTGCTGGAGGACACAGCTCAATAATTGACCCCAAGGCAAAAAGCAGCTCAGTTCAAACAATGCTGCTTTTTATGCTGTTTTTCCATCATTCGCTCAAAGCACTGGGATTGGAAGGGAGCTCAGGGAAGCTCACAGTCACCAGCCAGCTACTTATGTCAATGTCTGAGGAGTCCATCCCCACCATTTTCCCTCCCTCTCCTTACTATCTGTTTCCCTGCAAGCAAGCCCAGCTTCAAAACTCGAAAGGTTTCAACTGCCCTCATTTCATTTTGAGCCTGTTTCGAAGCCTTTCATTTTGTTTCATTTCACAGTTTTGAGCTAAAAACGGTTGAAACAGTGTTGAAATGAAACAGCTGTTGCATACAGCCCTAATATTTCCCCAACTCTGCTGTTTCAGTAAACATCTGTTAGATATACTTCTCACTCTTAAAAGAGAAATGTATTTGTTTTGTTTTCTCTCTCTCCGGCAGCCTAACTAGTGATGGTTCTTTTCTTCTCATAGGTATTATAATTATGATGACTATTTGTGATGAAGTGAATGTTTATGAATTCATCCCTTCTAAACGGCAGACAGATATTTGCCACTACTACCAGAAGTTCCATGACCGTGCGTGTACCATGGGGGCCTATCACCCGCTGATGTTTGAGAAAAACTTGGTGAAGTACCTAAATCAAGGCACAGACTATAACATTTATGCTCATGGGAAAGTAACTTTACCTGGCTTCAGAAATTTGCGTTGTTAGCAGCTCAGTTGCTACTGTGAAAAAATACTTCTTTTAAACTTCAAGGCACTTTTATAAGGATTGTCAGGATTACTAGGCCTATACACTGCTGCATCTTGATAGCTTTTTCCGTGTTACAAGGTGTTGCCTGAAGGACAGTTGTCACATAACTTCTGCAGCCTGTGTGGTGATGCAGTGCATCATGATTTCCAGCATGGATTTACTGCAATCCCATACCTAAATTACTGTGTGCAGCCGGTAATTAATCTATAAATTAGATAGATAAGTGTGCTGGCACTTAGATTGCACAAGAGATCAAGTACCTTCATCTGTGCTGGACTCTAGAGCCATTTTCTCCCCATGTGCAATGTAAACCAGTGGCAGAGTTCTGGCACAACACACAGGGCCAAATTCTCATGTCTGTCTATTGAAGATTGTGAAGCTGGGTCAGAAGAAAATCTGGCCCTTTTGAAAATAAAAGATTTAAAAACACTAAGAACAAAAAAACCTAATCCCCTAGTTGTGGAATTCTTACAGCCAGACCTATGGTATAGAACTGTTGTCAAGGATGCAGGCTGAACATTATGGTTTTGTTTCAACACCAGCTAAAGCTTGTTGTTCACATTGTAGTTCTAATAACTGTAGCAATTTTTTTTAAATTCTGGAATGTCTGAAATTATGAAGAGGATTGTGACAAATCAATGTAGTTGATTCACTGTTGATTCACTGGAAAGTGATTTTTTTTTAAATTTTTACTTAAAAGAATAAAGTCTTGATTTTTTTTTTAAACAAATGTTAATGTTTTGTGAATGCTCATTCTCTTGTATTTCACAAAGTGTCCTGTTAAGTACAGAGGATGCTTTATTTCCAAAGCATTTTAGGGGAGATTTTTCAAAGGCAGTTTGAAACTCAGTGTGAATATGTACCCTTTGCATGTTCCCCTTTTGTAATTTAGGGCAATAATACTTGAACACAGCCAGAGTCAATGCACATTCAATGTCATGAAGCTGCTAGCCAGCTGAGTGTCTCTTCTCTCTTCCTGGTTTATCAACTATTCCAACTGACCTCTGTTAGATATTTCTGATACTTTAAATGCACTTATGCTCTCTCATCTACTTCCCACATATACTGGAAAAGAGCACATTGAGTGACTTGTGGAGATGGAGCCTTTTTGCTGATCCTAGCTTCTGTGTCCTAAAAGTCAGTACAGAAAAGGAGTGGACAGAGCCCTGGTCCCACATACTCCCTGTTGTGTGAAATTGCTTGTTTCTGGAGTAGCCTGTCTGATGACCCTAATACAGGAACTTTAGATGTCCTTGTTCTGGGCTTAAAGGTCTTTTATCTTTTCCCTGCTAATAAGAAAATGTGCTACACAATAGCTGTAGAACGCACATTGCTGTTGTTTTGAACAAACACTTGTGACTTCATTGGCTTATTCTTGGTAAAATGATAAATTCTCATTTAAGCATAAATTTAGTATTCAGCTGAATTGCTCCATATTTATACCAGGATAAATAAAATCAGAATTGAGGTTAATCATGCTTTTTGCAGTTCTGGCTCGACAAGGGCTGTGTTTGGGTAGAACATTAAGAGATGGCTCATCGCCCATTTGTTTAGCTGAACAGAAAGCAGCCATGAAGCTATTTTTGCTAATTGTGTAGCTGCATTTCAAACGAGCTCCAAACTTGGAGAATGTTGAGTTTTTCTGAATGCTGATCATTTGAAATAGTCTGAAAAAACACTGAAGGTGATGTACAATTTGTAATAAAGTTTGCTTTTTTTAAGTTGTCCTTGTGTCATCACTCAATTAAACTAACCTCAGAAAAACAGAGATTTATATATTTTTTCCATTTCCCTTTGCAGCCAGTTGGGAAGCTCAGAAAATCATAGAACCATAGAAAATTGGGATTAAGAGCAGGAATAATTCAGAAAAGAAAGGAACCCTTTTGCATGCATCAACCCAATCAAGCTGTAGCACTCTGTTCTGAACATGATATTCATATAAAGCCACTTGTCAAAACTGTGGGGGGGAGGGAGGGGCATCAAGATGGACAAATATTTATCAAGGCTTAAAAACTTGGGTTATTCCCTTTCTATGATGAGTTAATCTTTCAGGCAATTCCAACTCAATCCCTTCCATCCAATAGCCTCATCCCTGTTGATTGGGGTTATGCTCCTTTGTTGGATGCAGCTTATTTCTCCACACGTGGCTGGGTGGCTTTGTGCTTGTTGGGTGGCTAGTGAAGGAAGGAAGCAAGGCTGTGGTCCCTCTTACTCTGGAAATGCTGAATGGTCTCAGGGAAGTAGAGGCAGCCACCCCTTGAGCGCAGTGACTTTGTACATGAGCCAAAAAATGGAAAAGTTTCTTGCTCCTCTCCCCTCCCCTTGCTTGCCAGAGAGCTAGGTACAGACTCAATTAAATCTGTATACACAGTCGAGATCAGCCCCTGCTAGGTAGTTTTTTCCAGTATGCAAGAGGACCCATTAAAGTCAGTTGGACTACTTGAGCACTTCTACACGTGCTGCTGTGCATAAAAAAACTCCACAGTACTAGCCTGCTGTGGAATTGATTAGTTTCCTGTGGCTTAAACATCTACACATGTAGCTCTGTTATTGCGGAGCTACTTACTCTGCAGTAAACATCTTGTGTAGACATACCCCTTGTGTAGTAAGCTGCTGCTACTCCATGAATGAGGGAGGAAGAAATTGGACTTTATTTACCTTATTTTTCTCTCTAGCAGGATGCTTTCTCTTTAAAGGCCAGTCAGGGGCTATCAAAGTCCAGATCATGATGGGAAATCTGTTGTGTACTTCTCCAGTCTGATGGGAATGCTAGACTAAAAGCAAAACCTGCTGGGAAGAAGAAAGCAGGATTTTAGAAGCAGCCTTTTCTCCAGTCAGGGAGAAGGTGAGAAAGAGTCTAGATCGCTACAGAGGCTTCCTCAGTGGATAGTTCTGAAAGGAAGGGGACCTGCCAAGGCTGTCATACATGCAGTTGCTGATGAGCTGCTCCCCAATGATGTGAGAAGAGCTTTCTGCAGGAGACCACATCTATAATCAAAGCAGCTCTCTATATGAAGGAGGGAGGCAGAGCCAGGCCCTTAGACTATAACAAAAACAGATGGTTTCACAGATCAGATCTTAAAGCAGTTGCTTTAAAAACTATTTTGCATACATTAAAATACAGAAGAATCTAGTTAATAGAGTGAGTTAACTTGTTGCTAAAGTCAAGTTAGCTGGTGTTGTGACTCCCTACCAGCCCCAATATTTTCTGCACAAAACACTGAATCATTTGCCATCTGTTGAAGCATAATCACCCATTTCCAACTGTACAAGCCAGAGTGGAACGTGCTCCTGATAGTCATCTTAACAGGTGACCTAAGACTGCCAAAGAACCTGTCAGGCCAGCCAATGCTTACAAATCATGCAGGTCTCATATGGAGAGACAGAATTTAAATTCTGATGTTTTTGTAATATCCTTTTTTCTTCACAAGAAATGTCAAAAATCATTCTTTACTATGCCTCATTATAGCATGCAAAGTTTGATGAAAAGTTGGAAACTGATAATTAGCCAATTATGGATAGTTAGCCACAATACAAACCCTGAGCAACAAATGATAACCCAGTTTTGCTACAAAAAACGTGTTGTAGCAGGCTGTGGGTGTCCCTCCATTTCATTTCTGGATATTTACATTCATTCAAATCTACTATCAATTATAAATGGAAAGAAGTTTGATGTCTATAAAAGCCAAATTCTTGAAGGAACTGTAAACCCATTGCACATGGGCAGCAGCAAGCTCAGTGGAATAATTTACTGGCTCTTTTTAGTGCCTATTTGACACCTGACCCTAGGATCCTATTTGGCATTTAATGGACTTTAAACTTGCTGCCCCTCATCTGCTTCTGTGGACTTTCCTTTAAAGCACAGTTACTATTTTATCTGTTTGGCCAGCTGGTGAATATTGTTAAGGCATTTTGGGGGGGTCAGAGCATGAGCCCCTTGGAGAGAAATTTGGTGTGTAAATAACTGCATTATGTGAAATAGGACTTGCCTGTATTTATTTCAGCTAAGCATGTCCTGCCCTCTTGATTCTGCACTGCAGGTACCAATCACAGAAGTGAGGTAATCCTCATGTCTTAGAGTGACTGAGCAGACATCAGCGAGCACACCTGAGACTTAAAAGCTTAAGAGTGATACTGGGTGGCTGCATCACCCCATTTTGGAGAGTTGATGTGTGTGGAGTGGGAGTGAGTAGGTAAGACTTTTGCAGTAGCTGTTTCAGGCAAATATAGAGAGGATAGGTATGTTTAAATTACACAAGCAGCATGACTAGAGGGCAAGTGGGGCACCAATCCTGGGATTTTGCAAGGGTTGCCGCAGTGCCATTCCCAGGAGCAATGGGGTGAGAATGATGCCCCCCAGAGGGCTTCAATAGCAGGTCCAGCCCTGCTCTGGGGAGTGAATGGGGCACCAGAGACACCTGTGCTGTTGCCAGTCCTTTTAACAGCAGCAGCCCAGCCTATGCAGTTCTGGCAACAGCAGTAACAGCTGCTGCTCAAGCAACGAGAGCCCTGGCATTTAGGACTCCCCCTATCCTACTCTCTAGTGGTTATCATAATTCTCTTCCCCTCACACCCACTTCAGGATGAAAGCTTGCTAAGCCTCTGGTCTCCCCTTACAATTTGATATTCTAACTGGTATGGGTTTAAATAGTTTTAAAGACCCGCAATTATAAAAGTTAGAGAGACACCAATTGAAGAAAGACTGAGTTACCTTAAGTTGTGAAATTCTGCTCCCTTACAAGACCTACTGCCAGTCCACAGAGGGGTACTGTCCTGGTACTAGATAAAATAAGGGAAAGACTACTCCTAAATCACTAAAATTCAAGCTATGTTACAAACTACCTTGTCTTGTGTTTGATGTCCAGCAGTAGGACCATTTTCTGTGATGATGGGATATCGGTTCTAGCTTTTACTTTGATTTTAACCCTGAAATTATAGTCGTAGGCTCTAGAGGGGTCCACAAATGCATGTTGAGTGTTATGCTTCCGTCACATGTGATAAAGTTTGTAAACCCTACCTGGGAAAAGAAGAGCAGTCCTACAGGTAAATGGCAAATAAAATGTATTTACGGCCCAGGTAGATGATCATGTCTTGTTCTACCATCTCTGGGATAATGAAGAATGAGTCAAGGAGAATGAGTTAGTAGTGGAGGTTTCCTGGTTGGAAGCTGTACTGAAAACCCGGAGATGACTGGTGCTTCAACTACAAATAGAGGAGCAAAGCAGAAACCTGAGAAGGGAACAGGAGCTATTGAACATGGAAGCCAGGGATGGGGACTCACCTAGGGGTATGAGTGTGATTTCACCTGGGAGAGCAGGGTGTGGCTGAGAGTAGCCCTTCTTGGCATCTGTCTTCACTGAACAGGGCCTTGATTTGGGATATAGTCGAACAAGTAAAGTATGCCAGAATTGCTTACCTCAAACTTCTTAGCATTAGAGAAAAAAAGGTGACCAAGAAGTTAGCAATGGTCCATTTCTGCCACCTGCCTGCTTAGTTCCTATAGCAAAATGGTATTAGCACATTTGGGTGTCCAAAAATAAGGTCGTTGCATACTCCTGTACCACTTTTAACCAAAAGAACAAGGCAAACAAATAGACTAGAGGAATATTACCATCCTGAGTGCAATCTGCAATCATTTATCTTTTTAAGAGAACACATAAAATTAATACTGTTCTGCTTGATGAGTCCATATTATGAAAAGTTTGGAACACGGGGATATAGTGAACTAGATCGGGCTGGGAAAGGGAACTTAGCCCAGCTTAGTTCCCTTCCCCAGTGCTGCGATTGGGCCGAGTTCCCTTCCCCAGCCCAATTGAAACATCGAAACAGCAAAACCATGGAACGGAACGGAACAGTGTTTAGTGTAGTGAAAACTAAATGAAACTTGAAATGAAACACTGTTCTGTCAAAACAGATGTTTTGCACAACCCTGGCAGACAGCTTATTCTTTCTCAAACCCTAATTCTTTCTCACTTTTCTAAGTTATTTCAGGATAACTTTACTCCATAGGGGAGAGACTTATTCCAAAGCAATGCTGTGTGTCATGTTTCTGCTATGCTTTTACTATGAACAAAAGCCAATATAGTCAGTAGTAAACATGTGTCCACTTTCTCAGTCAGCAGGCAATTTCCCATTAAGTGGTTAACATCAGTGGTGCTAAATGTGAAAATTGCATTTTCACTTCAATTTTGTTTTTGTGCAGCACTATTGTATTAGAAGGCCTTCCCTTCAGACTGGTCTCTATACTTGAGAATACAGTAACAATCCTACATGAACATAAAAATGGGCAACCTGGCTCAGAAGGATGTTTGTATCTATAACTTCTACACTAAGGTTGCTTTATTTGTTGTATTTGGTCTATTTTTGCATTGAAACTTTTCTATTGCATCAGCTTATCAATTAATTCTTGTCAATTATTTGTTCTGAAAATATATTTATTGTTGGTTTGTGTTTCTGATCTGTTTCTCCTACACTTGAAAGTCTCTTCAGTCTGTAGTAGAAAAATAACATTTCTCTGAATATGAGGCCTGAGTGTTTAAATAGATCTTCAGTTCAAGGACTGCTGCAGTAGTAGCTCACAGAAGTATGGTGAAGAGTTATTACTGGAATGCTTGCAAAAAGCTGACATTGAAATATTTGCTTTAAATGCCTTTGAAAATCAAATGACTACAAACACAAAATATGTGTCTATTACCAAGATTATATGAATTTTCTAAAATAAGGTAGAGAAATCTCAATTCCTGTGGTAGTACAGAATTGATGGATCATATTTACATTCAGCACAGCATAAATGAATCCAAAGGACACATTCAATAAGAAACATTACTGATCATAATTTGTTTGTCCTTTTATCAGCCCACCCTTTTGCTTTGAATTCTGTGAGAGTTTATGCATTTGGTGAACAACTGAAAAGAAATCTTTCTCTACTTCCATCCACTGAGAAGTAGTTCTAAGATTTGTTCATAGTATTCAACTCATTTAAAATACAGGATAAGGATAGCATGTGACCTCGAGAGCCTGCTCTGTTCTAAACTGATGATGAAAAAGCCTTTTGCAGTAAATCTTGGACAGCTGTTCTTCCCATATGGAAACACTACAATTTTTAGTCTTCATGGCTAGAAAGTAATCCCATGAAATCTGAGGAATTCAAAACATCTGGCTTTATAGGATAGGTACAGACAGCCTCACAGGTAAAATAGATGTTTCTTTCAAGAACTGTATGTTTGAGATGCTCAGACTCATTATTAATAAGTTTTTGCAAGTATCTTCACTGTCTTCCTCTGCAGTGCTGTATTTTGGAGAGGGAATTTCTGGAGGGATCTTGATGGGACAGTAATTACCAGCACTTCATACTCATTCATTCTCATTTCCTTTATTCATATGAATAGTGACATGGAAGTAAATGGAACTACTTGCTGTGAGCAGATGCTTAGCTAGTATAAATTGGTGGAGCTGTGTTGGACTTGCATCTCGTGAGAGTCTAAGCTGCATGGCATGATTTAATTAAACTTCATGCCTAACAAATCACTAAGATGGCTGGAGTGCACAGTTTTTTCATGGTGTCCTGATGGGAGATGCTTCTATGGCCTTGTTACTACTCATTTAAATGAAGTTCCGAGAGGAGATGGTGGTAAGGAGATGATATGAAGACACAGTGACTACATTGCTTTATCAGCAGAGAAGAAATGTCTGTCTTACTCCTGAGAGTGTGACAAGCAGAGAATAGTATTCAGAAACACTGCAATTTGAGTGAATTAAACCATTAGAGGTTATATGCAGGCAGGTGTAAATGAGCTATAATCTAGCATGTATAGTAGTAACTAACACCTGTGCATGGGCAGTCAGTGTTCTCAGCTTGAGTTCTGGTTTAGGAAAGAAATCAACTTCCGAGTCTCCTCCTCCAGCTTTGCCATTCTGCTGATGCATCTCATAACTGCAAGATGTGTGCATTTTCCCTTTTGTACCCCCTGCTCCCCAGTTTTTGTCTATCAAAATAATCTTTTTGTTTAATAAAACCAAAAGTAACTAAGAATGGCTAAAGAAATGAGGGAATTGGACACTGGCCTTGGCTGGCTTTGTGAATTAACCTGAATTTACTATGTCTTGTACCATACTTCCCTTAGAATCATTGCCCAACTTCTATGTGCTGCTGTCTTAGAAGGATATTACATAGTATTGTCCAATTTTTCATATCAAGTTAAATTTTTATGTGCTTTTTCCCTTTGATGTCCCATGTGTTTTCTTATTATCTTTGCAAAAAAGCAGTCCCTGGAGGGTGGCCCTTCAGTCAAACTGTTCTTATAAACCAATTTCATCCCATTCATCCAGACCTTCTCTTGTAGACAGAAATCCTTAGGCTTCTTTACTTATTCCACAAAACGCTCTTCCTCCATGTTATTAAAGGGCTTCCACTTTCCAGGTCTGATTCTGGAATCCTTATGAGACAAAAGTGTCATTGACTTAGCTGGATTCAAACGCAGACTGCAGGATCAGACCTTTATTTGCCAGATCCAAGTAGAGTACTTTTCATACTGATGTAGCTCTTAGTCTAAAAACTGACATTTTGAGATCTGTTTCTGTACTTTTCTAACCATAGTTCAGAAAAGTGGCACTAAACATACAAGTGGCTCCTTTGTCATGTCTGGTTCCATTCCATAGAGTTTAATTTTGAAGAAGCCAGCAACTCTGAGCACAAAAATGAGTATGCCTTCACACACTTAATTTATCTATACTCTGACGGTGATGTATGCAGATCGTCAGCTTGCACATGCAAACAGCATATGTTTTGCAATAACTGGACAGTGGAAGGTCTTGAACAGTATAGGAATACTTCCCAAGCTTCTTGAACAGAGCTGGTAGGAATTTTGACCAAACTGTTTCTTGTTAGAAAATGTGAATTAGTTGCAACACTTGTTTTGTGGGAATGTACCAACTTTAGCAGCATTTTCAATGGGAAAAAATCTTACAGCTGCAGAATGAACTTTCTAGTCAAAGCAAAGGGAGATGCCCACCCAAAGGTAAGCAAGCAAGCAACTGGTGGTCAGAACACTTACCTGGAGAAAATGGTAGAGAAGGGAATTAAAACCTAGACCTCTAAAATCCCATCCTTGCCTGTAAGATATTTGAACGTGGCTAATAGCAATCTAAGCTGAATTTTTGTTTGTTAAATGTGCTGATGACAATTAATGCCTAGTTTTACTTTATGTTCAAAATATATTCTGTGTTAACCAGCATGGTAGCATTTTTACTGACACCAGTGGCTGGAATCATTTTATATATGCCTGCACTGGGACACACACAACACCACTCACAAAGCTATTGGCTGCTCCAGGGGACTGTTTTTGGGTGGGTTTTTTGGGGGGAGTGGAAGGGAGTGGGGAGGAAGGGAGTTGGAAAAAATCTTGAAAGGTCTTTTTTTTCCATGCCAATGGGGCCAGAATGACTTCTGCAATATCAACGTTTCATGGACTGGCAAACTTCTTGCACTCCAACATTAGACTTGGACTTTACTGATGTGGGATGTAAAAACAGAAAACTTGATTTCAAAGAGACTCTGATCTTAAAAATTCAGAGAAAATGAGAAGGAGCTGCATTTATTTTTTTACATTCAGGTGTGTAAATTCAAGCCAGTTGTATATGTGCATACTCTTTAACTTGTGCAGCCTGGATTAATGGGACAGATAACCTGAGGTCTCGGCTGCTTTTGCCATTTTTCCACAATGAATTTTCTGCTGAAGGAGCAATCTTTGTCCAAGGAAACTCTGCACAGATTAACATGGTCTAGTAGTACAATTAAAAAATGCCAAAGATGGCAGACAGGACAGTCATAAAGAAGGTTACTGGGCGTTTGCCCATTTGGAGCTCCTTTACATGTGCAGGGACGCTGATCCGATGCATTGTGATTACAGTGTGTTGGAGCAGACCTGATTAATTGAATCTGCTTGAGTGTAGAAAATGCCATGCTCCAGCAGACTCCAGCATTGCATGTATTAGCATCCCTCTGCTAAAAAATGATCCCTTTAACTAAAGCTGACTCAACGGGACTCTGATGCATGTGATGCTCTGGGTGCTTTAATTAGAGCAGCTCTTGGGGCCTCCCTCCTCTGCCTCCTGGAGCACATATAAATCCTGGCCCCTTTGGCATGAAGAAAAAACAACCTTTTTATTCGGGCTACTGCGCAGTCAGCTTCTTGTGTAGACATGGCCACTGGGAACTCTATGTTTACTTACAGAGGTTCCTAACTGGGTATGGGTGTGCCAAGTTGAGTTTGCACAGATGGTAGATAATATTTTTTGTAAACTTCCTTTTTTCCTGAGTCACTGAAAAACAGCATTGTAATCCTAAAATGCCATTTCAAAGTGGTCATCAAGATGACAGTTGAGGGTTTCAGGATGGGGAAAGGCCAAAGATAAATAGGATTAAGGAATCTGGAACCTTATTTTTTTTTCTAGACTGTATGTTCTTGTTCAAGGCATCTGTACTCTTGACAGTATAAACTACTACAGGAGACATAGGCACTCTTCCTTCATCACAATCACCAAAGCATTTATATGCATGTATATTCCTTATGTAAAATACTTGTGGGTGCTGACAGATGTGGGGGTGGGGGGAAACATGTTTTACCAGAAGAAGCAACATATAAGTTCAACCCAGTGCATGCCCTGAAGAAGCATCACATTAGTTGGACCCAGCTTGCTCAATGTCTGTACAGGCTGGGCACTTCAGCAGGGCTTTTTGGCAGTTTTATAGATAAAAGTACTTGACAGAAGTGCCTGATCAATACAGATGTTGGGCAAGCCAGGTTCATCTAACGCAGTGTCTTTTCTGGGTATGCCCTGGGTTTGGTATGGGGGGCATGGAGTTTAAAGTGTTGTTTGCAGGGGAAGGTGCCTTCTGTAAGCAGCCTGTGTTTTTAGGGCATTTGGAGATGTGGACCACTATTACAAGAAGCAAAATTTCAATCCTTATATATTATATTTTTGACTTATTCTTACTAAGTCATTGTGACCTTAACATTTTCAGAAGATATTGAAGAAAGCAAAGTTAGAGCTCTCATGTTTACAGAAAAAGAGCATGAAGGTGGCATAACAGTAGTCAGGGGCCATAATCCTGCCAGCATATAGCTGCCTTTTTAGCCTTACATGTAAATCTTTTATTCTAATGATATCAGTTGGGTTATACTCCTATACATAAAAGTGAGTATGGGCTAAAATATCTGTGGACTGAAGAATGGAAAATTTTTAATGTTTACTAACTTTAGGTCACTGGACTGACTGAATTGAGCAATCATTCAGGAAGAGTGATTTGTCCTTGACACCAATGAACCAAGCTCTTTGTACGTGAAGCAGTAAATCTTTAATTGAACCTAATGATGTTGGAATGTTGGCTACAACCATAAATAATTATTCATGAAATTGCACAATGTACTGCCCTGTTGTTTTGAATAGAAAGAAGTAGAAGTGAAGTCTAGGAATACTTCCCAAGCTTCTTAGTTCATTGTCAAAGCCTTACAGAACCTTGGCTTTCACATGGTTCTTATTCAAAACTTTTCTTCTGGATTTTGTAATAAGCCTTTTTTATACTACTCTTATTTCTTCACTTGATTTATGCCAATTCTTAGCACTGTAGCCCTTGATATAGCCTACTTCTGGCGCAAAAGAAAATAATGACCTAAGATGATAGGATCAGTGTGTTTTCTTTGCCTATCTTCAAATTTTTGGCTTGCTATCGTCTACTTCATGTACTCCAGGGGACTTTACATATTGAAAGCTACACTGGGACTCATGCTTTCTGGCGTGGTGTCAGTGGCATCACACTGCAGGAACGTAGTCATTTTACCCAGCCAAGTGCCTTGACTGTTAGGTGTCATCACAAAGTCGCATATTGAAATAACCTCTTTGATAAATCATAAAGGAGAGGTACTGTTGACAACAGCTAATCTCATCTAGTGGCAAAAGCAACAGTGACAAAATCAGGTACTCAAACCATGATGGAGTTTGTTTTGAAAATGTAAGCCTTAACCTAGTTTTTAGGACTTTAAGTTTAGTTTTCATGCAAATTCAAATAGTAGTTACTATTAGTACTAAATGGTTCTACTGTTGATTAACACATTTGAGAAACAACAGAAATGTAGAATAGATTTCAAACAAAAAATGGCTGACAGAATGAAAGAAAAAGAACTGAATGTGTAGGCCACAAGGCAGGCAGAACAGTAGGAGTTAAAGACCTGCGGGTCAAAGTTCTGTGGAAAGCAACAGAGTGCATCAAGACATTTGGCATTTGGTCAAGAACATCCTGAGAAGGATCGATTCAGTATGAACTCCTATCATAGATAACAAAAACATGTAGGATGGTGCAGCCCAAATCTGATACCATAGACTGGATGGTACGTAGGAATGTTGTAATTATAAAGATCATTAATCAGCAAATTGTGAAATGCAATGATGTGTGCTTGATGTAAGTGCTTCTCAAGTTGTTATTTTTGGGGGTTTTTTAAGTAGACTGGAAATGTGCTTTGGATTTGTGCTCTATCCTTGCTGTAGGCTAGTCTGAGTGGTAGTTGATAGCATACATAAAAGTTACACTACGTTTATATTCACTGAATAGCTACTATGTGGCTATTCAAACTATACTGTAGTAGGACCTAACAGGTCCTTGAAGGCAAGAATATCAAGTATGTAAGATCAGCACTAGATGATGCCTGCTGCAGCAGCCCCTCTGAGGTCAGTGCATCACCAGTGCTCTATCTTGCCTTCAACTTAATTTCCCATCCCTTAGTATCTCTGTAGTATGTACAAATGTTTGTGGAGCTTAGATAACATTAAAAATTTCCACCTGATTTAAATTTAGCTCACCTGGGTGTGGGCCTAACACTTATATTGACCTACCTAGGAATTTAAGTGCGAACTATACAGAAGTTTAGGACAGTTAGCTAAGTCTAAAATGGTTAACCTGACTTAAGTTAACCCTACCTCCAAGTCTAACTTAGATCAGTCTCACCTGGCCGGATTTAACTGAACTTCTGTATAGTTTCTAGTGAAGCCCCGAGGCTGGGAAAGCCCATCTGCTGGCCCCAGACCCAAGCCTGCACTTTTCCTACCAGCTCCCCTGGCACTGGGCTATTTTTAGCTTCCAGTCCCTTGCCCCACCCCCAAATGGACATTTCCCTCCTCCACCCCACCATGGACCAGCCAGCTCTCCCTCCTCCCCCATCCCATCCCATCCTGCAAGCCACTCTTTGTGCCAGAAGCTGATGAAAGTAAGTTGGGGTGAGGGATGGAATGGGCAGTATTGGGGTGGGGAGGTAGATTGGCTGGGGGGGGTGTTCATTTAGGGGTGGGGAGGGTTGGGTTATAAAGCAGTCCCAGGGAGATGGCTGCCTCCATCTCCCCAAGCACCCCTGTGGACCCTGCTATGCGCCCCAATCCCACCAACCCCTCCCAGTCTCCACCAACCCCCCATGGACCCCAATCCTCCTGAAGACTCTGCTTTCCCCAGATCCACACTGCAGACCTTGCTTGCCCCTACTCCATCTCCTAGCCCGTATCCCAATTTACCATATATCAAGTGGCCATAGATTCAATCTAACCTTTGCTAACCTAACCAAATGCCTGTACCTAGCCTGTGTGGAACTGGGTTGGAGGTGGTAGATATTAACAAATACTTAAAAATAAGGTATTTTTCATAGATAAATAGTCAATACGTGAGGTACCAGTAGATGGCTTGAGTAGGCAGCCTGTTTATATTAAGCTCTTAACATATGAGACTTGAGAACAGTGAATAGCATCTGGATGAGACATGGATTATGGCCAAACTCTGCTTTAATTTATGCTGGCATTAATGTAGTAACTTCCAATGAGTTAAAAGGAGACAATCCAGATTTGCTTTAGTATTAAAAAAAAGGCAATTCTTAGTTCAGTGCATTTCATGTACTTAGCCCTTGTCTGAATTATGCTTTTAGTCTAAGTTATTCTCAGCCTTTTTATGGTCAAGTAACTTCTCTGAATTTAGCTGCATCTCATTAAAAAACAATAATTTATTACCATGTGTTATTTGACTATGGAAAAATAATAGAGTAATTCTTTTGTTGCAAAGAACTCAAAATGACCACATCAAGTCAGAGTGCTTTTGATACTGTGGATCCTTATTTGAAATCTCTGGGTGTATTATGTGAATTATGGGTAGGTGTTTGCACACCTATGGAATGCCTCCTGGTACACTTCAAAGGATCTCGTGGCACTTTAAGTCTCACTGCTTAAGAATCACTGGCCTAATGGAAAGCCGATTTTATGCATGATTATCAGGAGTTTACCCAGCACTGTTTTGTAATTTAGAGTAAATCTGCACTTTCCAGGAAGCTGGCATAGCATACAAATCCCATCACAACTCATTATCCATACTACATTGGGAACAGATGGTTCCTGAAGATCTGATTTGATGTTTCTTATACCGAGCATAATGTATGTTACTTAAACTGTAATTTTACTGAGTAATCAAAGAGCTTTTTAAAATGATCACACTGAAATTTATACCATTGAGCTCATTCTGTAATAGGAACATGTAAAGCTTCACTTTCACAAAGCAAATGTCATTCTTTGGAGCTCCTTTTTGTTAGTAGAGCTTTTAAATTCCCAACTGTCCACACTTTTAATTGTGAGCAAGAGATCAGAAGATAGCTGCCTGGAGTGAAAATGATAAATTATTTGTAAGTGTGGGCTTTCATATTGGAGCTGTTCAAGTCAGCCTTACCTTGACATGCTCTACAGAATCATTTCACTTAAATACAGTGAGAAATGAATTATTAAATATGGTTCAACTCTGATTTTGCAGTTCGTCATAATGACATTGCCAGTTGATGGGTGAGAGTACTGCAAGCAAACATTCGAATAGGCTTTGAGTAGATGCAGCATTTCAGCTTTTGTAGCTCTATGTGGCTAGGTACAGCCAGTCAAAAAACCCGAGGCTGAATCAATTCAGTCTTTGCAGGTTAGTCTAAACTGCACAGATTAAATTGAAACAGAAGTGATTCAGGAAATGCAACCACATGCCTGCTCAGGCTAGAGACCAGGGCATGCTATAGCACAGCTCTTTGGCTGTATTCACTTCCTCTTCTTGCTGCCCCTGAGGTCTCTGGGATTTTCAGTCCAGACTTACAGGGGCAATACTCTGCAGGGTTGTTCATCACTTCCTCTTCCTGCTTCCAGGAACCTTTGTGATTTGTAATCCGCAGTTGTAACCAGCAGTAAATTTGAGTGTTGGGGGGGAAGGGGGCAGGTGTGTGGGGGGTATAGTCCACCCCCTGTAGACTGGGCTGCATTCCCAGCTGGGCTTGCCCCCTCCCACCCCCTTATCAGCCAGCCCTCATTGCTCTAGCTAAGGAGTGGAGGGGTGGACCAGCCCTGCTCTCTGGGGCAGACAGCACAGCCCAGCACAGCCCAGAGCTGCAAAGCATGCTGGGGGACTGTGATTTAACTTGAAGTAGGAAGGGGTCTGGAACAGCTTAACTTAACAAATCAGTTAAGTCTGATACTACATTCAGCCAGGTTTATCTTAAACCAGTTTCAGCCATTTTGAAACCAGTTTATATAAACTGAACTTCTATTCAGTTACAGGTGTAAACCAGTTTCTGATCACTTAAACCAGTTTGTATGTAACGTCCCTAGCCAGTGTGACTATTCTACATGTCTTTGGTATGATTTTGACAAACGAGCCCAAGCTAGGAGCAGCACTCAGTGGATGCTAAAATTGATTAGACAGCAACTACCCATGTCTTCAGTCCTACAGCTGGCTCAGGACTCACAAAACTCTATTGACTTCAGCAAAGGTAGATGGGCCTTTTAATAAAATGGCAAATCACAGTGGCCCAATGTCTGGCTTGTCATGATCAGTGTCTGGCCCAGTATTTAAAAAGAAGATAAGCAATGGTCATTTAGTGTTAGTCTTCGAGAAGGATATTCTGTGGTAAACTCCCCACAAACCTGCTTTCCTTGACTACTATTCTCTTCAAATGAAAAATTTACTTCATGTTTTTTTGCTACCACTGTGGCTAGGAAATCTTTTTCACCTCAAGAGATGCTGAATCAAGCCTCTTCAAACCAACAGTTAAAGCCTCCAAAGACACAGGGCCTCATGTTGCAGTCCTTCAACATATCTATCTTAGTCAAAGGGCATTTTACTTGACTGAGGGCAGACAGGGGCTGCTACAGTCACCTGTCAACTAGGTCCTAGGAACTAGTAGGAGAAAACTCCATCAGTGTTAGAGAGACTGACTAGAGACTGGAAGAGCCTGTCATAGCTGAAAGGCGTAGGATACAACATGAATTCCAAAAAAAAAAAAGCTTGCAGCAATGAGATATCTAAAGGCAAAATTATCTGAACATAACTTTGTGAAACCTGTCACTTCTTTGCTGTTAACATTGCTACCAAAAATGGAGGTTCAATGGAAACTAACAAGGATCTCAAAGGTACACGGTGGGCACGTCTACATGTTCATTAATGCACAGTAGTTACTGTGCATTTAGTTTAGTACTTACTTAATGAAGTACTAACTAAATGTGCAGTAACTGCAGTTACTGTGCCGTAATACCGGTGAACAGGTTTTTTTGTGATGCTTACTGCACTGTAGCCTAATAACACTGCACAGTAGCATATTAGCATGGTTTTTGACCAGCATGCAAATGTGCAGTGTTATTAGGGTTCTGGCACAGTAAGCATCTTGTGTAAATGTGCCAGTCAAAGTTTGATGATGTTGCAACATTTATCTTAAGAATCTTTTTTGAAAGCAAAGTTTCTTGACACATTTATCATGTGATAAATGAACATAAGGCCAAATCCTGTAAGCACTTTGATATCAATAATTATGTGCATATATATGAAAACAAGTCCTTTGGCTTGTGAAATCTCACTAGGGCAACTGATATTGGAATTGGGATTTCAGGGGCAGTAGTGAAAGGAATAAATTTGTGTTAGGCGTGCCTTGTTATTTTTCAGTTTAAGTGAGACTTGCATTAATGACACTGAATTCTTTCAGAAAAGGAGTTGCTGTCTCTCTCTGCCATGTAATACTCATAATTGCCCAAGTCTAAAAAGCTTTTGTAAATATTTCCAAGAAGCAAAAGTAGTTTCAGAAAGATTACTAAAGGGAATAGTCATGGGTCCTATTTGAAAAGTCATTTTGTTCCATCAGTTTCTCTAACCATATACTTTCCTACTATTTGAATTTTACATACTATGTGTAAAATGTTTATAATACATAATGCATATGTATTATGTTTCCTGTGCTCAATAGCCAGTTTGGTCTGATTTGTATTTCATTTCTGAAATCTGATAGAGTGAATCAGGAAGTTGAACTGGTCCAGGATTGTTCTTCAGTCCTTATTCACACAGCCTCTTGGACCACACGGTGCAGGGATTCTCCTTGTCTCCTTCAAGCTGTGCTGCAAATCTTGGCTACCAAGGTGGCCATTCCTCTCTTCCAGGAGGAGAAGCACACTGGCAAAGGAAGTAGTGCCATCCCTTTGCTACAGACTGTAACTCATCCCTTTGCTACAGACTGTCCAGTCCAGTCCAGTATCCAATTTACTTTTCCTCAGGGCTACTTCCAGCCCTGCTTTAGTTTGACTTGCCTGTTGCCACAGCCTTCTTGGGACCAAGCGTAAATAACCAAAAAGAAAAACCTAACTAGTCAAGCTAGGTCTTGGCTCCACAACATAAACCCCCAGCAGGGTTGCACTTAATCTTGTTCCAAACCCCTGGTCCCTCTCAACTATGAGAGATAGCTCTCCTGCTTCCCTTGGCTGGGGCACACAAGAAAAGGCCATTTCTTTCTCCCTCCTGGATCCAATCCAATTGGCTCATTCAGAGCTAGGGAGTGTGGTGGAAACTTTTCTTGATTAGCACACAAAGCAGACTGTGTGGAGTGAGACAGTCCTGCCTGGGTCTCTGAGAAATTAACCTCTTTCTTGCCTAATCTAATAGGTACATGGTGAGGCCTAAAACATCTCCCCTCTCATTTATCTTCCAAAAGTGCTTTTATAAACCAGGGAGGATCTAGAATTAATCCCCAGTTTAATTTTTTCTTTTCATTGTTTTTCTGAATACTTTGTTTTGGCAGGAAAGGCCATCAAAACCTCATATTAGTGCAGAATGCATCCCTTTTCCAATCTCCATTCTGCTGTAATTGGAGTTACTTACTGAACTGATTGCTGCTTTCATCTCAGGGAGTAATGAGAAATAGATGAATCCTAAAGTAAGACCAGTGATGGAGAACAGAAGCAATAGGTTTGTTCTGTATCCTTTGGATACTACTTACGTCTCTTTCTGTGGAGGAAAGAGGTAGGAGATGTATGTGCTTTCTCAGCTATTCTGAATGTTTTAGAAGAAGAAAGAATCTGGTGAAGCTAAGGAGGATTTTTCTTTTATAAACTATGTCCGTTCCCACCTCAATACTCCAGACTGGGTCTGAATTATAAATAATATTCAAGGCAAGATTTAGCCCTTGAGTTCCTGATTTTATTAATATGTAGGTGGTTTGCCTGCATTCAGTGAATACTTTATATAAACAAAATCTGGGTTTGTTGATGTTTTGAGCTTCAGCTGAAACCAGTGGGAAATGGAAGGGCTCCACTTTTATGAAAAATGGCATTGTATGTGATAGGACATTAGATCTTACTTTTTTGTATCTGTTCTGTGATTGGATGATTCCCTGATAAGGAAATAAGTAATAGTATACTTCTGATATGAATTTTGGTGTGGACCCCAAATTCTCTAGCCATAATTGCCTATAACAAGGCCTTGCCAGTCCTCTTTGTTATATAGGGAACAGGCCTACCAAGAAAACTAAGTCCCCCTCAATTAGGGAGGTCACTGGATACATAACAACTGGTTTCAATACCTTGGGACAACAAAAGAGAAAACAGGAGTGGGAGCACTGATCATATCTTGATAACAAGGTTTTGGAGAGGGGACGCTGAGCAGAACACAACAACCAGCACCCACTGCCCTGCAAACGTGTCTGAGGAGCCAGTGAAATTCTGCCTGACAGTGCTAGCAGGGGAGTGAAAGAAAAACAGCCCCACAGTTGCCAGGGTCCTCCCCAGCCAGTATCTCCTCTTGGTCTGGTAGATGGTGAGTTTGGATAGAGCCAGAAGGAGATTGACCAGGAGCTCCAGGGACCTGGTGGCACAATACATGGGGAGGGCACGAAAGAAAAGGTGCAGGGAACTACAGTCAGAACCTCAGGAAAAGGTTCCTGGGGAGGTGGTGGAGGGTCTGTGGTCTGGTACACTTGGGATAGGTGTGTGCCATGGTCCCTGACCGAAAAGGCAAGTGTTGGGGGAGTTGGTGAAGAACGCCAGATACATGCCTGTGGAGATGGTTCTATGCAGAAGCCACCAGCCTATGTCCCTAGCAGTATATGGAATTAGAGATGGTCCACCTGGGATCCTCACCCTTGCCGAGGGTGTCCTGCTGCTTGGTGTCTGGGTGCAACACAAGGGATGGTGATGCATGTGAGCACAAGTCTATAGAGTTGGAGGTGGTGGGCTTCATGGAAATGGACTGGCTTAATATATCCTGAGATGGGGAGTGCTGTGGGGTTTGCTGTGGTATGGGCCCCATAACAAGCTCCAGGGAGCTGGGGGCATGGGTGAGCATGGGTCAGAGGACCTGCTAGCTGTAGGTGAGGGAAGTGAGTGGTAAAGTGGCTTGGACCCCCTGGAATGAGCGATAGGGCACATGTGGTGTAGGCAGCTCCAGAAGGAAGGGTGCTCCTATATAGTAGGGTTGTGCGAAACAGCAGCGTTCTGCTTCAGCTTCTGTTTTGACATTTCAGTGGAACAGTGTTTCATTTCAAATTTTGTTTAATTTTGAAAGCACTGTTCTATTCCGTTTCATCAAAACGGTTTCGCTGCTCGATGCTGTTTCGATGTTTTGCCCATAAGCTATAATGGGAAGGCACAAAACAGCCTATAACTTTGTCCTTTCTTGCCTTATTCCAATGAAACTTGCAGAGATGGTAGCCCCTTCTGAGAGCAAGAAGTATGCCAACTTGCAAGGAGACTGGTGCAGGGATTTCTAGGAAACTGCACCTCAGGCTGCTGACAGGCAGGAGTCAGGGAGCAGGACCAGCATCCTGTGGTCCAGCAGGCAGATCAGGGGCCAGCACCCCTGGGAGGAGTCCAGCAGAGCTCCCACAGCCCTGGGGAACTGAGCCTGGTTGGAGGAAGTGCCTCCCACCACTGGGCTTAGCTCCCAGTTCCATGGAGCTCGGCCCGGTGGTGGGAGGTGCCAGCTCTGCAACCAGACTGAGCTTCATGGGGCTGGCAGAGCCGATCAGAGCACAGCCCAATGGTGGAGGGTGGGCAGAGCTGGCGCTGCACTCCTATCAGCTCTGCCAGCCCCACAGAGCATAGCCCGGTGGTGGGAGGTGGGGAGAGCCAGGGCTGTGCTCCCCACTGGGTTAAGCCACATGGGGCTGTGGAGCCACTGGGAGTCCACCCTTGGCTCTCCCCTGTCTCCCACTACCCGGCTGGCTACTTTGAAATTTGAAACGCTTTGAAACTTTCAAAATGTTTTGACTGGCCTTGTTTTGCTTCAAGGCAGTTTCAAATCCCTTTGTTTTGTTTCAATCTTGCTTCTTTTGAGCTCAAAACAAGTCAAAACAGCATCAAAATGAAACAGCTAGTGAAGATTTGCATGGCTGTACTATATAGACTATATTTGCATACGCCATCTACACATGATTCCTTTTTTGACATTTCAGGCTATGTTAATTTGGATTGTAGGCTCCTAGAAAGAGTGGGAAGATATTGAGGGTAGGACCAAGATGTAAGTGTCTAGGGTTTGATCCTCAGGGGTCACAACTCAGGGATCAGGAAAAAAGAAGAAAAGAGCCCAACTAGACTCAAGGGAGGTGAAGCAAGTGGGTCAGGATGTATATAGGCAGTCATGGATGTGTGTAGGCAAACCAGGATATGTATAGGCAGTCATGCTTGGTTGAACTATGAGCCAGCAGGGATGCCAGGATCCAGATCAGAGTTATTAGGCAGACAGCCAGAGCAGGCAGCTATAGCTGTATGGGACCAGGAAATAGGCAATTACCAAACTAATCCATGAACCAGCTGTCAAAGGAAAAGGATCTGGACTGGAGTCTGTAGCACAAGGGGTTGATGAGCCAGCAGGGCAGGGTGGTGCTCAAGATGCTCTGGTTGGAACCAGGGTGAAGTCAGGAAGCCACCAAATAGGACCACAGAACAGGCAGCCAAGAGTAAAGACGTAGGACCCAGAGACTAGGAAACTAGGAATCAAAGGTATGAACCAGGAAACTAAGAACAAGTGTCCAGAAGCACAAGGCTAGACAGAGAGGCATCTATCCTGCATAGCCATCTGAGCACCCGAAGGCAGAAGTGGCCTTAGGGTTGTTGGGGCCTTGGGCAAGAGTGTCATTTAGGGCCCCTTAGAAGCTTAATTTTGATGACCTATAAGTAATTGGACATTTTCGATTTCAATTTCACTTTGCCTTATCCATGAAACTGGAATGGAAGTATCTTAATACACACAATATTGATAATACAAATATTCAGTGTAATTAATTAATTTTTATTATAACTGGAGTGTAGAATATTACATAATATATTTAAACAACACAACACTCTGAACACAAGTCATAACAAACCTATTTTATTGAGAGACATATTATGAATATATAATGGCAGATCTTCACACCAAAATAAATTGGAGTCAACAGTCAATCCATTGCTCCTATACCTATTTCAATAATCAACATTCATAAGTTGAAGAAATAACAAAGTTTTTATTAAGTTGAAGAAAGAAAGGGTTTTTTAAATATATTCTAGGTTCAAAATTTTGGGGCCCCCTAAAGTGTGGGGCTCAGGGTGGTTGCCCTGTTTGCCCTCTGCTAAGGCCGCTACTAGCGAAAGACTGATGCTTATGAGCAGGTAGTCGGACCCAGGCAGGAAACAGTGCCCAGCTGAGGGTAGTAATATCACTGGCAGCCAGGACTGAGGAGTGGGGGCAGTAGTTTAGCCTGCCTGTGGTTTTACTCCTGATAGAATTCCTAGCTTGTTGCAAAGGTTATATTTGGGTAGCTAGGTCTCTCCTGAAAGTTTCTTTGTTCCCATCCTGTTGGGGTTGCACTGTGAGGGAGATGGCATAGAAAACAGATCCTGTACCAAGCATATTCCAGTGGGGCTTTACTTACCCAGCATTGTAATTAAAATGAATCTGTGAGCTGGGTTTAATGGCTTTCCCAGGTGGAACCAGGCAAGTGCCTTATGTGGGACTAGAGAAAGAAATGCAGCAAGATACTTGGATTGCAGTGCTGCTTACTCATCCAGTAGTAAGCGGGGTTTGGTGGATGGGCAAGGGAGCCTGGCCCAAGATGTGTCCTTACTCATTGAAGTAGCATAGGTGACTGCCAAACATTCCTGTGTTCAATTTATATTCAATTTAATATCTATATCTCTTGCTGCTGGGCTTTCCCAGGATTTGACTGAGTTCCTGTTTCTCCACTAAAGACACTTGTTTGTGTGCCATTTTTGACTGCTTGCAAAGAGCAAACGCTGCAGGGCTCTGAGTGAGCTAATGGTTGACTTTCCTCTAGTTTCTAAGTGAAGATTGTGCGTAATGGGAAAGGGAAACATGCCGTGTTGCTTTAATGAAAGGAATAAGGAAAAATGCCTTTTATAGTAATTTAAATCTTGTGCACTTGGTTAACAATTCTGCTCCTGGGAATAAAAAAATAAAATAAAAGATGACCAGGGTTATATGGAAGTTTTGAGCAAAAGCTTGCAATTTCTACTTATGTTCAGTTAAGAACGTTGAAAAAGAGTCAAGAACCATGCATATTAAACATTTCCATCAAAAAAGGAAGACATGAAGGAGCTAAAAGGCCCAGCATCCAAATTTACTCTCCATCAGAAAATAGGACTCCTATATTAGGACTATACTAAGCTAATGAACATGTACTTGCTATTTGGTGTGTGTATCTAATATAGATTTGTTGCTTATATAGTGATGGAGTTGGAACTAAAAAGAAAGTCTTACCATTTGTCTCAGCGCTGCTCTATTATATGAGCTTGAGCAAATTCAGCAATATTGCTGATTGCAGATTCCTTGCCATGAGCACCTTCAAAAGACCTACTACTGCAGATGGTTTTGAGACAGCATGGGTGCAACCATTTCGACTGTTGTTTCTGGAGCTGGTAGCTGGTGTAATGAACACTGAGACCAGACCGCTGCACGTTTCAGCGTGCAGCGTAGAATTCCCATGCGGTGGAGAGACAGATGACTGTGAGCTGTTTACCAACAGCCTTCCTTAAACTAGAGGAGCACATTTCATTTTACTGCTTTTTGTTTAGACTCAAAGCGTCTTTTTTATGCAGCAGGATCAAACTTCAACAGGCAAGCAAAAGTATTTGCTGATGTCTGCTCCAATTGCTGTGTGGAGTTTGAGTTTCAAATAAATGAAGGTGAAGTTTATTGGTATTAATAGAATTTTGTTTATTAATGTTTACTTAGCATCATCCAAATATAGCAGTAAATTATCAAAAGCTGCCTCTTGTTGGGACTAAGTTGTTTCCCCTCAGTTGTACTGCTTAGAGGGCACTTGTCTCTTATTATCTAATCCTTTAAAACTGATTTTGGATTTATTTTTTCTCACTTGTTGTGTGTTTAGAAAAGGTCTGATGCTTGTGAATTACCTAGCTACAGGAATTCTCCGGAGCCATTTATAACTTGCTAGACCTTCCTCTTATGAGTTGCTCATGGACTTAGTGATACTGCAAGCCAGTTCCTTGGTTGATTGGATAATTTAACTAAACAAGATCATTGTCAAAATGTTTTATAATTCATAAAAACTTTTTTGGCACACAGGCAGGTTTCAACTTAAATTATTACTGTATTTTGTTGTGTATAAGTTGAGTTTTAGAGCCCATTTTTTTAACTTTTACAATTACCTATATTTATACATCGTATAAATACTTTTGACCCTGGCTCAGCCCTGACCCAAATTTCTTCAGCTACCAACAGCATCTCTTCTGCTGGAGGCCATGGGGCCTGGCCCAGCATAAGCACAGCCTGGGGGCCTTGCCATCACTATGGAGATGCTGCTCAGCTGAGCACTGAGCCCAGCTCTGTCCTCTGTGAGCAGCACTGCCTGGGCCATGCCAGCTGTGTGCTGAGCCCAGCCCCATCCCATGCAAGCAGTGCTGGGCCTGGCACTTGGCTGGTGTGGTCTAGGCAGTGCCACTTGCAAAGGACAGGGCCCAGCCAAGCAGTGCCTCCATAGTGCACTGGCAGGGGATGGGGAGTGCCAAGCCTTACACTGCTCACAAAGGATGGGACCAGGCTTGGCACTCAGCTGGTGCAGTCCCATCCCCTGCGACCAGTGCTACCTTGGCCACGCCAGCTGAGCACCAACTCGTCCCCGTCCCCTGTGAGCAGTGCTGTGTCCACCCCCTGGGTGCCTGGCCTGCAGTGAGGGTGTGCAGGGGCTGGTATAAGTCAACCCCATATTTTTCTTCCAAAAAGTTTAGTTGACTTATATGCCATATTTATGAAATTCCTAACTTTTTGGATCAGAAAAATGGGTTTGGCTTATATACTGAGGCCAAAACTGAGGCCAAATATTATGGGGTATGTTTTCACACATACCCACATCTGGAAATTCCCACATCTGGACATTTCCAAATTTTCTGAACCTTGTTATTGTAGGCAAACTTATTTGGGGGCAACCTTCTCTGGAGGCAAACATTTCTTCTAGTCAGCATGTTTTGACAACAAACAAAGAAAAGATCACACATCACACACACAGATCCTATAATGCATCTCCTAGAGACTAGTTTTCATACTCACAGTAGTATGTACACAACCATTCCTCTTCATTTGCTATTCAGTCACTAAACTGATTGAACTACAGAGCTTTTGGCACTGCAAAAATGCCAGGAAAAAGGTATGGGTTACCCATACAGGGGCTACTTGAAATCTAAATTCTTGCTATCTTGTGATGGAATCTAAATATCTTCCTCCCTGTGGATACAGAAATACAGTTTTGTACCTCTGGGTGACTTTTATCTGAAGGGAAATATTTTTTTCTGTACCACATCTGAACTCCTTCCTGCATGGCTTCCAGTCTCATTGGAGGGCCTTCCTTAACAATAGCTACTGTGAATACCAGCTCCTAAAAAGTGACCAATATTTGAAACAAACTGAAACACAAGAAAACTATGTACTTACTATCACAGGTTCTTTTAGAAAGGGTTGCAAGGTGAAGCTCAGACTGCAAAGATTAGATTTACAGAACAGGACGAGAAGATTGAAAGGGAGGAAAGAAGAATTGTTGTGAGAAGATAAGGAGTAATCAACAAGACCAAATGTTTTAAAGGAATACCCTGTTTTAAAAATAATAGAAGGATATCAAACATGCCTGAAAATATTGGAAAAGGCAAAAGCATGGGTTTTATTTACATACCTATATATAATATAACATTTTTTCTCAAAAGACTATCTGAAATTTGATGAAAAAATCTCTCTGAACAAGGTCAGAGCCTTTTTCTGGGGGGGAAGGAGAGATTCTATTTGAGTCTATTGTCTATAAACTGACCTCTGAAAGATCCTTAAAAAAAAAGAAAAAGGAATCCATATGATTCCAAATAGGTGTGACTTAACATTTCCTTTAGGAAATGTATACAACGTATAACAAAGGCTTTTTAAGAACAGAACTGGATGATAAAATCGTCATGTGATGCCTTTCTTTCTAGCCTTGTTGAACTTGATCCAGAAAGTGGCTTATACTCAAGGGCTTCTTACAGACATGGGGAAAAACAAACAAAAGGTGCTTTACTTTCAGCTTGGCATGCCCCTGCATCAAGTACAGCACATGCCAAGAAGAAGAATCACGTCACTTTGACCCAGATCACTCAGCATTTGTATAGCTCACACCATAGGTGCAGAATACATGGGGGCCTGAGGGCCCTGGTTCTCCCTGGGAAGAGGGTAGGGTGACCACCCATCCCTATTTGGGTAGGATAGTTCTGAAAGGGATGATGAGGTCAAACGGTTATAAACTATGGCAAGATTATTTCAGGCTGGACATAAGGAAGAATTTCTTTGCTGTCCAAGCCCCCAAGGTCTGGAATAGCCTGCCATCAGAGGTAGTTCAAGCACCTACATTGAACACCTTCAAGAGAAATTTGGATGTTTCTCTTGCTGGGATCCTATGACCCCAGCTGACTTCCTGCCCCTGGGGCAGGGGGCTGGACTTGATCGTCTTCCAAGGTCCCTTCCAGCCCTAATGTCTATGAAATGGGAACATCAAATCCTGGTCCTGGGCTGCATGACTCCAGGACATTTGTCCTACACAGTGATCTGGGTTTTCCATTCACCAAGGAAAAATGCAGGAAATGGCAGTGTGACACTGGGACCTGGGGTTCACCAGTACCCACCTCGGGCCACCCCTAGCCCCTCATCTCACCTACCATGACTTTGATGAAATATATATATATATTTTTATAAGGAGGGTGTTCAGTGCCGACCTAAATACTGTAGGGGTATACCCGAGGGGTACTCACGAATGTGGAGGCCGATGTTCCACGAGGCTCCGCCACCCCTACACCTCGTCCACACGCCAACCGGTCACTTGTTGGTTCATTAGTTGAAAGGATCTTGGTCCTGGCAGCATCCGTATCCCTCGTGATAGGTGTTGCTTGGATCAATTGAAAATAACACCTTATCTTCCCAGAATTTTCTTCTTCTTTCAGAAAAAAATACTCTGCCATCCCAAAGGGACTTTCCAAGGCAGAGTATTGCTCTGCCTGGCTTGTAATCACCAACCTAGCCAGAGATCCTGATGCTACCTTCCGCTCTCCCAGCCACGATACGGGAAGCCGCAGGAGCTGCAGCACCGGCTTGCTGCAATCTCCTTCTTCACTCTCTCTCACCCTTTCTCTCCAGCTCCTCTCTGCCACCCCGGTCACAATGCTCGCCGGGGTTTTTTAAACTTTCCTGTGGCAGCCATGCCGGCTGCCGTGATTGGTTCCTCTCTCCGGCTTGTTAGGACTAACCGCTTAAGCAGCAGGGACGCGGCTCGCGCGGCTGTAATGGCATCTGCCGCGGCTGCTCCTATTTTTCTTCTCCAGGCTCCATCTCTTCAGGTAAGTGGTTTTTCTTTTCTTTTACTGACCCCTGGGGCCCTTCCTGTGTTCCTGACGGCGGTGCACCACCGTCACAGGCAGGTTTCCCTGTTTGGGGCAGGGAGGAAGGGAACAGGGCACCAAGTGCATGTGTACACGTGCACACATGCATGTGGCAGTGGTGGAGAGCAGTTCCCCCGCCCTCCCATGGGCTCTGCTCAGCTCTGCTCTAGCTGTGCTACTGAGGGCAGGCATTATCTTAGACCCTCCACTCCCTGGCAAAAATAAAAGTCAGCATCTATGGCTCACATGCTTAAACTGGGCTTTTTGGTATTTTTATCTAATACCTCATTGGACCGGTTAGATAAAAGCACCAAAAAGCCCTATGGAAACACGTGAACTATACAGATGCTGGGGAGCTGGGCCAAACTGCCATGATTCTTCTTCTGGTAAAGTGTTGGGTGTCGTTGTCCCCCCCACATCTGTTGGTGCCCAAGGGTGTTGGGTGTTGAAATGCCTGATCTGTAGACTCCTGGTCCCCTGTAGTGGAATCTAGAACCATTTGTTCAGTGCCCAGATTTCCTACACAACAAAGTGAGTTAGGTGACTCTGAATGTGATCCAAAGCAGCCAGAACACTGACCATAGGCCTAGTCCATAGGGACCACTTTCTAGTCCAGAACACTCAACTGAATTAAAAATAGCCATTTTTTAAAATGCCAGTGTCATTGGATGACAAGAAGATGATAGTGGTGCCATCTGCCTTTATAATGCCAGATAAATAGTTAGAGTAGGACTGTCCAACTGGGTAGCTGAGGCCTGCACGTTCTGTGGGTGGCCCCTGTCTCCCATGCCCCCTCCACCATGGGGGCTGCTCATTGCCTTATCTTTGCATAGCATAGGCAGCCCAGTGCTGCCCTACTCCACACCATGCATGCTGCACAGGCAATTCCATAGTACAGACACCCTAGCTCCTTGTGCGCAGCCTGATTCCCCTCCCTCCCAGCCTGTTTGCTGCCCCCTTCCTCCCTGCCTGCACCTGTAGCACAGGCAGCTTGGTCCTCCCCTGCCATGTGTATAGCATCTGTCTCCTTCCAACCACAGGCACCACCCATTTGCAGTGCAGGTTGTCTCCCTTCTTTACCATGTGCATAACTTGGGCACTCCATTCCCCTCCTGGCTGCCAGAGCAGAAATAAATAAGGAAAAATGGCGGCTGGGCAGGAGCCTGTGGGTCCTTTGGTGACCAGTTACAGCTCACAGGCCACCAATAGGACAACGTTGGTTTAGAAATGTTATACAGAATAACCTAATATTCAGTTTCTCCTTGCTGATCAACATCCTTTCTCCAGGGAAGTTCTTTTGATTGCTGGGCTGTAAGTTATGCTGAGTGGGGCACTTTCCAGCACCTCTTTAGGAGCTTTTCCACTCCACAGGTAAAGCACGTAAGGCTTCTTGGGCCAGAGGTGGAGCAAGAGTGAGCATTGCTCTGTAGTGTGAGTTAGGATGCTGGTAGGGGAGGGCAGAGCCTTGGGTTCCAAGGCCTCTTGCTGTATCTTATAGTCATTAAATAAAATATTGTCAGCTGACATCTATGGAGCTAGGTGACTATTCAATTAGGGGGTAACTTGCTAGAGGTTTTCAGAGTCACGTTTTTGCACTGAGGTTGTTAAAATCTGTGAAACGTATATGTGCATCTGGCTTCTTCTCTGCGTGTTATCTTCTTTGGCTATAGGTTGCTGAACCGTGGATTAGATGGAAAAGTCATGCAAAGTGAATAGAAATAGCATTCAGAAACAAGTGATCCCTTCATTACTGGAAAGTTATCTGAGCAATACTTCAAGTTGGCAGTTATGTTTGATTGGAGATGCAAGATTAACCCTGGTTTTTACAGGAATGAGTCGCTCTAGCCTATTACAAGCATTGAAAAAATCAAACAATTTCTAGAACAGCAGCCAGCTAGCTGTGCACTGCTCCAGGGATGATCACCTTATGCCTTCTTGCAATAAAACCTTCCAAACTTTGGCATTTTTACTGGATACTAGAAACAGATTACTTCACTGGACCTTAGAAAGGATAGAGAAAGAGGAGGAAAATATTTACTTAAATGAGGTGGCAGGGATGAGATTGTGCTTGAATAGATTGAATTTAAAAGCTGGAGGCAAAGTCATAGAAAACACATTATCTCAACTGCCTTCTGAATTATTGGCCATTATATATCCCATTCTTATTTATGTTAAAGCTCCTTAATGATAGTTTGGTGGTATAAAAGGTATTACAGTGTTCATAATTAATATATGGCCATTAAAAGTTCTTGTATATTATCACAGTAATATAAAGGGGGCTTAGTAAAATAAATGAAAATTAGTTATATAATAGCCTATAATGTAAAACAAGTTGTTTCATAATTGTCCAGTATCTCTTTCATATAGATATTATTGCCCACAACCAACTTCCCTTACCCATGACTACCTGCATAAATATGTTTCTTATTTTCATAATAGTACAGGGCCATACAGCTCTTTTTTCCTTTTATTTTTCTGCCTGTCTTGTTAGTTACTAAATGGTCCTTCATTGTCTACTGCCCTTTGATTGCTCTAGCATTATCAGCAGATCCTTTAGAATGATTGTTTGAATGAAGATTTTGCCATATTCATTCCCTCCACCTTTCCTTTGTGATTTATTATTCACTTTAGCATCAGTTTAAATGTTGCAAGACTGACTTGTGGGTGAGGTTTTACATTTCATTCTTTTTTCATTTAGCAGTGACAGCGGAATATACTCTAATCTGCAAATCCTCTTTCACTTTCAGGGGGAGATCTTATGCATCTTTTAAAGCATCACGGGCCTTCTATTTTACATCTTAAAGTTCTTTCCCCAGTTTATTGTTTGTGAAAATATGACAATAATTTGTTGAAAGTCAGCAGTTATCTGACAAAAGGCACTTCTGATATTTATACTATCTACCATAATAATCTGTCAAAGGACAGCTTCCAAACTTTTTTATATTTTTAGTCTTCATTTTTAATTATAACTGTAGCACAGAGTTCTATTGGAACAATCTCTGTGTCAAGCTATAATCAATAGAAAACTTTGTAGTTACAGTTTGTAGGCCTGTGCGAAGCTTTGGGTACTGATTCGATTTGGAGGAGATTTGGCCTGTTTCAGCAGTTGAATCTACAAATCTGAATCGAATCAAATCAGGAGACCAAGTAAAAGGTCCAAATTGATTTGAAGCTGTCTAAATAGATTCAGAAAAGATTCAGAGAGCATTGGAGATTTAGGCAGTTCCCGCTCAATACTTCAGGGAGTTGGACCTGGACTCCGAGCTGGTAAGTGGGGGGGGGGGGAGGCTGGAGGACGGAGGAGGGGACCATGAAGGGGACCCCTGCCAGGCCCCATCGTCTGCCTGCTCCCCCAGTCACCCTGAGCACCCTTTCAACCACCATCTGCTCTTCCAGTCCCCACCCCATGGCTGCTCCACCTGGCCCCCGCTCCCAGCTCTTTAAAAACAAAAGCGCTGGACTCATTGGCCACTGCAGCAGCCTCAGGGCTTCTGGGGGCTCATGACAGAACCCTCCCATGCAGCGCAGGGCAGTGGGGGAGCAGGGATCACCTCCTGCCTGGTAGGAGGCGGTAAGTGGGGGCATATTTTTTTTATGTGCCTGTAGCTGGGGCAGGCAGGGCAGCCATCGGGGGATAAAGGGGGCAGGGGGGGCTTTGAGGCAGAGCCTCCCATGTGGTGTGGAAATCATTCCCTGCCTGGCAGCAGTCAATTAGTGGGGGGCTTTTTTTTTTAAAGAAACAGGAGCTGGAGCTGAGAGAGTGGGTGGGGTATGGGGGCTCATGCAGCGTGGGGCAGTGGTGATTGCCTTCCCACCTGGCAGCAGCTGGTGAGTGCTGGGCTTTTATTTTTCAAAGAGCCGTGAGCTGGGGTGGGCAGGGCACCCATTGACGGAGCTGGGAGTGTGTGCAGGGGATGGGGCCAATTAGGAGATTCAGCTAATTTGGCGGCGGACAAGTCTCCAAATCAGATTCAGCTGAATTGATTTGGGACAGTGATTTAAATCACCAGACTGAATCATTGTCCTCTAAATTGGCCAAATCTGAAGCAAATACTAGCTGCTTTGCAAAGGCCTAACAGCTTGTTAAAAAGAAAGATTTCCAGGAGAAAGCATCATTTCTCCATGGATGGGGCAAATCAGCATACAAGAAACTCTTTTAACAGTCTAGTGGAAGTGTTAATAAAGGGTTTGGAAAGATGTAACATATTGTGCCAACCCTGCAGTTCCAGAAAATGGCAAAAGAAGCAAAAGAGAATTCCTACTTTTATATAGAAAATCATAGCAGTTGCAGTCACTAATCAGTAGGTCAAAGCAAGGGAATAGGTAAAGGTAAAGAAACATCAAATACACTCCAGCACCTTAATTCTGTGCCCTCTCCCCCCAACACCTCTGGAGGTCACCCCAAATAAACCTTTAGTCTCTAAAGGGCTCAAACAGCAGCCTACAGCTGTCCCTAAGTCTGAGTCCAGCTCTTGCAGTCCACAATCCTGGCTGCCCGAGCCTGTGAGATCTTCAGCTCCATTGTGCATTCCTCTGTGTAGAGCTGATCAAGTGCCATGTGCAGGCTTCTCTCTCTCTTTTCCCTTACTCCAGTCTTAAGCTTCCTCTGCCTTTTGCCTTTGCCTCCAGACCAGATCTGGCCCAACAAATGATTTTACTTGGCTCTGAAGGAGAATTTTATCCAGCCCATGGCAGTCCTAATTTTTGGTGCCTCTTCTGTCTAACCCCAAGTCCACAGCAGGCAGGAGCTCCGTCAGCTGTGCTGCACCCACGTGGCCCAAAACGGCATTTGGGAACACAGCCCAGCACTGGTCCAGCTGTGAAGTGGGGGAGGGGGCGCAGGGAGAAGCATGGAACAGAAGTTAGGTTCTTTTAACCTTTGTTTTCTCTGCCCAGGGTTGGGCAATTATTTGGACTGGAGGGTCACTTAGGGAGTTATAGTGAGCTGTTGCCAGAGGGGAGAAGGGCAAGGGTGGGGGAGGGTGCTGACCCAGCCTATGACAGCTCACCCAAACTCCCTAAGTTGGCCTTCAACCAAAATAATTGCCCACCCTTGCTCTACAGCTTATCCCTCCAGCATCCCACAATGCTATGCTCTTCCATTTCTGCATGGAGGGAGGGGCAACACCAGAGACCGCCAGTGAACATGCTCTGCCTAGCTCTCCTGTTGCTGGAAGAGGCACAAGGACTCTGGTTTTTCAGTTTTGGGATAGAGGGGAGAACCCTGGAGGAACAGAGACAGTGAACAGGAGAATACTCATTCCTAATCGGCTCCATTCTCCGTGTACCTGTAGTAATATTTGAAGAGCTCTAGCTTCTACTTTGAAATGCTTTGGATTATTATGTCTGTATGCAAAGTTATCCAAAACTTCATTAAAAAGAAAAGTAGCATGGCATCCCATCAGTAATATCTAGCAGATCTGGGTGAACTATTCAATGAATTTATTGTTTTTCATTTGGGAAATGACTGTGAGTTGTGGGAGTGTGCTAACTGGTGCTAACTTCCTGGATGATTCTTAGAAAACAATGGGTTGTCCATGACTGTTCAGTCTGGGGTTCAGAGTGAGGGTTATTCAAGGGATGATACGTAACAGAAAAATTGGCTATATTTACATGCTGCAAGCTATTAACTTGCCTCTAATCCAAATGCAATCTCTGATCCAGCCATTAACTTTTAGTAGCTCAAGTCCATGCCTTGGAACCTATGATGCCAAGAGTATGTTGGCAATGCGCTCATCTCAAGGGAAGAATGTGATTCATAATTTTAAAATAAACCTGAAGGTGGTGCCACTGTCTTAGTCATGTAACACTTCCAGTTAAACTACACAAGTTGCCTGACAGATTGTACTAATCATAACATTCATGCTTTTATTCCAAAATTTTTGTTTTCAGAGCAAACTCACTCTCTTGTTTCTCATGTGACTAATATTGAAAGTGACTGTAGTTTGTAATGGCATCATCTTGATAAATGCCCATCCAGGAAGCATAGCAGTGCAAATTTTGAAATTACTGTCCCTTTGTAAATCGTCTGTCCCTTTGTAAAATTAATGCTAATGCAACATTGATAATCCAGCCTACTTAAAATTGCAGCATAAAGTTTCAGGGCATGAAATAGTTGTACATCAGACTGCTGTTCTATCTGCTCAGTTCTTTGTGGTGCCATGGGATACCCTGATTGACCATGTCAGGGTATCAGGGTCATCCTTTATTAGAGGCACACCAAGCATCCCCTGTGCGACAGAATGACTGAACATACTTCTAGACTGTGCGTCTACTAAACATTTAAACTGCAAAACATAACTCAGTGGACAATTACACAATTAAAAATCCCCAGCAACTATGCTTGTGTAATGGACTGGCTTGCAGCTAATGGTGGCTGCAGGTTTAACATGGCTGTACTAAGCTAGACCAACACAGGTGTACGTGCAAGTATCCTTTTTCCTTTCTAGTTCTCTATGGCAATAAACGAGTTGTATCTAGCCCCATAGATTTTTTTTTCTTTTAACGGGGTCTGGAGGTAACATAGATTGCATTTTCATTTTTAATGTTTTCATTTTTTTTAATTGAAGGTCATCTTTGTCCCATAACTGCATGAAATCTCATTAGAGTTAAAGTAGTTATGTTGCTGACTGATACATTTGATCTGTCACTTTTGATATATAGCATGGAAAAGACATGACCCACAAATACGATAGTGTCTAAAATCCAAGAAATAGATACCTAATCCAGGTAGTTGGGTCTTAATAGATGAGCATTTCAACTTTGTTGTGTAGGTGTACCAATGTGTTTTACAGTGGTGGAGATGATCTGAGGTTGGTATGATGGAAGGGATAAACCACACTAGAATGAACTTAGCATTGAAACTGAATAGAAGCATCTGTTTCTAGTATTGTACCTTCAAAGAATCTTTCACACCTCCTCAGATTTCATGCCATCTTTAGTTTGGTACCAGAATGAGTAACATTTCCCCTGCAGAATTCCTACTTCTTTAATGCTCCCCACTGCCTTCAGAGACTGTACCAATCATCAGGGAAGGCTCAATGAGATCATTTAGGAAGAAGCATGGCCTTTTGATGAATGCCTGGAGATCTGAGCTCCATTCCCATTTATTCTACAGGCTTCCTCTGTCACCTTGGACAAATCCCACTGGAGCTCAATTCAAAGCCCACTGAAACTAATGTAAAATGGACCCTGCATCAGGTCCCTAATCTCTGCCCTATGTGGCATATGGTGATACCAGTATTATGTCCAGTCATAATGTAAACCTGTTGGGACAAGACTTTATTTTCTAATAGCATACATTCTCTTGGAATAACATATATTTATGCTATTGAAGTACTGGAGGCACTGTCAGAAACACTTAAGATAACTAACTTTTGATTTATGAATCTGAATAAGAGATGTACATTTAACTATAATGACTACAGGACTAATGAAACAATATCTTTTCATTATTTTTTTTGCCTACTTTGTGTTTTCTAAACTTAATATATAACCTAGAAAATTAGTGCACATTCCAATAAAGTTCTTTGCTTTTGCTTTGATTTTAAAATGAATAATGTAGCACTAGGCCCTTACCTTATTAGTAAAGCTTCAAGTTTCTCTCTACCTGTGTTGTGTTATATGTAATGAGTACATACATATGGTATGTACAGATAGTGTGGCACACATGTAATGATGTGCCACACCATCTACACCCACTTCTTCAGAATCCTAGATCTACCCATGGACATTGTCCACAGTGAATTGTACAGGACTGTAATCCTCTGTCTCCACTATGCTGCATGCTGTAAGGAAAGAAGTAGCTGACTTGTGGTTCAAACTTCTTAAAGCTGTTGTTGTAAGCTCCGCAGACTCTTGAGGACATTGTATTGGTTACACATGATGAGTATTTCTCTGTGACTGCAAAAGTGAGGAATGTTTTTTAATTAAACTAAAATTCTGGAGAACAAGATGGTAGCTCCTGAGAAGTGCCAGGATGGCTCTGGGGCATACAGTTTTTCTTCAAGCTCTGCCAGTTTCTTGAAGAGAAGTAGTTTTAAAATTCTTGCCCACAATGTAAGTATTACAACATTTATTTTAATAGTGTAGTATTTTAGTATTATAGTATTTTTTCTAGTTTGTGTATTGCAGAAAACGGCAGCTAAAATGTCTTTTGTGAATATTTGCAAAAAAAGTTATACAAAAACTTGGAAAATACTCAGTTCATCGTTATAAACCATGTAGTAAAAGGTGGTCCTTTTTAGCCTCAAGTGCATACTTACCCTTCTGGCCACATACTTTACGTACTTTACAGGACCACCTTGCTGTTTCCCTGCCTGCTGTAGATTTCCATGAGCCTCATACCAAGATGACATTCTTTGGAAGAGGAGAATTGGAAACTACAGTCTGAAGGGTTCAGAAAAGCCTGGTAGTGGGAAGTGCTTGAAACAAAATTTAAGGTTCTTTTTTGTCCTGGGGTGGTGTGTTATGTGAAGTGTGATCTCAGATGCTGATACAGAAGAGAGGAAAATGGTAAGTCTCAAATTTGTTAGTGCTAGACCATCACAATAGAGAGATATTCACTTGAGTGTATCCTGTTGGGTACCCTGATAGCTGTGACAATATCTATCAATGTTACTTTGATTATAAGTAATATAATGATTACTCTGATTATAAGTGACTATAATGATTACTGAGTAAGACTAGTAGGATTTGACATCCCATAGTACACATAGCTTGTTAGGTGTGTTGCAATCTTTCTCAGTGAAAGGCATCATGAACAAAAGATGCTGATGTTAAAAGAAATATGAAAAGGTAACATGAATGATGTCCAAAAGTGGCACACTGGAAAGGATAAGCAACAAGTTTACTGATCTTTCATAGTCATTAGGGACTGGAAAGGACCTTACAGATAGTTGGGCTCAGCCCCCCTGCACTTGAGCAGGAAAGACTGCTGGGGTCACATGACCCCAGCCAATGGTGATGGGTATGGGATGCATGCCCCCCGAGACCACTGGTGCACCCCCTGACTGGTTGGTGATTGCTTGCTGGGGGGAGGGGCACGTGCCCACCTGACTAAGGTGGTACCAGTTGCCCATGACCCCAGCAAGGTGGACATCAAGACACCTCTTGAAGATTGCCAGGGTGGGTGACTACACCACCTCTGGGGGGAGCCTGTTCTAAACCCTTGGCACTTGGCTTGTGAAGAAATTTTTGCTTATGTCCAGTCTGAAGCAGTCTTCTATCAGTTTGTGCCCACTGTTTCTTGGCCTCCCCTGGGGGCCTTAATGAACAGATGCTTCCCCAGACCCTGATGTACACCCCGAATATACTTGTCAGCTGCCACTAAGTCCCCTTTGAGTGACTTCTCCAGGCTGAACAGTCCCAAATCTTTCAGTCTCTCCTTGTATGACCTGCTCTCTAGGCCTCTAATCATACACGCAGCCTTCCTTTGGATTCTCTCCAGCTTCTCCACATCCCTCCTGAAGTGCGGTGCCCAGAACTGGTTGCAGTACTCCAGCTGTGGTCTCACCAAGGCCAAGTAGAGTGAGAGGATGACATCCTTAGCCCTGCTTGAGATGCCTTGGAAGATGAATGCCAGTGTCTGATTAGCTCTGCTAGCTACGGCATTGCATTGGTGGCTCATTTCATTTTTTGGTCTATCACGACACCCATTCAGTTGCCTCATTCAGTTGTGGTGCTGGCAAGCATACCACTGCTGAGCCTTTGTTGAGGATTTTTTCTCCCCAGATGAAGCACTTTACATTTCTCTGTGTTAAACATCATTTGGTTGAGGTCTGCCCACCTTCCAAACCTGCCTAGGTCGGCCTGTATTTCCAACCGGTCCTCAAGTGTGACCATATTCCTCCATAGTTTGGCATTGTCAATAAACTTTCCCATAGTTTGGTGTTATCAGTGATCTTCCCCTGGTGTTATGATGTTGAAAGATATGGCTGTGCTTGTTGCAGGTGTTAGCCCTGTTCAGATGATTCTTTTTTTTCATTCCCTGTAAAATATGCCGGTGATTCTCAGTCAAGATAATAGTGAGCTCTGTCCAAATCCAGCTGTACATTTCCTGGTTACAGTACTAGCTACAGGTAGAGCCCAAGAACCTGCAGCATGCACAGGCCTCATAAAGCTCTGACTCACTGAGTGGCTTTCTAGTGAGGATCTAAATTTTGCAGTGGGCCTCTGGGAACAGTGGTGTCTTGTCCTGTATAAACATTTATGATTTCAAAAACTCCCTTTTCACATCAATATGGGACCTTTGGACGTTTTGAAAGACCATCCATTTCTTAATAACCTAATAAGGAGAACACTGACCTAAACCTCAATATCCCACAACCCAACTCCCATGTGTGTGACTTTGGCAAAGCAGGGACTTGAACCTGAGTATAACCCTGGGCGCAACACTACTTGTGCCCTCACCTGAATAATGGGATCTGGGGGCAGCTGGTAGCCAGTAGCCCTGCCCAGCCCCCCTGGGAAGCTGCTGCAGTGTCCCCAAGAGGAGAGCCTCTCCTTACAATCAACACCCTTGCAGACAGCTCTCAAACTATTTACAAGATTTAATTATTTACAACATAACAAACAATCATTAAATAAGCACATGGATATGCTGACTACTAAACTCTCAAAAACTTATTTACACAGTCTCTCTCTTGCACACGGTGTTCTGGGGATCCTGTGTGCACTGCCCCTGGCAGGGGATCTCAGGGAGCGGGACTGTCTGTGTCCCTGCACGTGGTCCGTGGATGCTCCCTGGTGCTGGTGTCCATCTCCATGCTCCTGGGGTCTCCGGGCAGCAAGCAGTGGCTTCTCTGCAGTTCCTGCAAGACAGCCTTCCCCTGCCTTTGGCCCCCCTTCCCTGGTTCTGCTGTGAGTACTGTCTGGGTTACAGGCTGTAGCAACCCTCCTGCCCCACACTGCCTCATAGCACCGGCAAATGCAGCCCCTCCCTGGGCTTTGCCTGCTGCTGGGGCCCCTCACCACTCAGGGAAACTAAGGCAGACTCCGGCAGTCCCCATCCCAGCTCTGCTGTGCTCACCTGGCCACACCAGTTGCAGTCAGGTCTCTCCAGGCTTGGATTCTCCACACCAGCAGTCCCTGCCTGATCCTTCTCCACTGCTGCTCCTGCAGGCCTCAGGGATTCTCTAAGGGATCACTGCACTGAGACTCTGAATCCGGTCTCCAGTCTGTCCCTCAGCCCTCTCTCTCTCTCGTTCCCCACCCCGTGGGAAAAACAGCTACCCCTCTTATCGAAGCCTCTCAGCCAATCCCAGCTCAGGGCCCTTCCCGGGCTTTTGCTAAGGCTTTCTTTCAAAACTTTGCTGGGGTTATATCACCCCTCCCACTTCCAACAGGGCTGCTCCCAAACAGCTTCATTTGCCCTAAGAGCCTCCAGGGTCCCCTCTGGGACAAACTCTGTCTCTCTGCCAGGTGGCCCTTCCCATTCTATTCAGGTGGGTCTATTTTTCAAAGGCTGTTACACGAGTCTCCCATAGCCAGGTGTTTTCTGACCAAAGACTATTTTATTTGGAAACTGATGATCAGATTTCTCCTATACCTTTGCCAACCTAAAACTAGTGCTTTTATTTGTCTGTTTCCCTGCCTCTGCCTCCTATTTTTGGTTTTCCTTTTTACTTTAAAATTTCCTGTCCTCACGATAGTTTCTATGGTATTCAAGATCTCTTTAAAATAAACACAGCCAAAGCTTTGTTATCTGGTAACCATGGGGAATGGGTAGGGTGACAGATAACAAAATATGCCAGTTAATTGAGAGGCCCAAACAGGCATCTTTGCCTATTTGGGCTGCCGCTTCTCCTGTTGTGTCCAGGGTGTTACTGCCCCCCCTGTCTCATTGCCGCTCCTCCTGTTACATCACCGACCCTCCTGTGGGTCCCAAGGGACAGGGAGGTGGGCCCCGGGCAGCCTGCTATGCCCCAGGCTGTAGTTGGCTCGGCAGCACAGGCTGCTTTGCTCTGGGCTCAGTGAAACCGGAAGTGCCACGGTGGGCACTTCCAGTTTCATTTTTACCTTACAAATGAAGAAAGGTCTCCCAGTATTTGGGGCAAATTGTAACCAATCTGGAAAAATCAGACATTAGGTTTTTTGGAGTAAGTGGATGAAAGGAAAGCCCCTCATTGTTTTGATCCAGTCTTTACTTCCTGGCTTAATTCTAGAGAATGGTTATAAAATGCTGAAAAAAACATTAACTGACTTTCCATATTTTTTTCTTTTGCACTTTGGTGAAAGAGAGATCAGGGCAAGGGTTTAACAGCCATATAGTCTGTTAAATAAAAACTACTCCTGTTCTGAAGCATTAAGTTTTATTACTAGATGTATCATTTTATCAAGAACAGATAACCTGGTTATGTGATAATAAGAAGTAATATTACTTGCCAAGTGATGCCTCCTCTATAAATAGCCTCTCTGACAGTCAACTTTCTTTTGAAGCTAAGTCTGACTGAGTCTAGTGGCCCATCAGGCTAGATTTCTGTAACCTACAGCATGCAAGGGAGTAGTGGAACCAGCATCGTGCCCAGCCATTGAAGACTTTCCAGCTTGACAGAGCCAATGCCCATTTACATTAGGACTGATTAAACTAAAGCCTCTGGAGCAACAGCAAGATACCTTAACTATTCTGCCACCATACCCCATGCTAATTGGAGCCAAGGCATCATAGTCTAGGCCAGACTCAGCAGTATCCTTCAGAATGTGCCCCGAATCTCCATGTCAAACTGGTAAGCATATATTCAGGAACACTTTGCTATAAATCTTGGATAAAATCTTGGATTAAGTTTCCCCATAAACCTAGGTCCTTTCCTTTAACATGCAAATGCCAGTGTCCTACACTTATGCTTGACCTGCATGGCTTGGTCTAAGGGGAAACAGACTGAGAGCCTTCTAATTTGTTAAAGGACAGAATTTTGAGTTTTCTGTTGTATAAAACAAATTCCAATATTCAATTTAAAACTGTTTTGATTTAGGTGTGTTCCCGCAGGCAACACAGACTCAACTGCAACTACCACCCCCACTTTCCCCAAGACAAAACGCAAAGTGTTTGTTGTAGGAGACTCCATCCTGAGGGGGACTGAAGGGGTAATCTGCCTCCCTGACCTCTTAGCCCAGGAAGTCTGCAGCTTCCCAGGAGCCTACATCCAAGACATTGTGGAGAAGATCCCTAAGCTCCTCCAGGCTACAGACCAATATCCCATGCTCCTTATTAATGTGGGCACCAATGTCACAGCTTAGAGAGCTCCCAGCCAGGTAAGGAGGTGCTACAGGGATTTGGGAGTGGGGCTAAAGGGTCTGGGGGCACGGGTGGTAATCTCTTTGATCCTCCCAGTCTCAGGGTATGGGCTGAGGAAGGAGAGGAGGATCCAGGTAGTTAACCAAAAGATTGCAGTGCTGGTGTCATTGGGAAGGCTTTGGCTTCCATAACCACAGCCCATTCTTTGGTGAGAGAGGCAACGAGTTGCCAGGAAGAGATGGCCTCCACCTCTCTCTGCTGGGGAGGAGGCTTTTCTCAGCCAGACTAGCTGACCTGCTCCACCTGGTGTAGTGCCCAAAGACTGGAAGAAGGCCAATGTGGTGCCTGTCTTCAACAAAGAGAGGAAAGTGGATCTGGCAAACTATAGGCCCATCAGCCTGACTGCTATCCCAGGGGAGGTCTCAGAAAAGTTTATTAAAGAGACCATCCTTTATGGACTGGCTGACGTCAACATTCTGAGGGATAGCCAGCATGGGTTTGTTGCGGGTAGGTCTTGCTTGACCAATCTCATTTCCTTTTACAATCAGGTGACCTATCACCTGGACAAGGGAGAAGAGATTGATGTCATATGTCTTGACTTCAAAAAAGTCTTTGATCTGGTATCCCACAATCACCTCTTGGTGAAACTGGCCAATTGTGGCCTTGGGTCCACCACAATCTGCTGGCTGGGAAATTGGTCCCGTGGTCAGACCTAGAGGGTGGTAATTGATGGAAGTCAAATGTCATGGAGCTCTGAGACCAGTGGTGTCCCTCTAAGGCTCTGTCCTAAGACCTATATTGTTCAACATCTTCATAATGATGTAGACATTGGAGTCAGAAGCAGACTGGCCAAGTTTGCTGATGACGCCAAACTTTGGGGCAAAGCATCCACACCTGAAGATGGTGTTTAACACTGAAAAATGCAAGGTTCTCCACCTTGGGAGGAAAAACCTGCAGCATCCTTATAGGCTCGGCAGTACTACACTGGCTAGCACTATGGATGAAAGGGACTTGGGGGTCATGATTGACTACAAGATGAACATGAGCCTTCAATGTGATGCTGTGGCTAGTAAAGCAACCAAAATGTTAGCTTGCATCCATAGATGCTTCTCAAGCAAATTCTGGAACGTCAGTCTCTCCTTGTACTTGGCCTTGGTGAGGCCACAGCTGGAGTACTGTGTCCAGTTTTGGGCCCCACGATTCAAAAAGGATGTGGAGAAGCTTGAGAGAGTCCAGAGAAGAGCCATGTGCATGATCAGAGGTCAGAAAAACAGACCTTACGATGACAGGCTGAGAGCTATGGGGCTCTTTAGCCTGGAAAAGCACAGGCTCAGGGGTGATCTGATGGCCACCTATAAGTTTATCGGGGTGATCACCAGTATTTCAGGGAACGTTTGTTCACCAGAGCACCCCAAGGGATGATGAGGTCTAATGGTTATAAACTACTGCAAGATTGTTTCAGGCTGGACATAAGGAAGAATTTCTTTACTGTCCAAGCCCCCAATGTCTAGAATAGCCTGCCATCAGAGGTGGTTCAAGCACCTACATTGAACACCTTCAAGAGAAAATTGGATGCTTATCTTTTTGGGACCTGATGACCCTGCTGACTTCCTGCCCTTTGAGCAGGGGCCTGGACTCAATGATCTTCTGAGCTCCCTTCCAGCCCTAATGTCTATGAAGTCTATGAAATATTAATTTATTGGATAGTATAGATGGGATGGGGTAGACAAATCCCGAATGAGTCAAGGAGAGAGTTAATGTGGTTTTAACTACATTGAATAGAAAACATTTTCTATAGGGTTGTGCTTTCCCCCTTCAATGTTTTTCACTATTATAGAGGCCATAACACAAAATGGCTGCATGTACCTGTTTCACTTACACCACATAATGTCAGAAGTGGACTGGATTCCTCTCTCTGTTGGGAGTGGGGGAGAAAAAAGAGAGAGAAAGAGAAGCCCCCAAACTGCCAGAGTGCAGATAGAATCAGGGACTGTGCACAACAGCAGGGAGAAGACAGGTTGAAAGCCCAGTGCAGGTACGGAGGCTATAATGGAAGACGGCTGTAAGGGTCTCTGTTTCACTCTCATCACAACTATTGCTTGTGAGTGGGGAAGCGTGTTCATTTAGGAATTAACATTTAATATTTATTAGCAATTATTTTCCCTGGGTTCTGGGTGGGTGCTCAAGTCAAAATAAAAAGTACATGTATAATGTCCAAATTTGATCCTTCACTACTGCTGTCCTCTGTGTCGCAGAAGGGTTACATAGGTATTCATTTTATTTTGCCTTCTCTTATTTCAGATAAGCACTTGTTCTATTTAATAATAAAAACAGATTAAACGGGCTGTAATTTGAAAGAGCAGATTAAATGGGCTGTAATTTGAAAGCACAAGACACTCTATCTTACTGGTTTCATTGTTCATAGAACAGAAATTCTAATGGCAGTTCTAATTCATTGTGTACTGAACTCTTGATGTATATACTCAAAAGGTTATCAAGTAGCTTGTAGCTACATAGCTTATACTGGAATATTAGTATTTATCACAAGGCGTGAGTACTCATCTGAGAGATCTTTGAAATAAAATGGGTCTTATAGGATGTTTTGTTCATCAGAGATACACATCTCTAATGCACAGAGCAGCAACCAGTCACTGACTTGGGTCATTCCACTGGCTGAGACATCCATGTTTATCACGGATCTCCATGCAGGTGGCTTGAATACTCTGTTCTTGAGTGTCCTGTCTGGAAAAGTTTCTGGACTTCTGCACAAGTGAGAGAGTGTGCATATTTGTTACCTATTTGTAACACCTACATACACACTTGGGTTGTATATGGTAAAGTGTATGCTTTTGGTTGTGTATGGTGGGGTTTTTTTTGGTGTTTGTATGTTTTTATGTAGGCAAGAAAGCCTCTGTTTTTCTGTCCATGCGCTCAACACATGGCAAGCTGGGGCATGTATCTAGGAAAAATATGTAAAACCCTTTGGCCTCATTGGCTAGAGGAAGCAGAAGATCTTCCAGGCAGATGAGGAAGAGAGAGGCTGGAGCGTGGCACTTCCTAATTCAGGGGCGGGCAATTATTTTTGGTGGAGGGCCACTTTACAAGTTCCGGCAAGCTGTTGGGAGCTGCATCCCATCCCTTGACTGTTGCCCCACACCCTGGTCACCACATTGGGACCAGAAGTCCTGCCCCCTAATCCCTGACCTTTGCCACCAGAAGTCCCTCCCCTTGCTGCCCCCCAACACACCTTTTGGGAGGGGGAGTTGCCATCTTAGAACCAGAAAAAAGCCAGATCATACACTAGAAGTGAAATACCTACCATAATAATTCAATTTTTTTTTAAATGCTTGTCATGACTTGTGATTGTGTACTGTATATAGAAGGGATTACATAATAAGTCAAAAATAACTCTTCGCTCTTTTATATTGTCTGTCACTCTTTTATATTGTGGGGGGGTGTGTATGTATGGTGGGGCATGGGGGTATGTGGGCGGATTGAGAGGGTGTGGCTGTGTAAGGGGGCATAGGGTATGTTGTTGCATATGTATATAAAGATAGGAGTTGTGGGTCCAGGGTGTGGGTGAGGGAGGGTTGGGGATGTAAGGACCCCCCACACACTATCCCCATGTCATGCAGACCCCGCTGCCAGCAGCAGCAGTTGCTGAAAGATGGGAAGGTCAGGGTGCTTGTGCCCAGAGCCTTATGGAGCTCATGCCTGGGGGGGTATGGCTCTGGCCAGTGCTGTGCACAGGCGGAGAGCACGTCCTGCCTGGCTGACTATCACTCGGGCTCCGTGCCGCACACCTGCAGGTCCAGTGCTTGCAGTGAGGGAAGCCCTGTGCTGGAGCCTGCTGCTTCCCCCGCCCCCTGCTTGCTGGTCTCTCCTCCTGCTTCCCTGTGGAGTCCAGTGCATGGCTTCCCCGCTGTAGGTGTGTGGTACGGAGCCCTTGTGAGAGGTGGCCATTGCTGTGGTGGGGCAAGGACTGTGATTTCCCCCCAAAAAACAGAGGTTAGTCTTCCCCCATCCTAGAGCCAAGACTACAATCCCTAAGATTTAGCTCATGCTCTGCAACTATGATCCTGCTATGAACAAGGTAGCAATTACTGACTGTTTCTATTATTTGTATATCCAAAACGTAAATCTCCTTGCTTAATTTACTTAAGCAAATAATACGATCTCTACCAAATATTTCCCTACAATAATTTTATACTGTAGCTTGTATTTATCTCATTTGCATGTCTCCCTAAATGAGGATCCTTAAGATCCAAAAAATGTTTAATTGTGCCTTTACTAGTTTGTCCAGGAAACTTTAAACTGTGAAAAATGCTTTTGACTTAAAGATTATGGCTCAGGATATTAAAAACAACTCTTTATAATCTGTGTATTTTTGCATGGAAAAGTCATGATTTTTGATATACAGTATAATTCAAAACACATAGTTAAAATTTGATGAAAAGAGTGTACTCTCAACTGTTGTCTGTATAGGGTAACGGAGAATAATTAACTAATTCTCTCTGTATGGGTCAATAAGGATTTACCATGATACACTTCTGGGTGAAACTCTTGACACTTACTGGTATAGCAAGATACGAGCGGGGTCTCTTATTGTACACATCTTTTAAAAAGATTGTGTACGTCTTTAAAAAAACCTTTAATAAGACATTCTAATTTTTAAAAGGGGAGGCTTTTTTAAAAACCATGTTTAGAAAGATCTTCAGGACAATTGAACAATGGCTTATCAGTAGAATGATCATCTGATAGCACTTGAAGAAACAGGTTGGTTTGGTTTGGTTTTTTTAGCACGTAGAGTGATGATTAAAAGCAAGCAGTGTGTCTATTTTTGCTCATGGACTCAGGCTCCTAATGGTACTTACCAGCTGTCTTCCTTTCTGCCACCACCCCTCAAATCAAATGGGTTAAGTGATTGTATCCTTTGATTGAGCATTGTAGTGAGCTACAAGTAGCAGTACATGTTTTGGTCTTGGGCTGTCCTTTCTGGCTGGCTCTCAGTTCTGCAAGCCAATACTGGCATTTTCAGGCACTGAGGATATCTGTTCGAAGGAAGGCTGTCCTGCAAAACCAGCAGAAAGCATTTTGTGGTCCTGGGCCCTCTGGGCAGTACAGCCCGCTCGAGTAGACTTTGAAGAACATTTGTTGCTGGAAGTAGCAGGTGTCTTCTTGCATTTTAGCATCTCACAAAAGCACCTGTAAAACTAATGCAAAAAGGTAATTAAAGAAATCTCCTTACTTGTCTGAAGTAGCCCCATTTAATTCATTAATCCCTGGCTAGAACTGAGTGAAAATGTTCATATTTTAAAATGCATATTCAGCAGTGATTATGCATTTCACCAATTTGGGCTATATGTTTTTTGTGTCTTGTTTCATCTTACCTAAAATCTGAAATTTGAAATGAACAATTTTGGCCCTTTCAGTTTAAAATGACTTTTCATTCTGAAATTCCCTTCTCATTCATGAAAATTAAAAGAATCTGTAATCAAAAGAAAACTTTCTAATAACCTGAAACTATTTCTTTGGAAGGAAATTTGCTTAATGAAATTGTTGAAAAATTGTCTTCATTCTAATAAGAAACAATGTTCCAAAACTTTGGAATTGCTGGTGTACTACAATCCATTTTTCATTAGGGCCTACTTCTTACTAAAGACTTCTTTCATGCAGATGAAAGAACCCCTGGCTAATAACTCATTAGGTTGTATTTCATAACGACAAACATCTAAAGTAAAATGAGAGATTGAGTAAATGATTCTGGCAAGTTGATCATATTAGTCTGTGATTAATGTATTAGTGCATCACCTAAAAATGTAATGGGCATTCAGCCAGTTAACCAAACAGTAAAGAAAAGTAGTTTGTTTAAAGAAAGGAATGAAAAGATAATCATGTCTATATTTTCTCACTTACTATATTTTCTCACATTTTCTCAAGGGTGGTTCCAAAGAGGATGGTGCTAGACTGTTCTCAGTGGCAGCTAATGCCAGAACAAGGGGCAATGCTCTCAAGTTGCAGCAAGGAAAGTTTAGGTTATATATTTGGGAAACTTTTCTCACTAAGAGGGTAGCAATGGTCTGGAATAGGTTACCCAGAGAGACTGTGAAATCTCCATCCTTGGAGGCTTTTGAGACCCAGTTAGGCAAAGCCTTGGCTGGGATGATTTAGTTGGGGATGGTCCTGCTTTGTGCAGGAGGTTAAAGTAGGTGACCTCCTGAGGTCCTTTCCAACCCTAATTTTCTATGATTTCTGTGATATGAATAATAAGAGCATCCACAGTTGGCTTCCATGGGAGCTTAGTTGGCTTACAGGCTATAACTCCTTCAGCTTCAGAGCAAGATCCAATCAGTGTCTGGGGTTAGGTGGCATAGGGTTTATATAGAAAATTTTTTGCTCTTTCCTCTGAAGCATCTGGTTCTGGACACTGCCAGAGGTATTGAGTTACCAGGTTAGATGAGCACCTGGTCTGCCATGGTTTACCTGCCACACTTTGTCAGCTTGACTGCCCAGGGATGCTCTACCCTTGTGGATATCTAGTAGTTCTCTTCACTAATGATATTTTCAATCCTTCCTCTGGCAGTGTCATTATGCACCTAAAGGCCAATTTATATCACCGTGAGCACATGTGACTCTACGTCGCCACAGCAATGTACAACAGCGATGCAAGGTCCAGGGGCAAAACCCATGATGCTGCAGCTACATTGCTGTAGCAATATGCTTTACAGTTATGGTGTGTTGCCACAGTGGTACAGTGCCAAAAAATAACTGTGCACAGTATGCATGGTGCAGTGCCAGCTGTTATAGTGCTGCCTTTTAGTACTTCTATAAGTAAATACTAAATGATGGCACAGAAACAGCAGGGTCATAGTGGCACATATAGACATGTCCAGTGGTGCCTTTTAGACTTGTATCTCTTCACTCCTTAGATTATAGTGAGAAAGGTAGGTGACAGAAGACAGGACTTAGAGAAATATAACGATGAGAACAACGCCTCTGACTATTCTACTGAATTCTTATTTAAACGAATTTGAGCAAATTTTCATCCCCTGGCTGATTTCCAGGAAGTCAACATTCAAGCAACATTTTGCTTGCACAAGTAGTTAGTTGACTCTTCCATTTGACAGACATTTGTGAGAGAGAGTACATAGGATGTAAGCCTATCCTTTATAAATACAACCACATGCTTACATCTTCACACAGATACGCCTCCTAGTTAGGCTGGGCCTAAATGATATATGCCAGAGTCTGGAAATAGCTCGAAAGAATAGTTCCAAGATGTGCGATTGCCTGATTTATCTGGCTCTGAAATCTACTGTTCCAAAGGATGACTTGACCATGGCATAATGATTTGAGAATGAGGATGTGAGTTTAGGTCCTGAATAAACTAGTCTTGAGACAAGTACATACATGAAATACAACCTTTAAATACATCTAAAGACATGAAAGGCACTTCTAAATACCCATAATTGTGTCAGTGAAGAGAGTGAAATAAAACTGCAAGGTCTCACATACATGAACTGTTGTTGTGTAAGATTGATTGGAGTAATTACAACTTTTCAATAAAATGAAGACTATTTAGCCCCCAGACTTGGCCTGAGCTTGTGAGGGAGGAAAACAATTGCATATTAAAGACTCATAAATTATCTACATCCTCTGTAGTTAGTACTGTTTAACATCCCTGGCAAGAGCTGTAGCAGATGGCCAATTGACAACTCTTCCATTACTTGACAACTATACTGCATGTCATTTACTGCATCAGTCTGTGAGGTAAGAAAATTATTTTTCAATCTTTGCCTTAACTACCATGGCAAGTGGGAATGAACTCTCCATGCAGTGTTTTTGGCTTTACTACAGATTATGTGATGAAGTAAATGAATTCAAATTACACAAGGGGTAATATGAAATTTAACAGTGGCTAAGGAATTAAGTGTCATGTTATTTGTGTATGAACTGGTCGCATGCTTTGGGAAGTTGTGCTCTTTGTAGTCCTAACTGTATTGCTCTCCCTGCAAATATTAACTTTTTATACAAAGAGAAAGAGAAAGCTAATATTTGAAAAGGAGAAATGGTGGGGAAATCTCTGACTGACTAACAGCATTGCTGCATAATGTAGAATTGTTACTTTTCCTTCAGGGTTGTTAGCTGTAGGTGTGCTGGTCTCAGGACATATGCAGACAAGGTTCTTTGGGTAAATGTGGTATCTTTTATTAGACCCAATAAACAGACTCTCCCTACTGCCCAAAGAAGGGTGTTTGTGCCCAAAAGCTTGCAAAGAACAATTTTTCTAAGTATTTAATAGGTCTGATTAAAGAATTAAAGATATCACATCTACCCAAAGAACCTTGTCTACTTTTCCATCATATGCTCTTGATGTTCTCTGTATGTTGGCTGCCTCATGGAGCAAGCCAATATTAGAAATTTCCAGTTTCAGTATTTGTGTGTGCTCTATATTCCCCAAGATGGAGGATGATGCACCTTGTGGGGCAGGGACATTGTCCCTTTCCTGACAGAACCAGTGACATCTTTCAGCATTTACTCCAGTCTAAAACATAGGGCAGGAGAAGCTCCCTGCAGTTCCATGAGAGATTGGTTCTGTAACAGTTCTTATAAATCCCTTAGGTTAGGCCAGATTCTTCACAGCACAGTGTGTCACAATGTGTAAATGGAGCATACCACCAGGGACAGTTCAAGGGCAGAAGATAACCCAGTCATCACTGAAGAATACAAAGCTTTACTAATCAGAAACCAAAGTTGTGATGTAAATTTAAGTTTAAACAGACATCATGTTGCAGGTATATCAGTGTCTGGAGGTACTGGCTTCTGCCCATGCTGTTGTATTTTGTTTTTCATTAGCACAAATGTACAGAATTAGAACTTTTTCCCCCTTTCTCATTTTTTTTGTAAATCATGAACATTACAGACAGGTGATTGTTCCTAACAGAATCATTTGGAGCATTCTCATTGACTTCAGAGGAAACATAACTGGTCTTGTTAAGTATATAACTTCAGAGTGGGGGACTCCTTACGGGAAAGCTTCAGAGAAGAGGAAGGAAAATACTAGTCCTATTTGAGACAGAGGTAAGAGAATGCTATCAATCTGAGACTTGGGTTAAAGTGTTTGAGACCCTAAAGAAGTCTGATTTTTTCAGATCAGACTTTCTGTACTTTCTTAAAATTGCGCCCTTTTAATATGCTACAGTTGAGTGACCTAAAATGGAAGCACCCAAATCATTAGTTACTCAGAAAATCTTTGTCCTGGTCATTTGAACAATGTGGTTGCGACTGCTTTTGAGACTGTTCGTGCAAAGAAGCTGGAATAAATTAGCACTGGGAAAGTAGAATGGAATAGTAAGGTGAGAGTGGGAGGCTGGATTGTAGGCTGACAAACACATGCTCTGTGGTAGAGATCCTGCTGGTATGCGCTTATCCAGGTATTCCAGTATAATGAAGACAGACACATCACATGCATCTTCACTGTCCTCCTAGCCATCTAAAAATGAGTGAAAAGGCAGAATGTGCTGACTATCCCAAACTGTGCAGTAATGAATGATAATGGAATGAAAAAAGCCCAGGAATGTGGTGTTTACATATGTTGTACTAAATATGAAAAAATATTTAATACCAAAATGTGGTATTGTTTTTAAAATAATGTCCTCTTCAGTAGCTTGGAGTGGGCCAAATCCCTAGCTGGTGTTGACATACATTGCACCATTGATTTCAGTAGATGTACATCAAATACCACCAGTTGAGCACTTGACATGTTCTGGATACTTTAGCTTTCTACATCCCCAGCTTCCTAGGAATTTCACTCCTAATTAGTTTCTATAGCTTTCTTGCATCACTTGCCTTAGAATCCCTTGAGTAAACCAGTATGCTAGAATATCAGCTCCCATATCCTTTCCTTTTTTGACTTCACCAACATTTTTCCAATTTTCATCTTTATCAGCATTACTCCAGAGCTCACATTTGTACATGCAACTCCTAACAGACATTTTCATATAATTTGTTTAACCTTTTGTAATTCTTTTAACCTTACAGAAAACTGATCATGTCTTTACAGTTTAAGAATTCATTGAACAAAAGAACACCCTCCTCATCTTGCCTAACTCCTTGGGCTTCACTTAGCTCCACTATCTAGAGAATTTTTGCTATGTGCACATTCCCTATTTTTCCATCTTGTTGTCTGGATCACAGGTTTTAAACATCCCTTCTACTGCTGCCACACTTTCCTCCTCACACACAAAAAAGAAAGAATGATTTAGCAGAACAGTCTGGAGAGATTTATTTAGAAACAAAGTATCAAGTTAGAGGAAACTAGGCCTACCTTGCTTGGGTCAACATCTACCAAGTGAATAATTAAAGCTTTAGAAAGGTGCCCACGTTAGCTTTGTGTCCCATTCAACCTGGTAATTTAAATGACCAACTCATTTTTAATTTAGCCAGTACATACATATGAAGTAACTTGAATTTGCAAGTGTTTCTCTTCCTCATTTTGCTTTCCACCATGGGAAGGAAAAGATAGTCAGTAGACTGGAACTCGGAGATCTGAATGTGTTCATAGTTCAGCCACAGACTCTTTACCTGACCGTAGATACATCATATAATCACCATGTCTTCACTTCTCATATCTCACATGGTTGCTTTCTTGTCCATTTAAGTAGTAAACACTTTGATGGATAATGTCCTCTACTTTTTGAATATTCAACATCTTACAAAAGTGGCCTCTAGGGACACCTACTTCTAGCCATTCCTCACTGATCCTAAAGCTGATCCTCACTATCATGTTCCTGGTTCATTGTTCTGGCCATGTCACCTTTTTTATTACATCCTTGATTGGCTCCCCTCCTGTCGCATCAAAACAAGCTTTGTGTTCTCATTAAGACTGTTCATAGCATATCTATACCTTACCAGTACTCTCTCTTGGTTCAGCCTAGCTCTCCTACACTTCAGATCATTCTAGTTTTGAAAGTCTGTGAAATTATTTTTTTCTGAAATGGGTCTCCACATTTTCCCTGATAGTATATATGAGAGGAAAGCTACAAAAATCTGTAGTCTTTTTTGGATTCCAACATAAATTTTCTCTTTGCTACAGTGTCTCCAGAAAATTTGACAACAGTAAGGCAGCCAGTATCCTATGATGATCAATGAGTTTTGTTTTAGTGTTGCCCTACTCTCCCTTGAGTTAGTCTCTCATCTTATGCATTAGATTGTAGGATCTCAGGAACTGAGACCATCTTTGTTACATTTGTCAAATACTTTGCATGGTGGAGCTGTAGCCACAAGTGCACCAATATTAAACAAAAATACAATAGCTACAAGAGTTCATGATGTACCACCTTGTCTGTGGTACAAACAGATGCAACTCCCAAAGTCCATGAAAATGTTCACATGTTAGAAAGAGATATGTAGAGGATAGTGTTGGGTGGCATTAAAAGTGAGAGCATTTCTATTTTGCATTTCCATGGAAATAACGGTGTAGTTTAGGGTTATGTTTGGAAAGAGGTATTCCAGGGACAGTGTTGGGTGAACAAGCATTATTTTCCCCTGGCTGGAGACAAAGCTGAGGCGATCTGTTGGAGAGAAGTCACAGCAACATCTAAGAACCCAACTCTAGCTCACCAAAAGTAGCTGGTTTAGGCTAGAGAGGGGCATGATTGAAGCATCAGTGTGCTGGGCTGATTTATTGTATCATGGATTGAGGGAGTTTCTATGCCATGCAAGCCATAAGTTAAAGTTACCCACTCTGGGGAGGGAAGAGGCACAAGACTGTATATGGCACTCAATATAGCACATATTGTATTTGTTTTGTACTAGTAAAAATGATTTAGACCTGACATTAGCATGGCTTGTCCAAACAGAACTTATAGTTACTAAAATCCTCAGGGGCCTCTTGATTCTCTTCCCAGTTCTGTCAGCCAAGCCAGATAACCTGGGGTAAGACCCTTCCCTACTCTGTGGCTCATTGTCCGCATGTACGAAATGGAGATTAATGGATGCAAGTTTCCTTTATGAACTGCTCTGCAATTTACAGATGAAAAGTGCTACCTGTCAGACAAGGTGGATGCCAAATGAAGTCTTTTCACTAACCTGACAGATGTCAAATTGTTCAGTAGGACATTCTGAACTCCCCTGGCCCATGAAAACTGATAGAAAAACATCTGGTGCCCCAAATGGAGTGAGGACAGGTCAGAAGGTTTGTATGAAATGAGAATAAGTGGTTGAATATCATTTCCTGTCCAGGAAAAGGGGAGTCTACTGAATTTGGGATTTAATTAAAGAAAGCCTTCTGCAAGGGACATCTGAACTCTTAAATGCAGGGTGGCCTATTTAAATGATAAATGCACTCTCATTTTAGAGGCTGCTTGGACTATTAAATTATGAGGACTGAATTACTTTAATTCATTTGACTCATAGAATATTTTCTATGTGACTTCTAACATCTTGAATTAAGAAGTTGCTGCTTTAGATAAACATGAGGACTTTTTGCTTATAGTTATAAAAAGCAATGAAAGAGAAATGTCTTTCAGCTCTGGGTCCTGATTTACAACATTAACCCATGACTGCCATGCTTTCATGAATAATAAACTAATAAGGGTATTCCTGGAGCATAAACATCTCTAAGGTAAATAGGTAGGGAAAAGGACAGCTAGCAATTGGTTTTGATCATGGCAGAGGAGTTAATCTACAAGACTTAACTGATGATATGTACACTCTGATGCTCTTTCACACACACTTTTTTTTCTACTGAAGACCTTTGCAGGCTCTATATTGCTTGTTTTTCAATATACCTGAAATGTTAGAAAGTATCCCCAAAATAGCAGAGCCCTAGTTACAAGCCAGGTTGCAAAGAAAAGGAACGTGAGATCTGAACAGCAAGGACATGACCCATAGAAAATCCAGTGGCCTTACTGGGTCATAGTTTCAAAGGCTGCCCCTACATTGGCTCCCACAATAATGAAGGCCTCCCAGGGAAATGAGTGAAAAACAGAGCATAAAGCAAAGATTTTCAAATGGGCTTATCATTCTGGTCCATTTGAACTGAATGGGACTTTTACTATTCATTTCACCGGGAAGTTAGACTGATGTTTTTGAAAATCCTGCTGCAAAGAAAATCCTCAGCTTTGCTTATGCAAATAAATTGAATTAATTAATAGGAATGCTGATCTTTTAATACATATCCCAGGAACAGCATTCAATTAAATTAATCAAATAAACTACCTGGCTATCAGGTTCATCAGGTTCAATAGTATCATCAGATACTATAGGTTCCCTTTACCTAATATAGAATTGATCTATGGTAATAGTGTTGTAGAATTTTGCAAATGCTGACTTTTCAGTGGTCTATACTACCTATTGACTAGTCATTTGTAATTACTGCATATTTGGTGATACAAGAAGTAGACTAGGGCTAGGTACAGATGTTCAAAAAAACCCAAGGTAGAATTGATTTAACAAACAGCTTTTTTTCAGTGGCATAGGTCAGATCAGGAGTGAACAGAACAGATGTTGATCCTTTGGTGTGGGCAGGGATGCAAGGGGGGCACACAGGCTGCTCACACTGACCAAGGCCAGCAGGTTGGGGGTGATTTCATACTGCCAAGCACTCAGGCCACCCTTGATTGATTGCTAGACATGGCTGAGTACCCCTTTGCCTCCCTCCCCATCATTGGCAGACACAGGCAGGTCAGCTGCTTGCTGGAAGCAGCTGGTGGCCAGCTCGCCCATCCCCTGCAGCCAGGTTGTGCTCCCTCGGGCTGTGCCTTCTTGCAGGGGGCATGAGGCTCCCTAGATGGGCTCCTGCACAGGCCCACAGACTCCCATGGCCACCTGAGCAGGTATGGCCCCAGGGAGTACAAGTAGGCCTCAGGGCATGGCCAGCCACCCTTTTCCCCCCCCCTCCCCTGTAATCCCATAATTGGCAGCCACTGTGCTGACTTTGGCTGTGACAGCCCAGGGGTGGGGCTGGTTGGGTACTCAGCCAGAGGTGCTGAGCATAGGCCAAGTACTAGCATGACTTCCTGTGAGGGAGGGCTAATGAGGGGCTGCAAAGGAGCCTGGGATGCTGCTGGTCGACAACCTAACATGATTCAATAGGCAGGGCCAGGTTAGCCTTTTAGTGAACCCTAGACAAACTTGTGGGCCCCTACTTTTTTTTTACTTAATAATTATACTATATAAAATAAGCACAACTGGGACCCTTCTTCACTTAGGACCCTAGGCATGTGCCTAGTTTTCCTATGTATTAATCCAGCCCTGTTGCTGGCAGATCTGGTACAGAAGTTCAGTGCACCATGTGGCGGGCCAGTAGGGGGCGCTCCCGTTTTGAGCCGCCCACCTCCCTGCGCCCGACCACCTTCCAGGCTCCGAGTGCCTCCCCTGGGGTGCCT
>JAGPOW010003476.1:411148-439462 GCA_030014935.1 Caiman crocodilus | reverse complement strand
GTTGAAATCCCTGCCCTGAGGGATTCTCCAGCCGCCCCTCAGGCTGGCACAGCGAGACGCTTGTGGAGGAAGGCGCCCAGGGTGGCAATTCTGCCACACACCAAACTAACCTAATTTGAATAGGTTTGCGTGCACATCAATCTAGGACTATCTTAGACTGGCCACTGCCATTTTTTTCCTATATACCCCAAATTTCTGTATAGTTATAGGTTTGGTTTGATTTCCAGTCACTTACTCTGGATTTTGAGTAACATTTGTACCTAGCCTAGGTTGGACTGAAAATTGGGGGAGAATGTGGATAATGGCTGAATTGAAGAAGTGATGTTTAGTAAGTGGTTTATCAAATGTCTAGTAAGAAGCTAATATGGCTACTCTGCATATCTTCTGTGTTGTTCTGTACTGTGGTCCTGCAAACTTTTTACATGTATTTAGTTTTAAGTGTGTCATAAGACTTTAAGTGACTTCTTTGACTCAAATTGGACTACACTGATGCAAAGTTGAGCATGTCTGTCCACAGTATTGTGGCTCATTTATAGAAATCTAGCACACATACCCAATTAACATCATAAAATCTAGTCATACTGCTTTATGCAGCCTATTTTAGTTCAACTTAAATATAATTTTTTCTTGCTTAAATGCAAGTCAATTCACATCAGTGAGTAGGCAGATTATTTATCACAATTAATTCAAATCTTCAGTCTTTGGCTTAGACATGTGGATTAATGCTCTAAAGCCATGTATTTTATACACTTGGCTCCTGCCCATGCAAAGGTTGTGTCTGAGAACATGATCAAATGTCCTAATGGTTGCAGTAATAGATATGAAGTATTTTGCCTCCTTGCCAAATATAGCCTGTGGATGCTGTCCTCCACAAAGCATGTTAATGCATTTTCAGTAGCCCAGACAGTTAAGTGGGTCAAGCGAATTCTGTAGTGAAGGGAGAGCCATCAATGTCACATTTAAAAAAGTGCAGTGGGGAGCTCCAGGAGCTAAAAGACAGGTTGCTGAGCCAAAGCAAGCAGCTTTTATTTTTCCAGCTTGTTAATCCTTAACCCATATAGGTTGGGGGTACTGTGGAAATTTCTTAGTCACTGGATTTTTTTCACCCTTCAATAAAAATAACAAGGACAGTTCCCAGAATAAAAGCTGTTTCCAAGAGCTAGCCAGAATGCATAAAAGTCTGTGAGCATTTTTCCATGCGTTTCCAGTGTAGCACCAGGCACTTTAATTAGCAAGCTGTGCCAATTAAAAGCACCTGTGCATCACATGCATCTGCTGATCACCATGCATCCCCACACTGAAAAAACGGTGGTGGGGTTCTTTGAACTAAAGCTGATTGGATGTATTTTATTTCAAAGCACACCACTGCCATTTTGTCAGTGCAGAGAGGCATGGCGATGCTGATGCATGCGACACATGAGGCTGCCAGAGCACATCAGTTTCTGTTCTCCAGATTAATTAAGTCTGCTCCAATGTGCTGGATTTCCAGTGCGTCAGAGCAGGCTCCCCACATGTATGTAGGAGCTTTATGTGACTGACTATTAGCCCTTATCTGGAGGATTTGTGATAGACTTTTATCCTACTTCAGCTATACATCTGCTACCAATTTCTGATACCAAATGGTGTCAATTTCTGTGGCAATGGGGACAAAACAGCCTGCAAGTCACCCTTGACAGCTAGCCACTTGGTGGGTTGTCAGGGAGCCAACTGTTCTCTCCCTACCTCCCCCTTGGGAAGAGGGAAAGCAGAGCACTGTGGAATATGGTCAGGTCTTAGACCTTTTGCCATGTTAAATTTCTGTTCTAGAAAGACAAAGAAGTTTGGAACAGCAACTTCCTTGTTGTGGATCTGCCATTTGTGACAGACCAGCCATTTTTATCTTGTGACCAATTTCTTTAACATATGACATGTTATGATGTCATGGGAAATCACATGTACCTTTTCTGAGAGATTCTACTCTGAAGCAGTTCAAAGCCCACTCTCCCTCAACACATTGTCTCACTGTCTTTTACTTCTGGTATCATGTAATTAAGGAATCAATTGAAATCAATGAATCAGACAGAGGTAGGCTTTGTTCAGCACCCGAGTTCTAACAGATCAATATTGCATAGCTGAGCTTCTGCATACTATAATAACTAGTTCCTACAATCTCTTCTAGCAGCCTGGTAGAGGCACAGTCACTGGTTTCTACAGGCAACTTATACTATCTGCACTCCATCTTGCTTTATCCATTACATCAAGAAGGGAATTTTGATCTCTGATGGTGTGACCAAAATATAAAGAATTTATTGACTTTTATGCCATTGCCGGGCAGGAGACAGAGGTTTGCTTGCAGCTTTACTTACATCCATCAGCCTTTCTGCTTCATGAGCAGGTCAGGTTGGTGAATCCAGGGTGCCTCTCAAATAAGCTGATCTTATCAGCTATTAAGACCTTTCTGTACTAGGATGCTGTCATGGTGGGGTCTTACAGGAGGGCCGTGATCTCCTGAAGGCCCTCTACCCGTGCCAAGTCTGGCCCAAGGCACCCTCAAATTCTCATCCGCCATGTCTTTGCTGTTAAGCATATGTGGTAGGCTGCCTTATACCGCCCTGGGCACAGCATATCAGGACCTCCGTCTCTGATCTCCCGGCCCCACTGGGGTGTCCCTGTGTGAGGTGTGCCTTCCAGGCACCCTGGCCTTAGGGCCACGCATGGCTCCTACCAGCCCCTAATACCACGCCCCAAGCCTCGCAGATGTCCTGGACATTTGGCTGGTCAAATGTACGCCCGCTCCCTCGTGGGCCTCAAGTTTCCCCCCTTGTCAGGGACCCTTGTCCTGCTCTGGGACCCTGCATCAAGGCTCTGATCCTTCAGGCCCACCGTGCTGCTACCCTCTGTTCTTTGGGCCCAACCACACCACTATCCCCCTCGCTCTCTGGGGGGGTAACCGCAGCACCTCAGCCTTCCCAGAGGGCTACCGCAGCACTCAGCCACTGCTGGAGCTCATGACCCCCATCCTGGGCGTCTCAATACTGTCCCTGAGCAGAGGAAAGTATTGAGACACCCAGGATGGGCATCATGAGCTCCAGCAGTGGCCTTTTTATGCCCACGCTGGGCTTCTCAGTATTGCCATCCCCTCCTGGGCTTTCTGCACCCAAATTGGCCCCGGGATCCCACCCCTGCTGCTAGGGGGTTGCCCCTGGGATACCCTGCCTTCACTGGCACCAGATCATGCCCTCCTGAGTGCTAGGGGCCCTATGACTATATTGCACCCACTCTGCCACCTATGAGAATACTGCACCCCCACAGGGGGCAGGATCCCCATACTACTGTGGATCTCCCCTGAGTAGGTTGCACCCTCACTGATGCTGGGGTTCCCCCCACCATCAGGGTCACCCCTGAGGCCTCCTCCAACCCTTACAGCCTCACCCAAACCACCAGAGTTATAACAACACTACCAAAACAGAACACAAGCCTTCTGGCTATAACTAAACATAAGGTCCCTGGCCATAACAATGCAAGCCTCCTGGCTACAACTCACTATCGCTGCTCTAGCTTCTGGAGCTACCATCCTTCCCTCAGAGTCCACCTGAGCAGTTACTCCACTCCACTCCACTCCACTCCACTCCACTCCACTCCACTCCACTCCTGTTTCTCTAATTACCAGCAGGGAACCACTAGCCTGGCCTTGGCTCTAGGCTTTATAAGAGCCAGGCCCTGCCCCTTAGGATCAGCTGGCTCTCCTTAGTTGCCCCAGCAACTTGCAGCTGTGCTTATTATCTCTGCTGGGGCTTGACCCCAGCAGCTTTTCCCTTCTCTGGGAGCAGGGCAGGCACCCTCAGTGCCCTGCCGTGATCTATACAAGTGGTGGGCAGCTATGGTGCCCTGCCACAGATGCTTAGGGTTCATGCTTAGGGTTCAACATTAATATAATATACTGCTAAACACCCAGAGACTGAATCCTGCTCTGACTTGCTCTGCGTAAATTCCCTGAAAGAAGTCACTGGAGCTGCATGGGATGGTCTCCTGTCTATAAATTATTGCACATGTGCTGTATCAGAACTATAGCATAATTCATTGTTGCTTTTTATCATAGTCTAAATCATCAGACAGTAAATTTATTATTAATGCAAAATGTATTATTAATGGTTCTTATATGTTTGACAGCCTGGTATCTCTCTGTAAATAGCTCAAGTAAGCTCATCTTTTGGTTATAGTGATGCATATAGTCATTAGTTTTGGTACCTTAGAGAAGCAAGTGAAATAAGTTTTTAATAGAGGTGATTTTTTTAGCTCTAGTTTTATGACCATTTTTACTTCTATGCTAATATGTATTATTATGAACAATGAAAATTATCAGAGTATCCCAACTGATGCATTTTATTGTCCACAGACAATAGCTCTGATCAGGAAGTATGCAAAAGTAATTACAGAAATAAAATGTTTGCTTTTGTAGTTTATCATTAGGGTATTTTTTTTCATACTGCCATTTCATACTTTATTAGTTGAGTGTAAGATTCTGTTACTTGCAAATCAAATATTCAGACCTCTGTTATTTTTGAGAATGACTTTAACCTTTCTGTGACATTCTTTAATCTCATGAAAGACTAATTTATAAGCAATGTGTGCCTGAATAACTCATGAACTCTGCTGCTTGTTCATATGCAAGCCCAAGAGGCCCTGTATAATTGGATCAGTTCTGTTTTAAGGTTCTGCAAACATAACTGTCACTACATCTGGTTAACCATTCTAACATTGTCACTTGTCCTAGCTACAGCAAACATGGCTGAATGGTGACCACATATCCACTTCTTGCATAACACAGCCATGTGCCAAGGGAGTTAATGTACTGTTTCTTAATCCTCACCATGTTTACATTTGTGTTTTCTGGGAAATTGTAGGCAGCTTGCCTGTCAGTGCTTTTTAGGTGCTCACAGCGATTGGGACTGCAGCACGTGGGTTCTGTCATGACCTCTCACACAGAGAGCTGGGGGGAAAGAGGACCAGTCAGCAAGTAAATGCATGACCACAGAGGATGCAGATGTAGAAGCATAACCATGTGCCATTCTACAGTACAGCATTGTGTGACTGCCACAATTCCCATTACTATTTATTTCATTTGTGCACAGAGGAAATCAGCTTTATGTTAACAGATTTTACTGTTGGTTTAAAGCAGTGATCTCAATTGAAGTTTAACTGACTACTCCCCAGGGCATTTCAATTCTAAAACTTAGAGGGTCAAACCATAAAATAGCCTGAAATAACAGCAGCGTATGGAAACAGTAGTTTGTCCAGTGGGCAAAGAAATACAAACAGGAACATGACTTGAGATCTTTGAGCTTTAGAGGCTGCCATCTGTGAGCTCTGGGTGCAGCAAGGTTAACTGTTTGCTTTGGTCTCTATTTCTGTTTTGTTGTGTTCCTTGGAACTCACTGGCTGTCCAATTATTAATGTGTTGTCTTCTTGCAGAGCTACCACTTGGGCTAGAGACAGAAGTTACACATAAACTGGTTTAAGTAATCAGAAACTGGTTTGAACCTGTAACAGAACAGATCAGTGCACATAAACCACTTGCAAAATGGCTGAAACTGATTTAAAATAAACCTGGTTGAAGGTAGTATCAGACTTAACTGATCTGGCTCAAACCTGTTTATGAAATGTCTGTTCCAGACCCCTTCCTGGTTCAAGTTAAATCACAGCCCCACACCATCCCAGCACGCTTTTCAGGCTTGGGCTGGGCTGGGTTGGACTGGGCTGTCTGCTCCAAAGATCAGCATGGCCCCACCTCTCTGCTCCCTAGCTGGAGCAGTCAAGGCTGGCTGACAAGGGGTGGGGGCAAACCTACCTAGGGATGGAGCTCAATCTGCAAGGGGGGTGACAGTCCCTCCAGGCAAACCATGTCTGGAGCCAGGGAGGGGGCTTAAATACTCCTTCCCCCACTCAAACTTACTGCTGACTACAACTGTGGACTACAAATCCTAGAGGCACCTGGAAGCAGGAAGAAGTGATGGCCAACCCTGCAGAGTTCTGGTACTCTAAGCCTAGACTGCAAATCCCAGCAACCTCAGGGGCAGCAGGCAGAGGACATGAACACAGCCAAAGAGCTGTGTTCTAGCACCACTGGCTTCTGGCCTGAGCCACTGCAGTCATGTGACTGCATTTTCTGAGTCAATGGTATGTGCCTATTCACTTTTATTTCAATGTAATCTCTGCAGTTTAGACTAACCTGCAATGACAGATGTGTGAAAAAGGTGGATGGGTAAAAAACTGGCTGATGGGGCGCAGCCACAGAGTAGTGGTGGATGGGTCATACTCAGCCTAGCAAGATGTGAGCAGTGGGGTACCCCCGGGCCCACACTGTTTAACATCTTCATCAGCAACTTGGATGAGAGGGTTGGAAGCACATTGTCCAAGTTTGCTGATGACACTACGATGTGGGGCGAGGTGGACACACTTGAAGGGAGAGAGAGGCTGCAACTAGTTTTAGAATACAAAAGTGGACAGATGAGAATAAGATGGGGTTCACTGTAGATAAATGCAGGGTGCTGCACCTTGGGAGAAGGAATCCACAGCATACATACAGTCTGGGGAGTTCCCTTCTTGAAAGCACAGAGGCAGAAAGGGATCTCAGAGTCATTACTGACTCCAAGATGAAAATGAGCCACCAATGCCAGACCGCAGCCAGCAAGGCCAGTCGTACCTTGTTGTGCATCCAAAGGTGCATGTCAAGCCGGTTCAGAGAAGTGATCCTCCCCCTCTATGCGACTTTGGTCAAACTGCAGTTGGTGTACTGTGTCCAGTACTGGGCACTGCACTTTAAAATGCATGTGGTCAAACTGGAGAGAGTTCAGAGAAGGGCCACCTACTTGGTGAGAGGGCAGCAGGACAGGTCCTATGAAGAGAGACTGAAGGACCTGAACCTGTTCAGCCTCGGCAAGAGGAGGCTGAGGGGGGACCTGGGAGGCTGCCTCCCTCTCATTAGGGGAGATCATGAGCATATAGGAAGAGCCCTATCCTCCTCAGCACCACCTGGGATGACAAGGAACAATGGACTTAAGCTGATGGAGAACAGGTTTAGGTTAGAGATCAGAAAGCAATCTTTTATGGTTAGGGTGGCCAGAATCTGGAACCAACTTCCTAGGGAAGTGGTCCTTGCCCTCACCTTGGGTAAATTCAAAAAGAGGTTAGATGATCTCCTGTATGGGGTCTTGTGAACCCAGCATTCATTCCTACCTGTGGCAGGGGTTCAGGCTAGATGATCTGTTCGGGTCCTTCTTGCCCCTAGCTACTATGAAACTGTGATGGGATTGATTCAGCCTCAGGCTTTTTGACTGTTTGTACTTAGCCTGAGAGGGAATTGATGGTGCTTATTTTCTTGTTTGTGCAGATTAGTAGTGGAGTCTCATTAGTTTTATTAACATTTTCTCCTCTCTATTTTCTTTCAGGTTTGGAAAGGATAGGTGGCATGTGAAAACTCACTGTTAAATTCAGGAAGAGGTGGGAAACAGAGGAATTGACTGTTCCGTACTTTCCCTCTTTTATTTTCATCCGAAGGCAGTGTCTTTGGGGATGGCAGACCACAAATGAGATCTTTTTTGAGCAAATACTGTTACACATCTAATACACATCTAATGGACTGAAGTTAGTGGTAGTAAGAGAGTTTAATTACGCAGACATCTGTTGGAAAAGCAATCTTTGAAACAATCAGCAAAATCTAACAATATAGGAAGTGGGCCATTAGGTTCCTGGAATGTATTGGGAAGAACTTTCTTATTTTCTCAGAAGGTAGAGCAAGTTACTCCAAGGCACCTACTTTAGCTTTAGTTCTGATTAGTTGGGAAGAACAAGAGGTGGAAGGTAATTTGGATGAAAGTGATCATGAAATGATAGAGCTCCTTATTCTGAGGAAACAAAGGGAGTGAGAACAGCAGAATAAGAATAATGTGGTTCTAAAAGGTATACTTTGGCACGCCTGATGACTAATAGTAGGTAGGTAAGGTTTCTTGGGAAGATAATTTGAAGGATAAAGGAGTGAGGGAGAAGGAACAGTTACCAATAGAGACTATATTAAATGCACAAACTATCCTGATGTAAAGGAAAACTAAGAAGCACAATGGGAGACAGCTATTTGAATAGCTGTATCAGCAGCTCTTTAGTGACTTGAAATTCAAAAAGGAATCATTAAAAAAATGGAAATGAGTGCACATAACTAAGGCTGAGCATAAAGAAATAGCAGAAGCACACAGGAATAAAGTCAGAATGGCAAAGACACGAACTACTGATCTAAATTATGCTGCTTATAGAAAACCACATAATTTTGATTTTGCCTCAGGCTTTTTGAATGTCTGTACCTAGCCAAAATTAGTTAGTTAACCAAGAACATAAAAGATAACAGGGGAAAGATCTATAAATGCTTTAAAAGTCAGAAGAAAAAAGATGTATTGGTTCAATACTTAACAGGAAAGCAGAGCAAATAACAGATGAGGCAGAGAAGGCTGAAGTAATCAATTGCTTTTGATACATTCTTTACAATGGTGGTAAGTTGTGAGCAGCAATGGGATGAAACTCATTTCAACAAGGAAATAGTGCAGGCCAGAGTGTAGAAACAGGTTAAAAATATTTAGATCAGTGGATTAGGCTACTTAGGGAGATTAATGAACCTTCTTTTCTGGAGGCTTTTAAGAGCAGGTTAGACAAAGGATCTTTTAAGAACAGGTTAGACAAAGGAGCTGAAAGGACCTCACTAGGTCATCTAGTTCAACCTCCTGCTTAAGGCCCAATTTTCCAGACAGGTGTTTGTCTAACCTGCTCTTAATCTGCAAGGATGGAGATTGCAGAGCCTCTTTAGGCCATCTCTTCCAGTTCTTAAACATCCTCATCAGAAAGTCCTTCCTCGTTCCTTGCCTCAGTTCAGGGAGAGGCTAATGATCACCTGAGATCCCTTCCAGTCCAATGTCTATGAGTCTGTGCTCACACATGAAATAGTATGGAAATAGTGTGCTGATGCTCACTGGAATTGGAAACCCAGAATCAGATCTGCAGAAGTGATTACAGATTTTATACATGTTGTCTACTGCTTTGTAGTAAATAAATGGCATTTCTAGCTGGTTATTTATCCACTTTTGGTAAGTAATGGATAGGTTCAAGTAATGGGCATTTCTTTGCAATTCTGCTGTAGTATCATGTTGCAAAAATATTATTACGTAAATAATACATAGAGATTCCATTTATTTAATACAAAATTAAATGTCTGCTTTTCTGAACCACTGGGCTCTTTCTGAGAATATTGGCAGCTGTTCCTCCTCCAATTTGCTACCAGAACTGTTTTCTTGGCCCTTGGGAGAGGGAAGAACTGTGTTGGTCTTTTGTAGCAGTCTCGATTGACTGGTCTTTCCTTGAAAGTGGGAACTTAAGGAGGACGATTGAGTTTTATCCTGTGCAGGACTGCAAATCATATGAGGGCTGGATCTTCCTGAGTCATCTCAAGATGGACTTGAGTAAGGCAAGAAAACCTGCTTATGATGCAATTGTCGGAACTTGCAGTAATTTTAGTAGGAATGATCTTTACAGTGGCTCCAAGGAAACTAGTAAAAAAAGCAGAGTGAAAGTCTAAACTTCTCCACAATTGAGGGCTCTACTGCTTAGACCTTCAAACTGGGGGTTCTTCAACATGGGCGATGTCCCTCCCTTTTCACTGCAGAAGCCCCACAATACCCAAGTAGCAAGGAGGGGAAGGCTGGGGAGGAGTCGCCACACAAAAGCTCTGTGCCCCCCACAAGGTGGAAATGAAATCTCCCCTGGTTCTGAGAAGGCTGGTGGAGGTGGAGGTGTGGGGACAGGCAGGGGAGGCTTGGTAGACTCTGTCTGAATTAGGGTGCTGTTATACAGTACCACATTGTAAATAGGTTAATTTAGTGAAGTAGATTGTAAGCTGGGGAGTTGTATACTTCTGTATACAAAGAAAGCAATACTTTAGGAGAGCGTCCCCCTGTATCTTCTGTTCAGCGCTAAACTCCATAGCCCTGCTGGATTTCAATATGCAGGCAAGCCAGGGATTACTGTGGTATCAAGCTGCATTAACTCCCTTTGGGCTAAAGAAACTGGAGAAGCAAGTGAAGCACAATCAAGAACATGATATGGATCTGCATAGGTAAACTGTTTTCCAAGAAAACTTTCAGGGGTCCTCATCTTTGACTGTAAGAAGAGAGCATTGAACCAAGTATAGTTCAGTCCATTACAGCACAGTCTCAACACCAGGCAGTTGGAGGTGAGGAGGGCATATAAGGGAGCTTTCAATGGGAAGCTTTTCCAAATGTCAAGTTATTACAATGATGAGATTCACGGAAAAACAAAAATCTCTACTTCTCTAGAATTCTCATAATTTCCCTGAGCCTTCACATCACTTAAATAGCAGAGATGCCTGTTTCAAAGATTCTGCTTTCAAGGTTAAGAGCAATTGCAATATGAATTAAACATAGGGACAGACTGAACTGAACAGAAAAAGCAAGACCAGAGAAAGTAAGCTACTAATTGAAAACCTTACTGTTTTGCCAAGCACTGACTTCCAAATAGAGGGGAGAGCATAATGGTTTAATTGTGCTTCTTCATTTCTCTTTTCAGTGCTTTATTTATTTATTTATTGAAAAGGACATTAAAAAGTGAATAAGTACCAAAATAGCGTGATATAAGTTATAAACATTTGAAGGCAAAGTGTATATGTTATCGCAGGCTGGTAGCTGGTGCAAAATTTTGGCTGATGAAAACTCACCACCCCTCACTCTTTCTTCTCTTTTGTATGGTATCCAAGTTCCAGATCCACGACTCACTGTCTGTTATTATCGTTCAGTGTTCAGATTCCATCTGCCCCATCGGGGCATTTGTAAAAATTACAACTTTTGATTAAGTGCTGTGCTGTTTGTTGGACAGCGCATTCACACAGGGAACTGTCCAAGATGTTCATCATGTGAAGTGTTGTTTTGAAACATCTGTATCCTCATTGCAGTCTGTTCAGCTTGACTCATGGTTTCTCTGTTAAGGCCCAATGAGGAACTCATTTGGTGTTGGTATGAAATGCTGTAGGAATAGATCTGACCTTTCCCATTAGTTGGGTCACTCTGTTGCTGTCCAGAGGTTTGTTTCAGAATCTCCAGTCTCTTCTAGGAGCTTGTGGGTTTCATGCATAAAAGATTTTTGATTTTTAAGCCTCTTAAGCCTCCATCTATTTGGGTCTTCAGTTAAGAGTTGATGGAGCACATGATTCTCATCATCTCTTGCATCTATTGCCAATAATGATGTTAGGGTCTGTCTTCTTATATCACTTGGTCTAATGTCTGAGAGTACAGGGAGTACATCTGTATGTAAGTTGTGCGGCTTGGTACAAGTCTCAGCTCACTGCCAAGTACAGCGTCACATTTTTTAGTGTGATAACTTCTGAACAATACAGGAGCATAATACTCTGATGGGGCATATACCATTGTAAGTGAGGTGGTTCTGAGCACTTTTCAAGTTGGCACCCCATGCTGTGCTGGCTAAACATTTTAAGGTATCTATGCAGAGACTTTACTGTTAACCTCATGAATGTGTTCATAGGTGTGGGAATGGTCTAATGCAACTCCTAGGTAGGTTGACGTTTGCTCATGGGGAAGGATGTGGTTGATTACTCTGATATTCAGCGTGTTCTTTGCTCAATGATTGTCCAGGTGGAAGCATGTTGATACTGATTTATTGATCCTCAACTTTACATGTCACTTGTAAAGATAGTCAGCAATGAGTTCTATGTCAGTACTAGGTATCTGACTTAAATCACCTTAATTTAACTGCTCTCATCTCTGACAGCAAGATTGACACAACTATTAAAGTGATCAAGACTGGCAAGGCTGCTGGACCAGATAAAATATTTCGTGACTTTGTATCAAGCTTGGAACCACAATGAAAAGATGGCTTCAGAGATTCACATATAAATGTCTAGAAAGTAACAGACTTTCAAAAATCTGGAGAAAAGCTGATGTCATTGCAATCATGAAACCCAATAAACCACCAGAGGATCCAAAGAGTTACTTACCAATCTCACTACTCTGTATTACACACAAACTCATGGCGTGCATCTGCACAAGATGCTTTACTGCACAGTAGCACAGTTTACTGTTCAGTAAGCATGCATATCTACACATACACATGCTTACTGAGCAATAAACTTTGCTACTCGTGAGTAAATTTGCTACCTGCAAATGCAAATAGCATATTTACTCAGAAGTAGTTACTGCACAGTAACGCAGGTGTAGACTGCCACTAGGGGGCTAGACTAACTACAGACCCAGGCCTGGGAGCCTCTCCTGCCCCTGGGGCTGGGCCAGCTCTACGGCAGTCCCAGCCACAGGTCCTTAAGCAGGCAGTTTGAGCCCTGTGACACAAGAGCAGGGAGCTTGGGGTGACTGCTGCCTCTACACAGGCCACAAGCCAGCTGTGCCAGCCAGCCTGCACCCTGGCACCCAAGTGCTGCATGGCAGCCAGGCCTCCCTGCATGCTGTATCCAGGCTCACAGGGTGCTGCAGGCCCCTGCCAGGTCTACCAGCACTTGGACACAGCTACAGGCAGTTCCTGGCCACTGGGGCCAGTTCCAGCTGCCTCCAGCCCGCCATGCCTCTGTGCAGGGTGCTGCAGGGAGCTGCCGAGGCCCAGCAGCACAGGAACAGCCAGGTGGAGACCCAGACAGCTGGCATAGGAGCCCCGATGGCATTGTCACTGACACTGCAGTGCCTCCCGGGGCCCCAGCTGATCAATGGAGGAGACTGGTCATTCGCGCAGGGCATGCACTCCAACACACATGTCTATGAGGCGCTGTCAGACCGGATGCAACCAGTCAGTGCTGCAGTACTGCATAAAGGACAAGGCCTTGCAGGCACAGTGGGTTACCATCACCGACCATAACCATTGGTCAGGGAGTGCCCTCAAATCCAGGCCCTTTATCTGGTAGCTGACTGACATGCTCACACCCTGGGATACAGGCTACATCTGTGCTGTGTACTGCAGCATGGACGGCCTGCCTGAGCCCTGTTTCAGCCTGGCACCCATGGGAACATATCATAGGGGGAGGGCCCCTCAGCCTACCAGCAACCCATCTGACTGAGTTTCCCCACCTCCATTCTCCACCTGCATGCTGCGCCCATCTGTTTGATAAATCCACTGGGTGCTGCATACCATTGCCATCAGCCAGGACTGACCAGAGCCTCTGGGCAACCAGCCCTGCCCAGGTGGTAAGTCCTGCACTGGGGGAGGGCCTTCCCAACCCCAGCCTCTTTCCCCGCCTACCTTGGCTGCACTCCCCCGGCACTAAAGTTGTACGTCCCCCCCCCCGCACACAGCCTGTAGGGAGGCCAGAGTTAATGCAAAACTTTACAGAGCAGCCTGTGCCCCTGCAGCTAGGTGGGCATGGGGCTCTTACCCCAAGGGAAGTGTCAACGCCTGCAGACATGTCCTTCTCAGCTGCAGTGGGTAGAGATGTGTAGCGCAGCCACAGGTAGTCCTCCAGGTGATGGCAGAGGTTGCAGGGCAGTGTGAGCTTGCCCACTACCCCATCAAAGATCAGGGTCCCATGCCAGATACACAACGTGCCCAGCAGCAGCAGCATGGCATACTAGGTTGGGCACCCCTCAGTCCATGCAAACAGCTCCTCATGCTGCCCATTTACTTGCCCCGATGCCAAGGGCCTATATTCATGGCTCTGACCTTCCCTATATCCTGCCCCATGTCTCACAGATGGCATCCATGGCCTAACACCCAGCCTCAGCTTGTTTGGTCTAACACCTGGCCTATAAGCCCATGCCCTAGCACTGGGACCTGCACTCCAATGACTCACATTGGGACTTTCACTCCCATGCCCGCACATTAGAGCTTGCAATCTCTGTGCCCTCACACTGGGCTCTCATTCAATCAATTGCTCAGGACTCCCAGCTCCTCCCTATTCCTCAGGATCCTAGCCTAGCTTGGGACCCTCCTGGTCCCCTCATGCCCCCACACTGGGGCTTCAATCTCCTGCTCCACAATGGGCTGAGGTGCTTCATACTCACCTCCCTCATGGTTCAGGGCTCCACCCCCTGGAGTCTCACATCTGGCTCCTAAATGCGACCCAATACTTACAGTGAGTCTGGATGCTGCCTCAGTAGTCACTGTGAGCCTGTGCTCTTGCTTTGACTTTGGGGTGTGCTCCCTTATCTTTTCCCTTTCATGGGTCACCTGTAAAGCAGCAAGGTTTTCTGGCACCCCATACTCTTCCTTCATTGGGGAGGCATAGGTGTGGCACTTCCTGGAAGCTGCCCCGCCACCGGCAGTCCCACCACACTATCCAGGCCCAGCAGGGTGTAGTTTTAGGCTATGCTCCAGGACCAGGAGCCTCCACCTTCCCGTAGCTCCTTCCCTGTACCTCCAAGGTGTTGTGAGCAGCAGCTCTGGCTGGGTGATGTTCTCCCCTTGGCTGCTAGCAGCAAACTGTTGGCTTCAATGCTCAGACCCCTGTTCTTATAGGGAACAGTCACCTGCAGGTTGATTTGCTGTCTGCTCATACTGCTCTGCTTAACAGCACACCCTGTGTTCTGTTACAAAATTATCATGCTCAAGTTCATATTTTCCACTTGCCACTGACTAATGCTTATCCAAAGAGAAATTATTTTGGGAGCAGTAGTTATATGGCACAAGAGAGGCACCCAGTGGGTGTCTCTGGTATTAAGAAAAGTCTGTATGGCCCATGGATATTTATGAGATTACAGGCACGTCTTTGAATAGAAAAACTAAGTACGGTAGAGGCACCAGACTCCTGCCACCATGAAAGTGCATTTATGCTTGCATTAGATATTTGAACAATATCTTACTAGTACAGTTCAACTAGACCACTATTCCGAGACTGTATCATGCACAGCAGCAGTGCCACAAGCCCACCTCAACTGTAGATCCATCGCATTCTGTTTTAGGCAAGAACAGGAACTAAACATGAAATAAAATTAAAAAGTAAAATGTTTGGGGGGTTTTCAGATTTTTTTTTTTATGTACGTGTTTTTCCTGATTGAAATGATCTTGTGAATTCAACACACACTTGCAAAATATGTTAGTAGATCTGAATCTACACTTTTTAGTGGATAAAAAAGTATGATCTGTACTTTTTTGGCCAGCTATAATTCATCCCAGAGAGAGAAAGTGAGAAAGAGATTAATTCTTAGATGAGTCTGGAATTATTCCTTTTGAAGAATCTCACTGCAGTATGGTTCCTGATAATTCTGTCCAGTGCCAGCCCATGTGTAAGCCATAGTCTATACCCTTATATTGCTTTTTTTCATTTTAATTAAAGCAAACACTCTGTGGAAATGAAAGTGAGAAAAAGGCCTCATCTTCAAAGACGGTAAAGGTGTCAATGTAGCTGCCTTGAACAGGGCTAGAAAAATACACTGAAGCTTTCTTTTAATTAAAGTGTCCATGGTGCATAGTTAAGAGTAAGGTGTTGGCAATTCTACATTAAATATTATATGGAGATTCACCCAGGGTCTGGAGAGAAGAATGGACACTATTTTTAGAGGCAGAGATATGGGATATGACTTTTGTGTTTTGCAAATGACTTTTAATCAGCTCCATTTTGAACATCTCATTTTTTTTGGAAGTAGGTGGGGAGAAATAAAGTTATAGGTTTCCCCTACTTGTTCCAACCTAGATTTGGGCATCAGTAAGAAACTGTTAGTTCTATACTTTTGGGGAAACTTCATGGCAGCGTGAGTTGGCATCACTTCACCAAAAACAGTGGTGTAGAATTAACTTAACTTGCTAGGGACCTGCACAACTCATAAAGCTATTGGAACATCATAGTCAAAATGCAGTCCATGTAAAAGCTTTTCTAGGTGTGTTTCATCTGCTAGAATTTCACCCTCCTTTTCTAATCTCCAAGTCCTTCCCTTTTGTTATTGGGATGAGTCAGATGAAAACAGTGTGCCATGGGTTAACCATGGCTGGACTAATCACTGTGTCCTGACTTGAGGGAAAAGATGAGCAGAAATGCAACCACACCTTAAACACTGAGTTTCAAATTAGAAATTTTAGAAAACAGCTTAAATTTCTGCTCTTATTCTTTCCAGCCCTCTCAAATTCTTCTTTGGCCTCTTTCTTCCCTACCTAGGCTCCTGAACAAAAACCTTCAATACTTCAGCAGTTTCTTTATCCTCCATGTAATTGCCAGTGCCCTTCGTGATTTCTTTGAGACGATGGCAAGTGACTCAGGCATGGTATTGCTCCTGGTGGACTCTGGTTGGGGTAGTAATAACCAGACCAACTCTTAAAGTATCACTGTTCTCTAATGTGCAAGGCAATATGCAGTTATGCTGTGTCAATGTTTCTCAACCAAGATGTTGCAAGATCTTTTGAGGGGTGCCTTGATGTCTGGCACCTGTAAGAGGAGGTAAGCTCTGACTCCGGCAGATGTTGGGCACCCTGCATCCTGGCAACACTCCCTTCAACCCATCCTGCCAGCTCTGGGAGCATAGGAGGATCAGGGAAGCAAGCTGTGCTGAAAAGCACAACTCCTATGTTGACCACTTCCATATTTTAAACAGCAACTTCTGTAGAAGGGGGGCAAAGGGGAACAAACTTTTTCAGCCTGGATCCTTCCCCCACTTGGCTTATGCTCCTGGAGCTGGTAGGAGGGGCTAAGAAGAATGACCCAGCATGCGGGTCCTTGGAAGTGCAGCCACAGCAGCAGGAGCTGCATGCAGCTTCTCAGGTACAGACTGGGGGTGGGGAAGGGGACATGGAAGTGTCCTGTCCCTACCACCCTCATGTGGCACTAGCCTCTATATCAGAGGCCACTGTTATCCCTTTCTGCTTCATGCAGGGACAAGGTCCCCAGCCTGCTCTGCACTCCAGGCACTGTGAACCACTCTTTGCCATGTTCTCAGAAGTGCCCTGCCCATCCTGTCACCCTGTGAGGTCCTTTTAAGGGTGCATCAAGTTCTGAGAAAGTAAACACTATAAGAAATATATTAGTCATAAAATTGGGTGGCACTAAATTCTGAAAAGTTATTAAGGGATGCCTTGCGATTTAACAGAGTTTTGTTCCATGTCCAATTAACACTGCAATTAATACACTTCCTCTTCTTTTTCTTCTTCCACTTTTTATCTTTTTCAAGTCACTTGCACAGTTGGTGTCCATTGTGTTGGTTTGTTGATGATCTTTGTTCCAAACGTTGTCTAAAGTGGCAATGAGTTGCTGGTGATCAAAGGAACCCAAGATAGGTAAGGAGAAACTGGATGTCTTAATGAGGTCAGAGGGACATCTGCTCACCTACTTTAGCTTCAGGACTTGTGTACGGGATGGATTTATCCATGTGATGGTTCCAAAGAACATGAGTTGTTGACATCTGATCAGTGTTCTCAAGTCCTGATATGCTTGACATCTTAGCATCATATAGCTTCATACTAAGAAAATGCAGTGGCAGCCTATGTTGTCATGCCTCCAGGCTCTGTAAGTCACTTGTCAGTAGCATCCACATCACAGATCTGAAGAACAGCATGAGAAGGACAAGGGATCATGGATCCTGATTTTTCTCACCAATTCTCAACTTGCAATGTCGCCATACCTTCTAACATTACAGATATGGCTAGAGCAATCCTTCATCGCACATTATTCAGCCAAGTGGGGGGCCAACCTTTATGGTAGGTATGTGGTAGGTAAAGCAAGCCCCACATTCCCCCTGAGGGCCACTTCAGTCCACTTCCCATGCACAATCACCTGCTCTACTTTCTGCCCCCTTTCTACTCCTGTACTCTGCTTTCTGTTCCCTGCTCTATCTGCCCCCATATTTCATGCTCCCCCTCTGATCTGTTGTGTGCCACAAACAGAGGCTGCCTATGCCACTTGCAGCACATGTGCCAATTTGCAATCCCTGCTTCAGATACCTGTCCAAGGAACGCTGCTTGGAGCTGAGATAGAACATTCTTCATCTCTTTCAGTTCTGGTTAGGGACAGACATTACATATAAACCAATTTAACTGATCAGAAACTGGTTTAAACCTGTAACAGAACAGATATAAACCAGCTTAAAAATGGCTGAAACTGGTTTGAGATAAACCTGGTTGAATGTAGTATCAGACTTAACTGATTTGGCTCAAACCAGTTTATGCAATGTCTGTCTCAACCCCTTGCTGGTTTAAGATAAACCAGATACCCCCAGCATCCCAGCATGCTCTCTGGGCTAGGCAGGACTCTACTCCACAGCAGGGCTGGCCCCTCCCCACTCCTCCCTGTCTGGAGTACTGGCAGAAACTTTCAGGCACAGCAGGGTCTACCTGGTTTCTCCCTGCCCTCTCTCCTTCTGCTCAAGCATGAAATCCCCCCCACCCTCCCAGAGGAGGGACCCCAGCCCCACAGACCCTAAGCATGTGATACGCTAGCAAAAGCTAGCATTAGCAGGAGGCTAATCAGCAGTGGGGGGCAGGGAGGGGGCAGCCCACAGGGGAAACTGTAGGATTAAAGAAGCTGCCACACAGCATACTTCCTACACAGTTTCCACTAATAATATAGTGCTGGGCCCCTAACATATTAGTAAAGCTTCTAGTTTCTCTTGAACTTGAAAAAAATGTTTTCCATTTTATATGGGATAATGTATAATCTATGTTAAAAATCTTAGATTTGCCCATGAGGAGTGCCAGTTAGTTATAGAGGCTAGGGACAGACATTCAAAAAACCTAAGCCTGAATTGATTTAATCTTTGCAAATTAGTCTAACCTGGCTAAACTGAATTGCTTCATAACCTGACAGACATTCTCTCTGGACTGAGGAAATTCATGTCTGCAGTGGCTGAGGCCAGAAGCTGGGGGGGACACTAAAGCAGCCCTCCCTTCCCTTGCACACTGCTGAGCTGAGGGGGTGTGTGGCCATGCCCCAGCAGGATGCTTTGATTAGGGAGGTCTGCCTGCACCATCCAGGGCTTTTTCCTGCTGGCTGTTCAAGGGCGGGAGTGTTGCCAGCTCGCAACCCCTCTACCAACACTTGGAGATACAGTGCATGCATCTGTTGATGATATGGAGCTTTTCAATCTCCCTCCCTCCTTCTTTATACTGTCTGCAACAAACTGACAGTGCGCAAGCCAGTTGGGAGCTGATAATAGTGTTTATTACCCCATCAGCAAAACAATAGCCTCTCTTCATTAGTTCAAACTCTTCTTAAACAGCTTACCAGCTGACCTATTGATTAACTCCAAACAGCCCTAAGCTATCACTGTCCTGTCTGCCTGTCTCAGTGAAATTAGAGGCACACACAGATACGTCTCAGCATAAGTTGGCATACCACATGCTTAGCATCTGTGGGGCTGAGGTCCATGCTGTGGGAGATTGGAAGGAGGGAGAGAGGAATTCCTGCTTGAGCAGTGAGGAGGGGTAGAGCAGGGGAAAACCAGGCAGACCCTGCTGTGCCTGCAGTCTCTGCCAGAGCTCCAGCCAGGGAGCAGGAGGGAGGGGCCAGCTCTGCTATGGAGAAGAGAACCCCGCTCAGCTCAGACAGTATGCTGGGATGCTGGGGGAGTCTGGTTTATCCTAAACCAAAGGGTCTAGGACAGACATTGCATAAACTGGTTTGAGCCGAGTCAGTTAAGTCTGATTCAACCAGGTTTATCTCAAACTGGTTTCAGCCATTTTTAGACTGGTTTATGTGGACTGAACATCTGTTCTGTTACAGGTTAAACCAGTTTCTGATCACTTAAACAGGTTTATGTGTAATGTCTGTCCCTAGCCAGAGCAGCACCAGATGCAAAGGTCAAATGCATTGGCTGCAGAATATTAAGGGCCTAGAAGTCCAGGCCCTTAAGTTGGGGTTTGGCTGCTCAGTGTTTCACATCCTGCAGCATCTGTATCTGTTTGCTTTCAAGAAGGGCTCCTGCCTAGTCTCTGCTCCTGCTTACTCTGTTTGGGTGTCCTGAATTCCCTAGCTTCTGGTGCTGCCTGACAACAGAGATGGTGTCTTATTTATTGATTTGGATTTGATCTTGGACTCTTTGTTTCTGACCCTTTTGTGCAGCCTCAGCTCTGAGCCTGGATCCTCCTCTGGTTCAAGTACTTGTCTATACCTCTGTTCCTCAAGATTGCCTACTATCTAATCCTTATTGTCTCATTGCAATCCATGATTCTTATTGTACCATCAGCCCGTTGCCGTGATTCCTGACAGGCAGTACCTGTTCTGAGATCTTGCTCACAAGACAACAGAATAATGGTGGGACAAGAAACCTTGCTGGAATGAGTTGTGATATTGAACCACTGTGACAGTCTTCTGCCTCATGCACTGTCATGAAGGTTGTGTACTAAATTTAGCAGAATACTCATGACATTGATGTGACTCATAACTTTCCATAAAGAATTTCTGTCTATAGAATCAGATGGTATTTTATATTTAACAGGGTGGGATCCTGGCCTGTGAAAAGGCATATCATTGCCCTGGACCCAAGTGATTAACCAATATTTTGGGCCTTGTGAGTAATTACTGGTTGGAAGAAACTGATAATAGTCAGATATGGTTTTTTGGTTCAGTCTTGCTTATTTACAGAAAATGTAAGTACATCATTTTCCTGGTTCCCTGCACCTCATAGGAACACCAACAAGCAGCTTCTTCACTTATAGTTTTTAAGTTTGCTTCTCCATCCAGTTCTGTGTCCCATGTTGCTCTGCCTTTGCTGCCTCTTAGGGCTGTGTTCATAGCTTTCCCCTGCTTCTCCTACCTTGCTTTTTGCTCACTTTCTCTTTTCTTTTTGATTTCTGTTAGCTTCACCCTGATGTATCAAGTAGAGCCTGGCCCTTGCATCTTCAGTCAGTCTCCTGGAAAGCTTCCCAGCCATCCTGGTTTAGCTGCTGATTTCCTTTGCATACATCTGGTTCCATTGCTTCCAATTCTTTTCTTTCATTAGGAGCTTAATGCAGCCTCAATAAAGGGCAGATACCAAACACAACAGCTTTAATGAGGTCTGAGGTTGCCTGTAGATCCAAGGCATGTTTCATGGCAGGTATTATCATCTTCCAGCTTAACAATACAGGAGACCCTTGCCATTTGTGGGGGATACATTCTAGAGATTCCCTTGAATAGGGAAATCCACTAAAACCTGTACTGAGTCATCTGGGTCCATGAATGGTGTGTGCCTCTGGTGGCTGGGGAGGCACAGCTGCGCTGGCGGTGGTAGGAGCATGGTGCCAGTGGTGGGAGCCTGGCAGTGGCAAGCCCAGAGCTCCCACAGATGACACCGGCACTGTAACAAAGTGTCATCACATTGCGTGGAGAAACAGAGTGGGTTGGTGCAGTGCACCACAAATTGCAAATCCACAAATAGTGAGGGTTTCCTATATAACTTTCCTTGCAAAGTCCAACATTGAGTGGCTGCTGACATCTGGAGTATGGAAGTAGGAAGGTAGGTAGGGCTCCTTCGATTCCCCCACAAATCTACAAATTTCACATTTACACTTTTGTGAAAGAAAGGAGATTAAGGCAAAATAAATGCAACATCCACAAGCTAGAATAAGGTGACTTAGTATGGTAGTGCCCCAGACCTTTATTTATGGACTACTAGCATGTTTATAGGTTTGATCTGCACCATGACTTCCATCACAAATTTAGGTTTGCCTTCCAGGAAAGTTGTACCTTCACTTTGCAGCCATATTGTTAAAAGATTAACTGTCCATCAAATGACTTGGCAGGTGCCTGATGTTTCATTTGTCCTCGAACTTGTAAGGACATTAGGAGTGAGTTCATTAAAGTGATGACAAGGACACTTGTTTCAGCAATGAGCCTTTGTAACAGGGCGCCATCCCTCGGGTTGTCGACAAGCTACTGCCCTGCATTTCTGTCCCTTTTGTAGTACAACAGGAATTGAAACAAACTGGTGTTGTTTTATAGATCAGTGCCATTTGCAGTTTGGATTTAGGTCTCAGTTTTCCTAAATCTTTACATTTTTTTGAGAAGGTAATAGATAATGTTGATATGTATTATGTCACTTAAAATGTACAGTAAACACAAGGATTGGTATTTATATTGAATTTAAAAGATAAAACAACAGCACATCAGCTATGTATTACTCTTTGCCTGGGAAAATCTGACAACCTATAAAAATGGCTAAGTGGGTGAGTATGTCTTGTATAAATTCCCTTTTTGGCTGACTGGTAAAAGGCACAAGCATTAGGGAACATGATGTCAATCTTATTAATATTTGTTCTTTTTTGTCTTGAAAGGCCCTCAGGCACCATGCTATGCACAACAAATAAATACTTGAAATACCATATTGCTTCAAAGAGCATTTTAGCTGATCAGTATGTACTACTTTTAACCATATAAAATGTCACTAATAACAGACATGTAATGTAGAATAAGCAATAGCTGAAACAACAAACCAAATGATCTGTAGAGACCATCAATCAAGTCAGAGATTTGATTTTTTTCTTTTCTTTTCTTTTCTTTGAGAAAATCCCCCAGGATTGAGTGAAAACTGACTTTGATTGGATTGTGAACTCTTTTGAGACGGAAAGAAAACCTGAGGGGTTTAAATAGCTTGAAATTATTCTGGTTGCCTTTTCTTCTACAGAACAACATTCAGGCAGTACAGTGTTAACTTTTCTAAATACAACCTGCTTTGTTTTCAGCTATGACAAAAACAAGACTGAAGAGAAACTTGCAGTGTGATGATGAACATGATTCTAGTCTCAACACACAAGTAACACCGTGAGGGCAGTAAATATTGACTGTTTAGCAGTGTGGAATATAAAAGGTCATGGATTAGGCGGGGTGGTCAATTTACAGCACCTGTGGCACAAGCAGGCTTTGTGTGCCATGTGGCAGGCAACACCGCAGCAGATAGGGCAGAAAGGAGAGCAGCAGATCAAGTAGGGTAGGACCCACATGGCAAGGTGCAGAAAGAGGAGCAGCGGATTGGGCAGGGCTAGGATATTAGAATGGTACTTTGGGGGTGGGGCTAATTTGTGGAATACCTGCCAAAAATGTTGGCTCTTACTGGATTAGAGGAAAGCTTTAAAAACAGACTGAATCAATTCAGCCTTGGGCTTTTTGACTGCCTGTACTTAGCCACCGTCATGCCTCCTGCTATGGACATGTGGCTTTGAGGCTCCATCTCTGTTTGTCCCTTCCATAATCAGGCGCCTGTCATTCCGGCTTCTGGCCTCTTTGTGGCTGCCCCTTCTCTGGTGCCGGGTCCCAGCCCATGTGGCTTCTTCTTGCACTTTCTGCCTACTATGGCCTCAATAAGTGGTTGATCCTGCCCCTGGCAGGGCTCCAGGTATTTGCATGCCCCTTGGGCACTAATGGGACCTCCTCCTGCCCCTATAACCCCAACACTAAACTGCCGGTACAAATATTAAAGTAAACATAAACCCCCAGCTTATAACATAAAAGCAACAGAGAAAGCAGCCCTCTGTCCCTTTAAGAAGGCAAACCTTCTTTACTCTTGGGCTGGCATACCTCCCAACCGAGCTCCTTGCGTGCTCCCTGAGCCTTGGTGTTCTCACAGGCAGCAAAGCCATCAAACAAGTGTCCCTAGGAGCCTCTCCTGGGCAGAAGCTCTCCTAGCCCTGGAGTGAGCAGGGCTAAACTGATTTTCCAGCCCAAACCCCAGGTTTATGTACTCCCAGGGATCTGCCTACTTCTGATCATGTAAATGCCTGGGCTTGCTACTAATTGCCTCATTAGCCCTGTTGCCCTGGCAACCGGCAACTGCTGCACCTGGCCGGCTCTGTAAAGCTAGCTGGCTGGGCTGCTTTTATCTTAATGTAACAGGGAGCCCCAAGTTCTCTGTTATGGGTCAGAATAAAAAGAACCTGTTAGAGGATTATTGTAGGTTCAGCAAATGCGTTCTCTCTTTCGAGTCCCAAAGAACATGGAAATGTAATGAGAAAGTGAGAAGTGAAATGCAGATGGCATAGCAACAATGTTATTCGTTATGCTTTACGACGCAAGCTTTAATCAGAATTCAATATGTGGATTAACTGCAAATTTGTTGTCATTGAATTCAGTCTGCCATTAGGATGACCATTTGTCTAGCTTGATTAGGAAAAGATCGTGAAGAACTCCAGACAAGGTTCTTTGGGTAAATGTAATATCTTTTATTAGATGAACTAAATATTTGGAAAAATTGTTCTTTGCAAGCTTTGTTGCACCCCTTGCACAAACACCCTTCTTCAGGCATATGGAGAGTCTGCTGTTACTTTATGTTCTCCTGGAAGCCAATATGCAAAATTCAGGTCCATGAAAATACAAGTGCATGGTAATGAGGTTCAGAGGCCATGGGAGACAATAGATGTGAGACAGGTAAGTGGGGGTGGAAGGGAAAGGGGAGAATGGTGACCTAGTGACAGAATGTAGGTAGTAAAATATAGGTAGGTTACTTGGGGTTATCCGATGGCAGACAGGTTATAATGTGCCATAAATCCAATGTCTATATTTAGTCCATGATTTTTTGTAGCCAGTAGATTTATGAAGTGAAATTCATAGGCTTGTCTAGGAAAGGTGTTTTGTAAATTCCCTTTGGGAATCAGAACTGAGAGATTGGAGAGAATGGTTGTCTTGTGAGAAGTGTGCACCCACAGGGAATTGGATATTTTTATCTTTGGTAGATTTTTGGTGTATGTTCATTCTGATGCATATTTGTTATTGGTTTCTCCTACATATTTTCCATCAGGACATTTAGTATGATGGATGACATATTACATTTCTGGAGGTGCAGATGTAAGATCCAGGAATGGTGATGGTTCTGTTGTGGGATGCGGTTTTTGTGGGAATGGTAGAGATATGTTGGCAGGTTTTACATTTCTTGTCCTGACATGGTCTGGAGCCATTCAGTGTGATTTGAGCCATAGGAAGCTTGGTTCTGGTGATGAGACTGGCGAGGTTCAGTGCTCATTTAAAGGTTAGGATAGGTGGTTCTGGGAAGATCTCTTTAAGAACTGGTCTTCTAGAATAGGTTGCAATTGTTTGAGGATTTTCCATATGGGTTCCAGGGAAGGATAGTATATAATAACTAATGATGTGCAATTCATGGGGTTTTTCTTTTTTGTACTGCAGCAATTTGTCATGTGGTATCCAGGTGACTCTTTCAAAAGTGCCATCTATTTTTCTAGAGGAGTGTCCTTGGAGGACATAGGACAATTTTTCCAACTATTTAGTTGTTCTAATAAAAGATATCGCAAAGAATCTTATCAGCCTTTGTCCTTAGATGAACATGGCTACAGTCAACACCCCAGAAAGAACTCCAGAGGACCTTAACTAATTGTGATAAATGTTACCACCTAACTGCTTCTCCCTTCCTCCCACCACCAATGAATAGTTATTTAACACTGGTGCTTGACAGCATCTGTGTTACCCCATTCTTAATTGTTGTGATGAGAGTTAGAAAATGACTAGCCTGTAAGTTCTAAGGGCAATTCATAGTTCAGTACATATGTGTAAGCTGTATGACAAAAAGGGATTATTTAAATAAGAAACCCACTTATGAAAGATTCCTCTACCTATAATTACTTAATGAGGTCTTTTGACTATAATGTTGGTTTATAAAAGTTTGATTGATGAACAGTATTCAGCATTGGCTTTTTATGATGCTCAAACATAATAATAAAAAATGCTGTAGGTCAGTTTTAGAAATGAACAATGTAGGAAGTCCGTGTAGGAAGCCAGAACATTCTCTAGGAAGCCAGTGAATTTATCTTCCCATTTTCCTATTTCCCCTTTATGTTTGCTTATTTCCCAGTTACTAGGTTTCTTGTCTTATTTAGCCTTGACAACACAGTAAATTGGCTGTAGTCAAGCCTGAAATGGAACTCTTTTGCAAAAGTAATCAAATTCAGCAATCTTGAAGAAATGGGGCCAGTTAATATAGATTGGCGATGTTGTAAGTCAATGGAAATGGAGTTACATCAGCTAGGAGCTGGCCCACACAATGTGAATTTAGTCGTTACAGAATCCCTGTATTGATTATTATTATTTTTGATGTGCTAACTGACATAAAAATGGAGCAGTTCTAGGTGGGGAAATTACTTTTCAAATATGGCCTGGGGTTGCTTTAAGTTAATTGTCAGTCAGTGAGTTTCAGAGCAAATATGTTTTGTTAGTTTCTTTGCTAGCCCTGCAAAGCCAACCTAGAATTTGAAAATCAGTCTGGGTTCTTTCTGGCATATGCATCACTAATGATGCAGATTCTGCAGCTGGAATTCGCCTCATGGTTCTCTTCACAATGGATGAGCAGGTACAGAGTTGAGCTCACTGTCCCAAAGTGAAAAGAAGTAAAAAAATGTGTTTTATATCAGTCAGTGGAGGTTTTTTGCATTCACAGGCCCCAGCAAAAATGTAAGTTTTGTTTTCTCTACTGGAGGTTGAGAATTTGCTTCTCCAAAAAGTGCTCTTTCCCACCAGCTGTCTCATATAGTGTTTTGTTGCTTTGTTTTGTTCTTGTTCTCCTAATTATAAACCCCCCTCTTCTGAGTTGCTGTGTATTCCACAAGTGATTTAATATGCTATTGGGGTTGGGGTGGGGGGGAAGGGGGGCTTGTTCCTGCCACTGCCAGGCCCTGAAATAGGATATCAGGTGGTGACTTTTTACTCCAGTTATATATAGAAACTCTTCCTTTTGTGTAATGGTGATAATATGAATGTCATGGTTTCTAGCTGGATCTGTGGTCTTAAAATGCAGCCCATTTTAAGGAAATGGGGGTGGGGAAAGGATGGTGAAATGAAGGAAGTCAGCCACTGAAGGATAAAATAAGAAGTAAAAATAAAAATAAATAAAGAGGAAGTAAATTAAAGAATATTTCAAGCTATAATAAATTGGGGTATGGGAAGTGCTGGTCTTTCTTCCTAAGGTGGCTGGGAGGTGGGAGCAGTGAGGCAATGTGTTTTTAGGGGATCTACTTCCCCTGTCCCAGGAAAGAAGCCTTAGCTCATGGGGACCTGATTTGGCCCCCTACCTTGTTTCTTGACTCCCCTCTCACCCCAACCCCTCACCCCAGTCCTAAACCTGTCCATGCCCTGAGACATGGCTACTTGGCATATGCTCTGCAAATTGTTTGCAAGGGGTTGCGTACCTGCAGGTAGGAAGTTCACATCCCTAGGGGCAGGAGGGAGAGTTCGTTTGGTGCCAGCATCATCCCTTGGATAGTAGAGTTCAGGAGCTGAAAAGTTTGTCTAAAGAGAACAGGAGGGTGGGGGAAAGGACACTGCCATGGGATGCTGGAGGACTACAACTTGAGTGGCTTAGTGACTACATATTAACAGAATATGAACTGGGTAACACAGGTCAGAGATAAAGTTGCCCTGGTGTGGCATACTTTTAAGCCACCTAAAATGTGCTTAAAATGTGTTTCAGATGTTAATGTGTGGACAATGTATGGTTAAGAGCTCCAGCAGCTGGCTAAAATGAATGTGTAACAAGGTCCTGAGCCACTCTGTTGAAGATGGCAGGAATAATTACCTCATTTGCCTAAAGCAATGTATGTCCTTTGCTGAATTACTCCAGAGTTTTCCATCCTTTTCAGGGCCAGGTACTGAGTGCCTTTTGGACATGTCTCCCATTGTCGGTAATGGGAGTTCAGTAGGTAAAGCAGGGTGTAACAGGGCACCAATCCTGAGCCCTGTTATGGTCCAGAGAACCTCTCTGGATCTTAGTGTACTGGGAGACTCACTGAGAAGCAAAGAACTCATTGGTGTGACAGGGAGAGTGGAGACGCTGACACTCAGACATGGCAACCTCTGTGCCTGCCGCACAGAGAAACTAGGTCATAGGACCTTGGAGCTGTCTCCTATTGGCCAAGAGGAGCCTGGCCAGAAGATGAGGCTGCACCAGTCCAGAGAGAGTTGCCCCAGAGAGGGGGAAGCACAAGCAAGAGAGAGTTAGTGTGAGCCGTGTGGAGGTGCAGGACTGATAACCAGAGCCAGACTAGCAAACCAGAGATGAAGTGGAGATAAATGGGATGCCGAGGACTTGAAAACATCCCCTGGTGATGATGCTTGAAGTGTCAGCCATGGAAAAGACTTCCAGAACTAGTAAGGTGAGAAGTTTAAAGGGGTGTATGCCTACGATATTGAACTTGACATTGAAGTATGGGCCAGTGAGTGGTAGGCTTCTGCTAGTTAGAGCCAACCTCTGTTTAAGTCTACATAAGACATCCCAATTTGATGGATAATACAGATTAATCCCAGCTGGTCATCTGGGTAGTTGATTGGACTGTTAGATGTTATGCGTTCGTAACAGGTTGAGTCGAGACTTGGATTTGGCAACGGAACAGGGTTTATTAACTCTGGGTACTTACAGAGTGCCTGACCCAAAGGGC